>CM068827.1:92083836-92208836 GCA_028554795.2 Sinohyriopsis cumingii | reverse complement strand
ACTTTTGACTATTTTTTCTGTATAGTTCGTTCTTACGTTTTCTTCTCTTATTTCGATGTGTATCATTTTCATGAGTTACGTGAGAATTTCCATAAGCTTCTAGAACAATATTCTTTTCGACATTTGTACCTGCTATACGTTCATCTGTTTCTCAGTTGCTATATTGAAGAAAACTCAAGTCCAGCTAAAATACTTACTTGGATCAATTTTATTATTGCAAAACGTACTTTCGGGGACCTTAGCATTCCAATCCATCCATCGTGAGTTCAAACCCCGGCCGAGTCATACCAATTTCTTATAAAAATGGTACTAACAGCTCAATTTCTTATAAAAATGGTACTAACAGCTGCCTCACTAGGTCCTCAGCATTAAGATGTTAGGACTGGTTGGCCTGGTGTCAGAATAATGTGACTGGGTGGGACATCATGCTAGTAGTAAATGGGGATACCCTAGCCTCAATGGGAATTATCATTACAGGACCCCCTGGGACAATCTAGCCTCAATGGAAATTTAACATGGAGAAAAATCGTGGGACAATCTAGCCTCAAGGGGAATTTAACATGGGAAAAAGTCTTGGGTCACTCTAGCCTCAAGGGGAATTGAACATGGTGAAAAATCGTGGGTCACTCTACGTACAAGGGGGAATTTAACATGGGGGGGAATAGAGTTTGGGTTTGTCTAGGGACAAGGGGAATTGAATATGGGATTTTATTTTTTTTTTTAAATTTAAATTTAAATTTAAATTTAAATTTAAATTTAAAAAAGGGGTAGGCAATGGAAAGGCTATCTCTTTTCGAGAAATATGGCTGGCCCTGAAAAGGGCCTTTGGGTTTATGTTAATGTATCCATTAACATAAAGGGCACCGCATTGGTCTTCTTCTTCTTGTTCTTAGGCTGCGTCTCACTGTTGGTCCGTAAATCAGCACTCTTTTCAGGCATCCTTGTCTTTCAACGTAGATCCTACGTATCCACAGACTGGTGTTTGTCCTGTGGACAACGGTCCACTTGGATCGGACATACATGGGTATGTCCGTCCTAAACATCATGGAAGACACAAGGGTGGATGACTCAACTGTGGTCCACATCTTGAAGCGACGAGAACAGGTGAATCAATGTAGTGAACTGCGCTTATTTATAGGCAGAGGTAGGATTGAAACGGATTGAGTTCATTCACCAATCCGAACACGCGTTACAAAATTCAGTCAGCTCGCATCCAATCCGAAGAGACCAGTTTGTGACGTCACGTGGTCTATATAGATTCGCTAGCGCTTGTGTGCAGTCAATCTATGCGACAGTGATTCAGCATGACGGAAACTCAGAAAACGATTCATTGGGGTGCACCAGCAGGGGAGACTGCCCAAGGGAACCCGGACTTACTTTCAGAAGAGGTACATTGGGATTTTTTGGATTTTCTTACCTCGCAAGAATTTGTTCCGGAACCTTCGTTACCTTCTTCATTACCGCAAGTGGAGAATTTTAGACAGAGACAGAAAGAAGAATTGGAGAAATTTATGCAACGACAAAAGGAAGCGGAACAAGCTTTTCTCCTACAGCAACAGCAACAGCAACAAGAAGAGGTAAGAAAAAAACAACAGCAACAACAGCAAGAAGAAGTAGCAGCAAAGAAACAAGAGGGTGAAAATCAAACGGCTACGGTACTGTTGGACATTTTAGCGGAGTTAAGAAGTCTGAAACAAATGTATCAGACTTCTTTATCACGACCGAAGAGAATACGACCTTCCCGAGCTAAACACGCCAACCCTGTGACTAAGCCTATCGTACCACCCTTAGTGATTTCAACCCAATCATCAGAAGTAGGCCTTGGCCGTGGCAAAGGCTTAAGGCAGTTAACGTTGATTGGTTAAACTCACTCCTACACCATAAAGAAAAAAGGCCCTTTTCAGGGCCACCCACATTTCTCGAAAAGAAATACAATTTCAGTTTGCCAATAACTCAAAAATAAACCCCACCCATTTTACCCTTTTAGTACGTGTCTGTGTATGAGTGCGTGAGTGTAGCTTCTTATTTTAAAATCAAAACTCAAAGACACTTACCTTATATCATTAATGTATTCTTTTCTCCATAGTTACAATCCAATTCACAATTCACAACAGAACACTTTAATTAAAAGTTCATTGACTTCTTCTTTCTCCTTATTTAGTCTCTCTGTTTTTTGAATTTCTTCACCGTCGCACTCTTTTCCTCTTCTTCCTCCTCACTTTCTTCCCTTCTTCTTTTCTTCTCCTGTTTCTTTTTCTTCACCTGTCTGCTTTCTTCCTCTGAAAAATCCCTCTCTTCTTCCGAAGAATCCCTCTCTTCTTCTGAAGAATTCCTTTTTTCTTCTGACTCCTCTTGTTTCTTTTTTGGGCAATCTGGAGACCAATGTCCTTTTTCTTGACAATAATAACAGGTATCTTGACTTTTGTCTTTTTTAGCCCCTGTTTTTGTTCTTTTTTGACGGTCTGGACACTCTGAAGACCAATGCCCTTTCTTCTGACAGATATAGCAAGTATCTTGACTTTTATCTCGAAAGGAAGGAGAGTAGTCCGTAGGCTGGTCTGAAGAGAATTTTCTAATGACCCCTCGCAAAGCTCTGACGAAACGTTCCATCTGGGTAGTCTGTTCCATCGTTGTGCTCGGTTTGAGAGTGAAATGAATAGTGAAAGGACAAGACACACACCCTTTTATATACGCTGGTTTGTCATGACTATAAATTAGTCTATGGTGTTTAAACTTTAGTCATTTGACGTTTTTCACTCAAGATGAAACGATCCTATTCATTCGAGAAGAAAGAAGAAGAAGAAGAAAGTAAGAGGCAGAAACGTGATCTATCGCCTCGTACCAGGGCTGAAATCTTGGCACAAATTCATGCCAGTGATTTTGAAGAGGACATGAGTGAACCAGAATCAGAACCCTCTAAACCAAGTTCACCACCCTTAGTCAACCCTGAAAAGTACTATTCCATTCGAGAGACGGAAAAGCGCTCCTCTAGAAAATTTAGAACCACGGCTTACACCTACACGGTGAAGTTTAAAGATTTCAAGTCCGACGTACCCTTAGAGAAAGCAGAAGGGTTTATCACCGAGATGTGGGATTCTTTGCTCACCGCACAAAAGCGACAATGTCAAGCCAAAGAAGACGATCGCTTGACACTATCCATAGATCACGACGGTTTGAAATCCCCTGTTTGGATCGAGTTTAGCAGACCCGCAGAACTAACCCCTTCCAAAGTCATGGACAAGATTCAACACGTACAACAATCTAATGACCAGTTTGACATCACCGATGGTAAAGCCACACTGAAAATGGCCCACGTCTCTCCTCCTCAAGGGACTGGACACAAAAAGATGTTATTGGTGGACGACCTTCGCAACACCAAAACAAGTCTCGTCCGAATTAACAACCCTCAAGATCAGATGTGTTTAGCTCGAGCCAACGTGGTGGGACGAACCTATGCCAACAAGAACGACACGACAGAATGGAAAAGAGCCTGGAAAACTATTCGACAATCGGACCGAGCCAAACAACGAAACGAAGCAGAACTCCTGTTGCAACAAGCTGGCCTGTCCAAAGACACACCCTGTGGCATTCCTGAGATGCAAAAATTGCAAGATGCCCTAGCTCCACGCTACACCTTGAAAGTGCACCCTCAAGAAATGCGTGGGTCTCTGTTGTTTCGAGGCCAAGATTTTAAGGACGGAAAATACATTCATGTCTATTATCACGATGAACATTTCGATACCATTACCAGTATCACTGGATTCCTCGAATACGGTTATTATTGTGAGAAATGTGATTATGGTTATAACAATCGAGAGCAACACAAGCCTTGTGGATGGAAATTCCCACGATGTTTGGCCTCTCCACCCTGTCTGAGCGAAGAACCAGTGCCTTGTTCAACTTGTCTGCGCACGTTTGTCAGCCCTACCTGTTACCAGCAACATTTGAAAACACAAGGTTCACAGAAGAAATGTGCTTGTCAACTCCTGAGATTGTGCCCTACGTGTGGACAAGGCATACGTACCAATAGTACCAAGGCACACGTATGTCGAGGAAAGAAAAAATGTCACATTTGTCACCACATCGTGGACTTGGAACACGAATGTTACGTGCAAAAATACCAACCCCCACCAGAGAAAGAGGACGGTCACAAGAAGAAAGGCAATTTCATCTTTTTCGATTTCGAATGCATGCAAGAGACCGGCATTCACATTCCTAATTTCTGCGTGGCTCATCGAGCGTGCGAGAAGTGCATTCAAGAACCTATCTTCAGTCATTGCCCTCACTGCAGCAAGATTCCTGGAGGGCGTGAAAAAATCTTTCGGGGACCGAACACGTTAGCCGATTTTGCCCAATGGGTCTTAGACCCCATCGACAAGACGTGGAGCCAAGAGGACATCGAACTTTACGGAGATTGTCATCGTCATGCCACGGTGATGGCTCACAATTTCTCCGGATACGATGGACAGTTTCTTTTGAGGTACTATACGGAACAAGGCACCGAGCGTCCTAAAGTGACTTTGAACGGAGCTAAAATCATTTTCATGCAAGTGGGACAAGTACAGTTTAAAGATTCGATGAGCTATTTGGCCATGCCTTTGAGTCGAATGCCTAAAACGTTTGGAATGACAGAAATGGCTAAAGGGTACTTTCCACACTTTTTCAATACGGAAGCCAATCAACACGCCGTTCTACCCCATTTACCTGAGGCTCACTATTACGACCCCGACAACATGCGTACCGAACAACGAGAAGCTTTCTACGCTTGGTACCAGATTCACGCCTCGGACCCTTTCGACTTTCAGGAAGAAATGCTAAAGTATTGTCGTTCCGACGTGGACATTTTACGGCGTTGCTGTGGAAAATTTCGAGAACTGTTCATGGAACACGGAGGGGTCGATCCTTTGAAAGAAGCTTGCACCATTGCCAAAGCGTGTTCCTTAGTGTACCGACAACGATTCATGCCTGAAAACATCGTGGCTGTCATCAGCCCTCAAACGACCCACTATGTCAAGCGTCAATACTAGGTCAAAGCCCTACGCTGGTTACATTACTTGTGCGACAAGGAAGACAAATGGATTCAGCATGCCCGCAACGGAGGAGGCGAAAAGACCATCGGAACGTATTCGGTCGATGGCTGGGACTTAGAAAACCCCAAGATCGTGTACGAGTTTAACGGTTGCTTATTTCATGGATGTCCCGTCTGTTACCCTGACCGTGACACTAAAAATCAGTTTTTGCAACGAACCATGGAAGACTTGTACCAGGACACTTGTCAGCGACGCCTAAAGTTAGAACAGCAAGGATACCAAGTGGTGGAAATGTGGGAACACGAGTACGATCACCGTTTGAAAACCGATCCCGAGTTTAAACGCCTCGTGGAAAGTTACCAGTTCATGGACCCGTTGAACCCGAGGGATAGTTTGTACGGAGGAAGGACCAATGCCACCTGTTTGCTGTACCAAGCCGACGAAGAGAAAGGAGAAGAAATCAAATACTTGGATGTGTGTTCGCTGTATCCCTACGTGTGCAAATATTGTCGCTTTCCCGTAGGGCACCCGCAATTGCTGACGGAACACATCGACCTGAAAAACATTCGACAATACGAAGGCTTGATCAAGTGTAAAGTTTTGCCTCCCACGAACCTATACCATCCCGTCTTACCTCACCATTGTCAAGGCAAACTGATGTTTCCCTTGTGCCGTACTTGTGCCGAAACGTGCAACCAGGACCAACCTTGCCATCACAGCCAGGAAGAACGGGCCTTGACGGGAACCTGGGTCAGCGTGGAATTGTTCAAAGCTCTGGACATGGGATACCAACTGTTAGAAGTGTACGAAATTTGCCACTTTCCCAAGACACAACAGTACCACAAGGGTGACCCTACTCAGAAAGGCATTTTCGCCGACTACGTGGATGCCTTTTTGAAACTGAAACAAGAAGCCAGCGGCTATCCTTCCTGGTGTCACACTCCCGAAGACCAAATACAATTCAAAGAGAAATACTACGAACAAGAAGGCATCTTGGATCGACGCTTCGCAAGTCATCGACTATAAAAAGAAGTGACCATCATGCCTTTTCACACAGACGCAGCTACGTCGACCACTCCTCCTTCACCCAGTTCTTCTGTGCAAGATTTACAAAAACAACCCTTGTGGGTGTGGTGTGGAGAACGTGTGCCTAAAACGCAAATCGTCTTTTTCTGCCAAATCTTCGTGGTGTATTGTGTCATCGGGGCAGCCATCGCCAATTTGAGTTTGCAACAAGGAGACAAACAATTGTGGACCATTTTATTGAGCAATTGCATCGGTTACCTGCTTCCTAATCCATCCCTGAAATTCACCTCGAACGGGAACCACGGGAACCTTGTGTCCAGTGCCAGTGCCAGTCACCACTCCAACCACAACCAGAACCCCATTTTGGGCGGAGACACGCCTCTGACATCCACTAACCCCTCGGACAGCCACAGAACTCTGGAATTATGAGTCACCAAAACCAATTTTACTTAACTTTACCCAGTGACAGTTCCATGGAGGTGTTTCCCAAGAACACGTTGTGCTGTTACACGGCCAAATTACCTCAAGCCATCCAGTTAGATCACGAAGCCCATTGGGAAGTGGCTTTAGTAGAAATGATTCACCCGACCCAAGTCCTCAATGTCCTTCCCAATCAAAATTTTTTTGATGTGGAAGTTCATGACGAGCAAATGCAACAGTGGATGGATAGCAATGTCAAATATGACAAGAAAACCCGTACACAAAAGTACACCACCTATCACTTGTTCATTCCCCCAGGCTATTATTTTAGTGGTCAACATTTGGTCAGCACCATAACCTCCAGGTTTAATGTCGTGTTTCTGAAAGCTTTGGAGCATGTCAACAAAAGTGTCACCCTGGAGTACCACAAAGCAGCTCGTCGCTTCTTGATGAAATTTGAACGAAGTAAAATCATGTCCATTTTATTTTGTCCTGAATTGTTTAACATGTTGGGCGGAGACATGGACATGAGAAAGACCATGATGAAGAAAAACGAATTACCCATCGTTTACGACAACGAGACTTTTAGCAAGTTATTTCGTGCCCCGGTAGAACTGAACCAAGGACTGAATTTGATGTTCGTGTATTCCGATGTGGTGGAGTACAACGTGGTGGGACACACCTCCGTACCGTTACTGCGTGTCATTCCTTTCAAAGTAGATTCTGCCACGGGCGCTGACGAGGAAGGTGGAAACACTTACCACGTCCACCGCGAATTTGTCCATCCTCACTATTTGCCTGTCATCAAGTCGTATTTGGACACGGTCAACATTGCTATAAAAGGAGATCTGGGACAAAATATTCCATTCACCAAAGGAAAAGTCACGGTGAAACTCCATTTTCGAAAACGGTTCTCTCACGACTCATAAGTAAGTCATGTATCCAGTGTACCGAGGGGTTGCTCGACAGCGAGGACACGGTTTAGGAGACATGTTAAAATCGGCCTTTCGTTCGGTGGCCCCGGTGTTGAAACCGATGGTGACATGCGGATTGCACGCCTTGAAAGATGCGGCACTGACGCAAGGCAAAGAATTTCTCCAAAATGTCATCATCGACAAACAAAACCCTAAAGAAGCCTTCATGAGGGCAGGCAAAAATGTCTTGCTGCAAACGGGCAAAGACATTTTAGGCCAATGAGAAACACCTATAAATGCCCTGCACGCTACCGAGTCAGGCATTCAGCAAGGACAAGGCAGAAAGAGACGACGAAGAAAACACCCTTTCACCAGACTTCAAGCGAGAAAGGCCAAGAAAAGAAGAACCGTTCGAGACTTAGACGTTTTCGATTATTGAGAAAAGAGACAAAAAAATGATGCACCGAGAATCTTGCGCTTGTTCCAAGACGGAACTGGATCTGTTTGCCATGCCCCCTACCATGATGACGATGCAAGAATCCCAGTGGGTGGAATTTCACCCCGTCTCCTCACTGACCGATTCCGCTCCCATCGAGTTTGAAATCAAAGGACAGCCCGAAGATTACATCGATCTGAATAGCAGTTACTTGTACCTGAAAGTCAAAATTCTAGATAAGACTGGAGGTGCTATAGACGATGAAGCAGTAGCTCCCGTCAACAATTTCATGCATTCCTTGTTCAGTGGAGTGGACTTGTACTTGAATAACAAATTGGTCAGTAGCAGCATGGATACTTACCCTTATCGTGCCTACCTGGAAAATCTCTTGACGTACGGAATAGATGCCAAGAACACTCATCTCAATGCCTGTGTGGTATGGAAAGCTGACGAACCTACCAAGTTTGAAATATTGGAAACTGATGAAAAGAAAGACAACAATGATGGATTTCTAGAACGAAGAAAGAGAATCACGGGAGCCGACACAAGTTTAGAACTGATGGATCGTTTGCATTTGGACATGTGGTTGCAAGAAAAGTATTTGCTGAACGGGGTGGATGTCCGCCTGAGACTGAATCGTAGCAGTGCCGCTTTCCATTTGATGGCTGATAGTGACGGTTACAAAACCAAAATCCTAGAAGCCAGACTCTACGTACGCCGTGTGGAAGTGTTACCTAAAGTGGGAAACGACATCAGTCAGACGTTGAGCAGAACGACCGCCAAGTATCCCATGCGACGCGTGGAAGTGAAAACCTTCACCATTCCCAAGGGACAGCGATCCATGATCGAAGATCATCTGTTCCAAGGACAGTTACCCAAACGTTTGATCGTTGGTATCGTCGAGAATACAGCCTTCAACGGAGCTGCCGAAAAAAATCCTTTCCACTTTCAACACTTTGGCGTGTCCAAAATCGAAGTCAGTCGCGATGGCAAGACCTTGTGTACCCGACCTTTCGAACCTGACTTTAAAAAGAAGAATTACTTGAGATCGTACTTGTCCTTGTACGAAGCCACCGGACAGTTAGGAACCAATACCAGTCACGGTATTACGTACGAGGATTATGCAGGAGGCTACGCTTTGTGGGCTTTCGATTTCACTCCAGACCAAGGCAGCGACGAGGGACATTTCCACCCTATAAAATCCGGCCAGATTCGTGTGGAAATTCAGTTTAAAGACCGAGACCCTGATGAAACGGTGAACGTCATCCTGTATGCAGAATTCGATAATACCATAGAAATCAACAGTTTGAGAGAAGTCATCCTAGATTACTAGAAACCATGGAAGACTGTTATCCCTCTTTACCTAGTGGAGAAACTTTTAGTGTTGGATTATTGTCAAAAAATGTTAGAGTTGTTGTTGTTTAGTGTTAAGTGATTTTTGAATAAAAAAATGTTGTGTTTTGAAAAAATTGTTTGATGTTATATTGTTGGATTATTGTTAAAAATGTTAGAGTTGTTGTTTAGTGTTAAGTGATTTTTGAATAAAAAATGTTGTGTTTTGAAAAAAATGCCTTTGTCTTTTGTTTAGCTATAAGAATGTTGGATTGATGCTCTTTCATTTCTTACTATCCCTCTCATGACACTCACTAAACGTTGCGACTCAAAAACCGTGTGGGGGATGTTTTCCTTCACGTCCGCGCTTTGACTTTAAGAACCGGGGTTGTTTCCAGTCTAACCATCCATTGTCGACTCATCCTCCTACGAAGATGTGCTCCAAACTAGCTAAGCTCAACGAAGCCTACGTGAATTTGCATAGGGTCAGACACAGTCTGATACCGAAGCCAGAAGAAATAGAGAATGTGAGAATGTTAAAAATCACTGAAGACCTGATAGAAGAGCTCTTCAGAGAAGAAATGAACAGGGAAAAAGAAGTGTGACAGAGAAGTACAGACTTCAGAGACAGCAGCAACAGCAGCAACAACAACAACAGCAGCAGCAACCTGAAGCTGACAGAGGCTTTGTCGATTGTCGTATCGACACCAAAGAGTTCTTCTTCTCTTTTCGAAGAAGCAGACCTATCGCCAGAAAGTCTATCCTCAGAGGACATCGCATTCTTAGAAACTAAAAAAGAATGCCATAGCAAACAAAAAAAAACAGCCCTTTTCAGGGCTACCCAATACTCTAGAAAAGAAATAACAATCCATTTGCCAATGTGTGTAGGTAGAGTAGTGTGAATATAAACACTAACTCTTTTTTAAAAAAATGTGAGGGTATGTGTTTGTGTGTTTGTGTTTGTAAGTGCTTAAGTAAGTTGGTATGGATAGTAGATTAAAATGATGTCTTTTTTGGTGTTTGAGGTGTATATTTGGGGTTAGATTGGATTGCTTTGCGTATGTGGATAGTCCCTTGAAGTGATTTATAAAAAAAATTTAAAATAGTGATGGGTAGCATAAAAAGTGAGTGAGTGTTTCTTTTAGGTCCGCGCGTTGTTGTTATTTTTTTTTGGTCATGATGTAGGTAAGATCAATTTTATGTTTTTAGGGGGATGTTTTCCTTCACGTCCGCGCTTTCACTATAAATTGAAACTCGTTCGGCAGTCCAACTACCCTTGTTGATTGATCAACACCAAAAATGAACACGAGACTGGAGAAACTGTTGGAACTTCATGTGCATCTGGAATATGCCAGGCGCATATTAAATGAACTGGCCGCGGAAGCCATTGTGGAGGAGGGAAGGATAAGAGGGGAGGAGGAAAGAAGAAACAAAGAAGAGGAGGAGAGAAGATATAAAGAAGAAGAGGAAAGAAGATACAAAGAGGAGGAGAGAAGATACAAAGAAGAGGAGGAGGAGGAAAAGGAGAGAAGAAGAAGAAGAAATTTCAGAATCCCAGAAACCGAAAATTGGGATTCTGAAGCCACATATCCTGCCTCTGCTCTCTCCCCCCAAAAGGTAAAAAGTAACTGGGGGATAAGATGTGTATGCGGCGCCAGGCCTGGAAGGTGCCACCATTAACCAGGTGTCCATGAAGTTAAAAAAAAACAGCCCTTTTCAGGGCTACCCAATACTCTAGAAAAGAAATAACTATCGATTTGCCAATGTGTGTATGTAGAGTAGTGTGAATATAAACACTAACTCTTTATTAATAGTGAGATTGTATGTGTTTGTGTTTGTGTTTGTAACTGTTAACGTAGGTTGGTGTAAATAGTAGATTATGGGTTTCTTTATTGTTTATTTTGTGTGTTTGTGTTTGTGTTTGTAACTGCTCACGTAAGTTTGTGTAAATAGTAGATTATGGATTTTGTTTATTGTTTCTTAACGTATGCGGAGAGTATAGTTTAGGTTTTGTAAGCTGTCACGTACGATTGTGTGGATAGTAGATTATGGATTTTGTTTATTGTTTCTTAGCGTATGTGGAGAGTATAGTTTGGGTTTTGTAAGCGCTCACGTACGATTGTGTGGATAGTAGATTATGGATTTTGTTTATTGTTTCTTAGCGTATGTGGAGAGTATAGTTGGGGTTTTGTAAGCGCTCACGTACGATTGTGTGGATAGTAGATTATGGATTTTGTTTATTGTTTCTTAGCGTATGTGGAGAGTATAGTTTGGGTTTTGTAAGCGCTCACGTACGATTGTGTGGATAGTAGATTATGGATTTTGTTTATTGTTTCTTAGCGTATGTGGAGAGTATAGTTTGGGTTTTGTAAGCGCTCACGTACGATTGTGTGGATAGTAGATTATGGATTTTGTTTATTGTTTCTTAGCGTATGTGGAGAGTATAGTTGGGGTTTTGTAAGCGCTGACGTACGATTGTGTGGATAGTAGATTATGGATTTTGTTTATTGTTTCTTAGCGTATGTGGAGAGTATAGTTGGGGTTTTGTAAGCGCTCACGTACGATTGTGTGGATAGTAGATTATGGATTTTGTTTATTGTTTCTTAGCGTATGTGGAGAGTATAGTTGGGGTTTTGTAAGCGCTCACGTACGATTGTGTGGATAGTAGATTATGGATTTTGTTTTAATGATTTGCGTGTGTAAATAGTAGATTTGGGGTTTGTTTATTGTTGCTTCACTTATGTGGATAGTATATTATATGAAATGAGAAAAGTAGGGATGTTTTCTTTCACATCTGCACGATGTTAGGTCATGATCTAGGTAATATCAATTTTATGTTTTAGGGGGATGTTTTCCTTCACGTCCGCGCTTTTCGTATAAGAACCCACAGTATTCGTCGTTCAAACCATTCTACGGAATAAGATACAAGGAAGATGGTAGCTGTAACAGAATTGTTTAACCAGTTGAAAGACATTTGGTACTGGATGGTGGATGGAGCTTATGCAGTGGAAAGGATTGAACGAGAATGGAAGTATGAAGTAACCAGGGATTTTGTAAGAAGGCAAGTGACAAACCTAAAATTAGCCATGGATCTGGTGGCAGAGATGATAGAAGAAGAAGTAAAAAGACTAAGAGGCTTTACAGATCCAGAGTATGTAAAGATTGGTCACTTAAAGGAAGCAATGGATAATGTGATAGAAGTCAGGTGCTTCTTGGAAGACGTAATGGAATGGACAGAGTGGTCCTTTGTCAAAAAAGGCCTAGACCAGCTTAAGAAATCGGAACAACTTATGAGAAAAGTAAAGGACGAAGAAGTGAAAAAGATCAAAGACAAGTGGAATAAAGAACGAAAGGAGAAAGAAAACTTAAAGAAAAAAGAGGCCTTTGACAAACTCAACAACAATTGGATCAAGATACAAGAGAAGTTCAGGGCTATGGGTCACCCAGACTGGTTACCAGAAAAAGAAAAAAGGAAGAACAAAGGAATTTTGGGAAAGATTAGGGGGTGGATGAGAAAATGGAGGAAATAGAAGAAGAAGCAGAAGAAAGCCAAAGGCCCTTTTCAGGGCCAGCCATATTTCTCGAAACGAGATAGCCTTTCCATTGCCTACCCCTTTTTTTAAATTTAAATTTAAATTTAAATTTAAATTTAAATTTTAAAAAAAAAAAAATCCCATATTCAATTCCCCTTGTCCCTAGACAAACCCAAACTCCCCCCCCCCATGTTAAATTCCCCCTTGTACGTAGAGTGACCCACGATTTTTCACCATGTTCAATTCCCCTTGAGGCTAGAGTGACCCAAGACTTTTTCCCATGTTAAATTCCCCTTGAGGCTAGATTGTCCCACGATTTTTCTCCATGTTAAATTTCCATTGAGGCTAGATTGTCCCAGGGGGTCCTGTAATGATAATTCCCATTTAGGCTAAGGTATCCCCATTTACTACTCATGCTACATTATTAATTATTATCATTATTATTATTATTATTATTATTATTATTATTATTATTATTATTATTATTATCTTACATCAACAGTAGGTGAAATCCAAACGTTTTATGTTGTCCGTTTGCCGTAGTACAGCATTTATTTGTGCAGGAAGTCAATGCGTTCTGCTATCTTTGTTGCCAGAGAGTGTATCTGCTTCAGATTCAAGGTAAGCGTCTCAATGCAAGCCGATGCGCATGTCACGATCCGAACACCGGTTGTGAACATAACATTTAAACCCAACAATTCATCAAGCATTCTTAAATCTGAGGTAAATAAAAAGAGGGCATCACATTTTCAGTCGTGACAAGAAAGGAAAGATGGATATTAAAGAGCATACATATATCTAAAACGTTTTGTATCTTTTTTTACATAAGCAATTCCTTTTTTTACCGTGATTTATTAAGACTTTCGTGCTATATTCTGGGATGTTTGGTTTTTTAAATGGTGAATGCCATCCTAAATCTCTTGTATTCCTCGGCCATTCAGATATTGTAATATGTAATATTTATAATCAATTCATTAAAATCATAAATTTTCTATATCAATCCTTCTCGATTCATCTGCGTCGAAACGCATTCATTACAGGTGTAGTTTCTGTTTTATTGGGTAAAAATAGTTCATTACCAGAGAATCATAATATTATTAACGATAAAACTCTTCATATTGATTAGGGTAGATATTCACGCTTTAATTAAAAAAGGTTTTAAAATAATGCTATTTTCATGTATTCTTGTTGCCAGTCATGTATCAGAATCCATTTGAAGTTATTATGCAACGTATTGGAAGGAAAATATTAGAAACATTTTAAATCATATGTTTTTATCTATCTTGATAGAGTAATTCATCTACTGTACTCCATATCGGCAAAATAAATGTATTATTAATAGAAAGTAGTTATAAACACTTATAAACTTTTTAAAAAATCACAAGACTTAATTTACTAGTGTCTCAGTATGTATCTATTTATTCTTAATATTTCTGAGTATGTTAATGAATGCGAAAAATAGCGTAATGCAAATTATTTCCCTTAACATACGTTCTAAAATATAAAGGTTTCAAGACAGTATTATTTGACAATCTGACAATTTGAGTGTGTGTATTTTTTTATTTTTAACACTACGATATCTGCAATATGACTGTTTATAGTGTTGTTAGTACTAAGGCATCATGCTGTAGACACGCTGAATCATGTCTCACCCAGTCACAATCCTGACACCAGGATGACCAGTTTTGACACTAACCTCTTAACGCTGATCACCAAGCGACGCAGCTACTGGTACTATTTTTTTAAGTCTTTGGTATAACCCAGCCGGGGTTCAAAACCCGCGACCTCCCGCACTGGAGGCGGAATCTGAAAATTTGATTTTCAGGTGTAAGTTTTAGGCAGTCAGTAATTTCTCCATATGAGTATGAAATAGAGACCCAAAGGAGAGTCATTGCAAAAAGTTTTAATTTTTTCTCGTGAATTAATGAATTATCGTTTCGTGAATGATTCTGTATCTTTGTTCATTTTGCGAACATCATATGATATTATGTTGATAAGTAAATAAATACTATTTACTGAGTAGATGTCTTGTTGATTTAAGTTAAGTTGGATGTAGTAAAGAGATAAGATACAATGCCTATAACGTGCATTAAATTTGATGATTTTGACGCTACAATATATATATATATATATATATATATATATATATATATATATATATATATATATATATATATATATAGAGAGAGAGAGAGAGAGAGAGAGAGAGAGAGAGAGAGAGAGAGAGAGAGAGAGAGAGAGTCTGAAAGTGATAGAGGCAATTATATGTAAGCAGATGACATTAGCGGCAGTAAACATAATACACGTTACTGACAATCGATCATATCATATTTATCTACTGAAGTTAATTTTCTCTACATGAAGATGCATTTTAATGGGATCTTATTCTATATTGATTTATGTTAGACGCAATCTTGATGAAATGTAAATTCTGCAACATTATGAACTAACTGAAATCGTAATTTCTGGCGGGTATGACTGGCGCGTAACTAACGTAACACAACTATTTTATCGGAACATCCCATTTTTATGTTCAAAAATGACTTTTAAAAATATGACGGGTTTAATATATTTATGGCCACCTTTACATATATTACTTTAATCTTTCTTTAGAGCATGTAGAATTATAATGTTTTGAGAAGCAATACAGAGATAATGATGATATAAAAGTAATATATAAATTCATTTTATTTTGTAATCAAGGACCAGGCTTACCATCCTTTGAAATCAGGTAACGTTCGTCTGATTCCGGCACAAATTTCTACAGAATAAGAGTAATAGACGTGAGGAAGGAATAAGCAATAAATACAAAGCGACAAATGAAAATACAAACTGAAATGGAGCTAGAAAAAAAGTGCTTTTTAAGGATTAAACAACTGTATATTAAATTGATTGAGCAAAGAAACAAATAAATAAAACGTGGGGCAAAAATGAAAGCTTGAATACAATTTTCATGCAAAATACTTTGTGGCAGTTTAGTTACAAGCAGTAAGTTAATTTACCTCTCGCTTGACCGTAGCAGAAAGCGTGTATATGATCGGATTCAGCACTGAGTAGATAGGCAGAATAAAGACGGAGGCCCCTGCATATACATCCCCGGGAATGGTGTATTTCATTAAAGCCAATGTCTTACAAGTTAAGAAATAAAGGCAAATTTAAAGAAAGACATCATGTGCAAGAACTTGAAAATAAAATCTAGCAGCCCATTTCTCAGGTGCTTCACCTCCATTTACACGTATATATATATATATATATATATATATATATATATATATATATATATATATATATATATATATATATATATATATATATATATATATATATATATATTATTCCGAACTCACCTAAAACACGTGCAATAGTTACAAAACTCGTCAATGTACACCAGTGGTCATTGTTTACATTTCACGAATACTGCATTTGGAGAAAATAATACAGACTTACGATTTCACTGATTCACAAATGTGAAGCAAAAAACTCTTGCGGCTTTGTGCTCTAATGAGTATGGCTGATAGACCATTTAATTTTGCGGCCTGGACGTTTCGTTCGAGTCGAGATATTTGTTTTTATTTTACCATACAACCTATATTGTTTTCAACTATTCTAATAGATATAATTAGGGTTTTTAACCAGTGCAACCAAGATAAATACGATTTTCTTTCCGACTTGGAATATCGTTGATTGAACGCTAGTGACTCATCCCTTATGTTTTTTTCCGTTCAGCTAATAAGGGAGTTTAAATGGTTCAAAGGTTAATTTTAAGAATTCTTTTATGTATTTGTTTTCCTTTCTTGCAATAATTTATACACAAAGACGTAAGATCACTTTCATTACGTCATAGGCATCTTGACATGAACAGAAATGTCAACTAGAAACGTGTTGTTAAGTTTCATGCTACAAGAGGCGACATCCTGTTTCACTATCTCCACAACCAGCATCCTTTTTTACATATCGTCCTACACTCCAGTTTCGGTAATTTGTGTGATTCACGATACCGATTCGAATAGGAAACGAAATTGAAACCTTCAAGCTATGCGGCTGGCAATTTCATATCAGCGATAATTAAAAAAGATGTAAGCAATCTCTTAGTGAAATGTAAAGATCAACACATCCTGGTCGTTTGTACTTAGAATGTATGATTTATTTATGCATTTGTTTAGTTTTTTTTTTGTTTTTGTTTGGCTTTGTCATTGGATCCTAGTGTATTCGAACTGTGTTGTACTGTAGTACTTCTTGATCTTAATCATATTTAAGCGCATCGAACCAGCGGCTTTTGAACAATTAAAATTCAATCAACCGAGTTACCGCTTGTTTAAGTTATAAGATTATGTTTCGTTCTTGCCTTTTGTTTACAGCAAGACAAGTTCTGCATCGAACCAAATCTTTGTCTGTATCTCCATCAACAAGTTAGCTTAGCAATGAAACTTTATGAAATCAATTTGTTTAGATGGTTCTTTCTAGGTTAATATGTTAACTGCTTGCATCATCCGAGTGTGCAAGGTCACTTAAGGGCAGAAAATAGGCACAGTATGTCAGAATAGTACTTAATCGAGCAATGTATCCAATATATTTGTTACATTGCGACTTCAATATAAATTTGGTTGGAATTATTAAAAATGTAATTGGTTAAATATTCAGAATCCATTGAAATATTTTAGGTCTATGAAGGCAATATCCTTGTATATAATGATAAAAATTGGTGCAAAATAGCACTTATCGGACATTCGATAATAAACCTTCACAGCATTTTAGTATAATGTTTTAATGTTTACAAGATCGTAAATTCATTTATTGGCACATTTTGAGATTTTTCCGAGATTTGTGATCCTAGAATTTCTTAAATTTAACCATTGTTATTTTAAATTTAATCAAATTACCTGTCAAGCTCTTTCTTAAAACGGTTGAAAATAACTTCGAGAATAGCGTGCTGTTTTAGGTAATGGACCATGATCGACGTTTAACGATAAAATACTCCGACAGCACGGTTTTTAATTATGATAATAAATTACTATGAAGACTTATTTAACGGATGTCCAGTCAGTTCGGGTTACTAGCTCTCATTCAGATGGGCGACAATTTGTAACTCTCTAAAACGTTTATATAGATGACGATGAAAATGATTTCAGATTGGAAAAGCTGTTAAAACGTGTTGTACTTGATAACCATCTACCGCATAGCTCAGTTTCACAGTCAACGATGTTTATTCTGCCTCGACGTTCCTATATCCGGTTGAAATATCTACAAAGTTACTTAGGCGTTTTCGCTTTACAGATTGTTTGCGTCGATTGGAAGTCTTCTCATACGTGCATATAAATTCTGTGTGCCTACGTGAGACAATACAAATTAAAAATGAGAAAATGACCAGCTTATTAAGAGCATGGTCACCTGTAACACAAAAATCGCATTAATCATACTGAAGGAGAACATCCGAAGTGTGTACATGACTGAGAGAGGGGCTACACATTATAACTCTCTAACATATCACGTTATCCTGACACGAGGTCGACCAGTCATAACACTAACCTTTAATGCTGAGCGCATAGCGAGGCAGGTGCTGATACCATTTTGATAAGTCTTTTGTATGACTTAGCCTGGTTTCGATCCCGTGACATCCCGCTATTGAGGCGGATGCTCTAACCACTTGGGCCACCAGAGCTGTAGGTAAATGTAAGGAATAATCTGATTTGATAAGATACTGCTTTGATAAGCTACATATGTCCGGAGTGGATGTGGATCGACGTCGATCGATGACACCTGGCTTGCAAAGCTGGGCAACCAGCTTCTGGCTCTTATTCCAGTGGATTTAGAGCACGGGGTTAAAAAAGAAACATCCATTCTTAGATGTCTTATTCATGAATATGCATAGTGGTTGCGTTTCCTCCGCTTAATATCTCATGCAGTAACTGAACATAATGGTCGGCACGCAGTAGCCAATTACTGTTTAGCTAGATTTGTAAAAAGAAAATACTTTAAAAATTCAGAGTCAACGTTTCAATAGATGAAAATCACTGGATAATTATGCAAAAAAAAAAAAAAAAAAAAAAAAAAAAACACGAATAATCACTGTGTGAATTATACTTTTGATAATTATTAAATGAATACAGCAGACCACATTGCACCAAAGTTGATAGCGTTGTCAGTAACTTTGAAAAATACAAAATTGCAATGGTGATGATTTCAAATTAAAAATTAATATGAATCATAACTGTTGCTGTCAAATTCGCAATTGTCACTCGTGTACCCTATATATGTGTCGCACTTTAGGTCAACGTCGTAACAGTATTGAATCTTTTTATCTTGACCGCTACGGTGGCCTAATTATTGTGAGCGCCCGCCTCAGATGCTGGAAGTCGCGGATTCGAACCCAGACCGAGTCATGCCAAAGACATAAAAATGACTCTAGCAGCCGCCTTGTTTGGCGCTCAGCATTGAGAAGTTAGTGTTAGGAGTGGTCTGCCTGGTGTCAGGATAATGTTACTGAGTGGGGCATGATGCCTCATATTTGAGGCATGATGCCCTAGTGTTATACATAACTATAAGCTGTCACACTGTAGACATATTAGTGACATGATTCAAACTATAAAGGCTACGTTAAAATAAACAAAACCCCACAAACTCTTTCTATGTTCTTATTTAATAGCGTAACAGCTTCTTTAGCATATTTAAACAGCGCTTTAAATTGTAGATAGTTGGGACGGTAACATATCTCAACAGTTTGAAACAATTCTTTGCAATTAAACAGCATTTGGCTTTTATAGAACCTTTAATTTGTAACCTCTGTTCCTGTTCTGCTTTCTTCAACAGTCTCTTCAAATGAGTTAAGCAACCTCTTTTCTCTACAACGAACATAGCTGAGAATATTTCAGCCGAAACATTAATTATTTACAGGTGACGTAAAGTAGCATGATATCTTGGTATATAATTTAACTCTCGCATCATTTGAGTTTAATTATCATTCAAGTGTTCGAAAGCGACTTGGTCACTTCTAAATATTTGCAGACAAACACTTTCCACGGCATTGTAATAAACACAAGGACGGAGCCACAGTCTAATGATGTACCTTAAACAGTAATTTTAATCTTTGGACGGAAGGGGGAGTGGTAAAACCTGTCTGTTGAATAATGTATCATTACAACTTTGTGAATGCATTCCTTTTCTCCTATGAAACTATTTTGTCAATACATACATACATACATACATACATACATACATACATACATACATACATACATACAAAACATACATACATACATACATACATACATACATACATACATACATACATACATACAACATACATACATACTGTTTTGTATATTTGATTTACTTGTATCTGATTTGATGTATATTTATTTCAGTTGAATTGTTTGTCAGTTTTCAATTTTTTATTTTTCATTACATGATATTTTAATGTAAATTTATTCACTAGAGATGACACTTTTTTCAGAAAATAGTTTGACCTTGACTGTTAGTTTATAAACACCAGGTGTTGAACTAAATCCTTACCTTGTTTCAAAATTTGTTGCAACCATCGTAAACAAGTTCTATTTTATTTTAAAACGGTTGTTTTCGAGGTCATGATGGGACTTTGTCTTTAAGGTGTAAACAATTTTTTATTTTTTTTATTTCCTAGAGTAAAATGATTGGTTTTCGTCAGGGTCACACTGTGTAATTGTGATCTGTAACAAGTACTTGCTTTCTATAACCTTCGAGAAGATGATCACGTGACCCCTTGTTTACGTGAAGAATACGATATAACCCATGTTTATGAGAATTAATTTCAGTTGCAGCTGGGTCTTTCGTTACAGTAGAAGTTGTATGTTGTGCTGTTTGGAGTTGTTTCAAATTACTGGGATTCAAAAGGATTAATTCTGTTATTTTTCTGGAAAATATGTGTTCATGTAATAATGTGGAACAAGGACAGGTTTTTATATAAAAAGTTATTCAGCTATTAGAAACCGGAGTGATAATTCTTGTTTCTACAAGGAACTGTAGACTTCAACAATATCGATTACAGCATACGTCATCGTCTTCCATCTTGGATTCTTCGTCGGGATTCGAACGTGAAATCAGTAGAACATTTTGTCATTAGGACTACTAAACTTTTATTCTTGGATTATTCTTGGATTATTTGAAATTTGAATTCCCCTAGTTTTTTAAATTTGTAGTGAAATCGGTAAACTTTTTCTACAATGTCATCAAAAGTAGAAATCTTTCCTTCAAATCCTACCCAGGAACAATTAGATCTTTTCAAAAATGATGATTTGATTCAACTTGCCAGAAAATACGATCTTTCTGAAGTAAAGGCTTCCTTTACGAAACAGGAAATAAGAAATATTTTGGTTAAGTACTTGGTAGAAAAGAATGTTTTGGATAAAAGTTCTTTGGTTTCAGTCAGTAAGTCTGTATCAGACTCTGACACAGAAATGAAGGAATTAGAAATAAAATTCAAGATGGAATTGGAGCTGAGGAAGCTGGAGCTTCAGAAAGATAAAGAAGAAAAACAAATGCAAATGCAGTTGCAATTGGAAAAAGAAGAACAAATGAAATTGGAGAATGAAAAAGAACAAATGAAATTGGAGAAAGAGAAAGAACAAATGAAATTGGAGAAAGAAAAAGAACAAATATTATTACAAAAAGAACAAATAAAGCTATTATTTGAGAAAGAGGAGACAGAGACAGGAAAGAGAGAAAGAAAAACAAATGTATTTGCAAGCAGAAGAAAGAGAGAAAGAAAGATAAATGCAGTTACAAACAGAGCAAATGCAAATGGAAGAAAGAGAGGGAATACCAATGTAAAATGAAGGAAATAGAACTGGAAAGTGAACCGCACATTCATACTTCAAATCCAAATTTAAATTTTGACCTTGCAAAGAATATTAGATTAGTGCCCCTTTTCAGAGAAAAAAAAGTAGACAAATATTTTACTCGTTTTCAAAATGTTGCTGAAGATTTGAAATGGCCAAGGGAGCATTGGACACAGTTATTACAATGTGTACTCACTAGTAAGGCTAGTGATATCTACAATTCAATATTAGTTCACCAAAGTGGTAACTATGATGTGGTTAAAGAATGCATCCTAAGGGGTTATGAAGCTTATCGGTAAAAATTCAGAAACTATAGGAAAGAAGCTGCACAAACTCACGTCGAATTTGCTAGAGAAAAAGAGCAATTATTTGAGAGATGGTGCTTAGCCAAGAAAGTTGAACGAGATTATGAAAGTCTCAAACAACTTGTATTATTTAAAGATTTAAAAAAAAATGTGTCCATAGTGACATTAAGACTTATCTTGACGAGCATGAGATCAAAACCTTCGAAAATGCTGCTCGAGCTGCTGATGAGTATTCTTTAACTCATAAAGTTCCTTTGGACTGAAAAATGTCAGGAGGCTTTTGACAAGTTGAAAGCCATACTTAAAAGCGCGCCAGTTCTTACAGCTCCAAATTTCAGCCAATCATTTAAAATATCTGTTGATGCAAGTGATTTTGGGGTTGGACGATTTTTGATTCAAGAAGATGAAAATGGTATTGATCATCCAGTGTGCTATTTGTCTAAGAAATTATATAAGTACCAAAGAAAGTATTCAACAATCGAAAAGGAATGTCTGGCTTTGATATTGGCATTATAACATTTTGAAGTTTACCTAAATTCAGCTCCTTCTTCGAGTATTGTATTTAGTGACCAAAACCCCCTTACTTTCATCGGCAAGATGAAAAATAAAACTCAAAGACTACTAAGCAGACACACTTTCCCGTATATAACAATGTATTATTTCATGTACACTGTGCAATTTATATGAGTTTTTTTTAACCTCATGTATAATTAGTCTGTGTTAAAAGGAAAGCTTTATGTATGAATCTTTCTTTTTTCGTTATGGGGGAAGTGTTGATTTGATTTACTTGTATCTGATTTAATATATATTTATTTCAATTTAATTGTTTGTCAGTTTTAAAGTTTTTATTTTTCAGTACATGATATTGTAGACTTCAACAATACAGATTGCAGCATACATCATCGTCTTCCATCTTGGATTCTTCACTGGGATTCGGACGTGAAATCAGTAGAACATTTTGTTATTAGGACTATTCAAATTTTATTCTTGGAGTATTCTTGGATTATTTTGGATTTGATTCTATAAAAGCGTAAGTTCATATTTTTTCATTTTTACAGAATTTTTCCCGGGAAATAAATTATTGTACTTTTCAAAGCTTGTTGTTTTCACTCTTTCTTGTGTTAATGTTTATTCGATTCTAAACACGTGACATACATACATACATACATACATCACCACTATCGAAAGCACCACCCTTTTATTTAGACCATAGTGCTTATATAACCACTTTTTTCATTCCCGCTTATGATCGTAAAACCTAATTTTAACAGTATTTGACGCAATCTGGCGACACGATTTTGCTGCCTTTGAGTGTCATATATACGAAATACTTCTGGGTCACACATTCGCATGAACCGTTATGCAACGTCTCTCAATGGTAGGTCATCATAATGCATCTTGGATCGTTTTACCTTCGGACAGCATCAGATAGGCTACACAAAATATCCGTTTTTAATTTCTATTTTTACCCATGTTTCATGCCTTATAACATTCCTTGCCAATATTCCCCACAGAATATATCCTAATACAATAATGGCATATTTACTATACAAAAACACATTGTTAATGATTGGTATCCTTTTGTAAATTAAGAATTTTTCAGGTAAATGCACCAGCTGTTCATGTACGCTGAATATAAAACAAAGTTTTCCGGGTAAAAAATGTATCGTTTCATTGGCAATTTTTTTTGTAAAACACTTAACAAACTTTATATACAAGATACTTAGATAAAATGTACATGTAAATGCTCTTACTGCATTGAAACCTTTTGACCCCGTCATAACACATGAGTCATTTTTATACTTTATAATTGAGCATCAGAGTTGACTTAGGAGTGGCAAAAAGGGTTGGAAAATGATGGAATGCAAAAGTTTTTAGTTCTACTGGTACTGATATTAGCCATAATTAAAACATAAATTCAAATAGGGAGTGAAGAAAATATAACTTTCTTTCTAACGGTACACTGTTTACAGCTAGATTCAGACGGAAACCTATTGCCCGAGGGCAAATTCATCCATGCAGTGTCTTTGATTTCACTCCTCATGTGACTACTGATCGTATCATCAGAGAACAAAACAACCCTCTGGAATATTATATTATATCCATGGTTGTAAACAGAGGGGTTTAGTGCATTTCAGGAGCTACTTCTTTTGAAGTTTTGTTGATAATTGACTGAGTGCATCAAGATAACAAGTGCTTACTTGATTTCTTCTCCCTGAGATAATTGTCTTGATGTCGAAGTGACAAATTATTAGAAAGTCATGACTTAAGTCATATAGATTGGTATATTTTTTTCCCTTTATATTGTCAAATTTATACAAAATGAATAAATAAACTGAGCGTTTGAATTGATCAGTAACAGGGTTATGAGAGCTTTAATACTTTAATAGTTAATGATCTCAGTGGACAATAAAACAAATGGCTCTATGGTCCTAATGGGAAATTCTTCAGGCCATCTGAAATATGGCATTATTACCAATGACAGGAAATGCATGTAGGTTATCTAATGTGATTCTGAAGGTATAATCCTCTAAGAGATAAAGTTTAGAAGCGAAATTGTTACACAACTTAATACCTTTGTTGAAGGACTTATGGCAGAAAACCAATTAAGGCATACAAAAATAAAACGTCCTACTTATGCAGCAATGTTGTATTTCTTTTAGGGTTCGTGCTACCAGAAACGCAAAGAAACCTCTTGGAGAAGATATTGACTTTCTGCTGGGTTGAATATCGTGGTCTTTTTTCATAGCAATCACTGCACAATCAACAAATTAATATTTGGTCCAGGGACAGGGAGACTATTATTCTTTACTAAAAATTATGAATAGTTCAGAACCGTATCCCGACCGTGGAACATATTGCATGCAGGAGCATGAAATTTTAAAAATACTAGAGTGTAATCAACTAAGGTTTGAGGCAGTACGTATATAAGGACGATTCCAGACATAGCACACCAACTATCGTCGACTTCAAATAGGTTACCTAAATGATATGTAGAAAGGTAATTTTTTTTTTGTCTACAGAAAGCGCTAGGTTGTCAATTGTCCAAATAAGTCTCTTACGTCATATACATTATTATCTGTGAATATACCATAATGACTGTATGTCATTGGACACGAACAAATAATTATTTTTTCCGTGTCCCCAGATTTATATGCATTTAATAATTATAGCATTTTCGGTGTCCCAATACTTATAGACGTACAAACAAAAAGTCAAGACAAAATCGGCAAGATCGCCATTCTGAGCTAGTGACCAACTCTTGTTCAACTACTACAGCAATAAACTGTTATAAACTACTATGATTGTTTCTATGCTATTGTTTTGCATGTACCTATTTTCCGATTTTTCCAACATGAAATAAAAGAAAGGTCAACAAAATCGTCAATAAGTTCAGGGGAGCTTAGAGTTTACCAGGCGATGGTACTGTATAGAGTGTACAGAAGAGTACCCACTAGTGCAAATTGTATATCCTTGTCTATTCCCAAGAATACTAAATGCAGTTTTGCTTTATTTATAGTTATTACCAAATCTCATTCTCCCAAATCACATCTAAAAAAATGCGTCAATTGCTATTTTATTTAATTTGACATACGCGCTCAAGAATTACCGTTTTTCAGCGATATAAGCGATCCAGTTTAAGAGATGTAAATCATATGAAATGACAAATCATCTTTAATTATCCAAGTCGCATAACCAGCATACAGTATATTCATATAACCGATCATCATTGATACATTTTAGTGTTGTGTTTCGGCTTATCGTAACACATATTCCACCTTTGAATTTGGACAGCTGGTTGTTTCGGCGTTTCCTTGTCTTTATAATTGGCATATTTGTCTTTTATTTCTCACAACAGACCAGGTAATTGTTTGAACCATGAAACTGATTTGTGAAAAGGTGGATTTTCGTCTGACAGCAATAACGGTAAACCGTTTGTACTACAACATTAATCCACACGAACTAACTGTTGTAAAATCTGAAGTGGCTTCAGCAGGATGAGATGCCCTTTATACTAGAGGTAGTAAATTATTTAGCCCCCCACCACCACCACCACCACCACAACCAATTGTATCGGACTGCCTCACCATAGACTACCATTGCCAATCATTTAAGGTATGAACACTTGCTCGGTTGAGTAGCGCGATTACCGGGTCCAAGTAAACGGGTACTTATTTAGGGTCGCGTGCATCAAATCAAACTACGACGGAGTGTTTAAGATATTACAGTTATATTCAGAGCATTATTTCGGAAACTTCTTTATCGTATTTGGAGGTAATATTAAAGTTTAGCGCAATTGTGCCACTAATTCGAGACCAAGGGATGTACTTTATTCAGTACAAGTCAAAATCGTCAATGTACACGCGGTTACGCCGTGATGTAAACATGTTAACTAAATGGTAGGTATTTACATTTTCAAGGCAAATAAAAACATAACTACTGGTGCATTGATACAATATTCTAATGCAATATTGCTTAAACAAACAATAATAAACTGAATATAAAAAGATAGGTTACTGTTGAAAATGCTTACAACAACTCGCTAGTACTCAACTCTTGTCATCCATCAAATTATATACATTTAAATTCGGTAGAAATAATAAGGAAACAGAAGAAAATTTAATATATTTAATGACTTTTCAAACAAATTATGAAGGTGTCCCAAGACTTATGGTACATGAAAAATTGTTTTAATTTTGTGTCCCAACATTTATAGGTCATAAAAAATTACTTTTGAAAAACAAATTGCGTGTCCCAAGACTTATATTGTCCTAACCACATACAGTCATTACGGGTATGCAATATTCACTCCTTCGAGTTGGTTAAGATTGAAACAGTAGGTAAACCCTATGTATGTTGTGTTCATTCAGCACACATAGCCATTGCAACATTTATTGACCGGTTTGTCTTACACATTTGTTCCACAGCATTCAGGTTGAGACCCAAACCGAGGCTGAATTGTGCCAGTGCAGCACATGAAAGAGATGGGATCATATACTCTTGTTCCACAACATTCAGGCTGTGACCCAAACCGAGGCTGAATTGTGCCAGAGCAGCACATGAAAGAGATGGCATCATATCCTCTCGTTCCACAACATTCAGGTCGAGACCCAGATCGAGGTTGAATTGTGCCAGAGCAGCACACGGAAGAATTGGCATCATATCCTCTATTTCCACAACATTCAGGTTGAGACCCAGACCGAGGCTGAATTATGTCAAAACAGCACATTGAAGAATTGGCATCATATCCACTTGCTCCACAACATTCAGGCTGAGACCCTGACCGAGGCTGAATTGTGCCAGAGCAGCACATGGAAGAGTTGGCATCATATCCTCTAGTTCCACAACATTCAGGTCGAGACCCAAACCGAGTAACAATTGTGCCTGAACAACACATAGAAGAATTGGCATCATATCCTTTGTCACCACAACAATCAGGTTGAGACCCAGACCGAGGCTGAATTGTGTTAGAGCAGCACATGGAAGAGTTGGTATCATATTCTCTTGCTCCACAGCATTCAGAATAAGAGCCAGAACGAGGTTGAATTATGCCAGAGCAGCATATGGAAGAATTGGCATCATATCCTCTTCTTCCACAACATTCAGGCTCAGATCCAGACAGAGGCTGAATTGTGTCAGAGCAGCACATGGAAGAGTTTCCATCATATTCTCGTGATCCACAACATTCAGGTTGAGACCCAGACCGAGTACGAATTCTGCCAGAGCAGCATATGGAAGAGTTGGAATCATATGCTCTTGTTCCACAACATTCAAACTGAGACCCATACCGAGGCTGAATTATGCCAGAACAACACATGGAAGAGTTGGCGTCATATACTCTTCTTTCACAACATTCAGGTTGAGACCCTGATCGAGGATGAATTGTGCCAGAGCAGCATATTGAAGAGTTGGTGTCATACACTCTTCTTTCACAACATTCAGGATTAGACCCTGACCGAGGATGAATTGTGCCAGAGCAGCAAATGGAAGAGTTGGCATCGTATTCTCTTGATCCACAGCAGTTAGTTTGAGACCGATATCGAGGAAGAATTGTGTCCGAGCAGCATATCGAAGAGTTGGAATCAAATCCTCTAGTTCCACAACATTCAGGTTGAGACCCTAACCGAGGTTGAATTGTGCCAAAACAGCACATGGAAGAGTTTGCGTCATATACTCTTGTTTCGCAACATTCAGGTTGAGACCCAAACCGAGGCTGAATTGTGCCAGAGCAGCACATTGAAGAGTTGGCAGTATATACTCTTGTTCCACAAGCTGCAGGTTGAGGCACAGACCGAGGCTGAATTGTGCCAAAGCAGCACAAGGAAGAGTTTGCGTCATATACTCTTGTTACGCAACATTCAGGTTGAGACCCAAACCGAGGCTGTATTGTGCCAGAACAGCACATGGAAGAGTTGGCATTATATCCTTTTGTTCCACAACATGCAGGTTGAGACCATGACCGAGGCTGTATTGTGCCAGAGCAGCACATGGAAGAGTTGGCATCATATCCCCTTGTGCCGCAACATGCAGGTTGAGACCCTGAGCGAGATTGAATTGTGCCAGAGCAGCACATGGAAGAGTTTGCATCATGTCCTCTTGTTTCACAACATTCAGGTTGAGACCCATACCTAGGCTGAATTGTGCCAAAACAGCACATGGAAGAGTTGTTATCATATCCTCTTGTTCCACAACATGCAGGTTGAGACCCAGACCGAGGTTGAATTGTGCCAGTGCAGCAGATGGAAGAATTCGCGTCATATCCTCTTGTTCCACAACATGCAGGTTGCAACCCAGACCGAGGCTGAATTGCGTCAGAGCAGCACATAGATGAGTTGGCATCATATCCCCTTCTTCCACAACATTCAGGTTGAGACCCAGACCGAGGCTGAATTGTGCCCGAACAGCACATGGAAGAGTTGGCATCATATCCTCTTGTTCCACAGCATGCAGGTTGAGACCAAGACCGCGGGTGAATGATGCCATTGCAGCACATGGAAGAGTTGGCATTATATCCTCTTGTTCCACAACATTCAGGTTTAGACCCTAGCCGAGGCTGAATTGTGTCCGAACAGCATATGGAAGAGTTGGCATCATATCCTCTTGTTCCACAACATTCAGGTTGTAAACCAGACCGAGGCTGAATTGTGCCAGTGCAGCACATAGAAGAACTGGCATCATATCCTCTTCTTCCACAACATTCAGGTTGAGACCCGGACTGATTCTGAATTGTGCCAGAGCAGCACATGGAAGAATTGGCGTCATATTCTCTTGTTCCACAACATTCAGGTTGAGATCCAGACAGAGGCTGAATTGTGTCGGAGCAGCACATGGAAGAGTTGGCATCATATCCTCTTGTTCCACAACATTCCGGTTGAGACCCCGACCGAGGGCGAAGTGTACCAGAGCAGCACATAGAAGAGTTGGCATCATACCCTATTCTTAGACAACATTCAGGTTGAGACCCAGACCTAGGCTGAATTATGACATCGCAGCAGATGGAAGAACTTGCATCATATCCTCTTGTTCCACAACATTCAGGTTGAGACCCAGACCGAGGCCGAATTGTGCCAGAGCAGCACATGGAGGAGCTGACGTTATATTCTCTTGATCCACAACATTCAGTCTGAGACCCAGACCGAGGCCGAATTGTGCCAGAGCAGCAAATTGAAGATGCAGGATTATATATTTTATTTCCGCACATACCTACAAATAAGATAGGAGAATATTTTCTAAAAGTTTCTATTTGGTAAAATAATTTATATGCAAAACAGTCAATTTAAAACATATAAGCCAAGAAATAAAAAATATAAGCACGTCAACTAAGGTTGTTTCCGACGGAAACATGGTACATTTAATAATTTACTTCAATAGTTGAGGAAATTTATTTTTCTGTTCAAAAGGGTTAATAGGGATACGCAGTAAGTTGTATTATGCCGAACGTCTATTGCTTTTTTAGTATTTTACTGTATTGTTCAGTTGCAAAGTATAAATTGTAAATACGTTGGATGGAGTTTATGATAAACGAAAACGAAATACGACTTATGAATCTCTTGTAGCTAACGCAAAACTAATCATTGGTAATTACTACACAGTAAAGGTACATTTTGTGTTACTCCTATGGCAGTCTGAAAATCGTTCAAATAATCGAATGTGTTTTCTATATGAAAGTAATTAAAACTTCGTGTTTACTATTGGAAATGTTATTTACTTTAATATAATGTGTGCACGTATTTAATAGGGACAATAGTCATCCATCTCTGCATCTGCATATTAAGCAAAATGGAATAATATATTGCAGGAAAAAATCTAAAATAACACGCACTGACCCGGATTAAATATTCTATTATATTTGAATGCATTGCTTTAAGATTCTGCATCTGTATCATGTATTTCGGTTAAACAATTCAACAATGGACACATAAAGCAAAAGAATGAGTAATTTCAATTTCTACTAACCTTTCATAGATTACCAGAGACTTACATCTGCTTTATATTCCACCTGGCTTGTTTTGTATAGTTCCATTTCTTAAATTTAAACCTTTCATAGATTACCAGAGATTTACATCTGCTTTATATTCCACCTGGCTTGTTTTGTATAGTTTTATTTCTTAAATTTAAACCTTTCATAGATTACCAGAGATTTACATCTCATTTATATTTCACCTGGCTTGTTTTGTATAGTTTTATTTCTTAAATTTAAACTGCTACACACCTATAATTGTTTCAGAGCGACAAAATAATTTGTGTTGAAACCATATTTGACTTTAAAACTATAAACAAACATTGATAGTTTCCTGATCTGAAAATATATCCCCAGTTTAGATTGCATTATATTCAATCCATTTCCTATTGAAAACTTGCACCCTAGTTAACTAGTAAAAGTCAGTACATCCACAAATTTGTTTTTACAGGATCTTCTCGTGTTTGAGGTAATTTTTTCTTTATGAGCGAATTTTAAGTCAGTGATTCGTCCCACCATCAATATTTTGTTTTTGTGGATAATTGTTTCACTTGTGTGGATAATGGCACCGTCTTTATGAATAACTGGATATTTATAATTTCATTTGCATTTTTGATTAATTATATAATTGTTTTATTCTCATTATTTTTAATGTTGAGATGGCAGAATTATCTTGTCATTTTCTCCTCCTCATGAACCCGTTTCACTCTGCATCAAATATTACTTTCTCGAAGGTTTTTCATTTCTCAGATAGTTCCCGAATGACGTCATCAGCCGCCATATTTGTGGTCAGCGGGCAGATTTACAGTTGACTTTATATGGATTTTGGAAGTTGAAATAACTTCATTGAATCTCAAGATACTTTAACATAACTTATATACATAAACAGAACGCAAAGCAAGATTTATGTTGGTATCTATATTTGTGATTTGCATGTTGACTTTGCTTCAGAGTGCCTTGTTAAAAATGGTAAATTTTGGTGATCGCATATAGGTAAAACTGCTAGGTTTCCAATCGTCCAGCTATAATGAGTATAATATCGTCTGCTAGTGAACTTATCGGGAAGCATCTATTTTTAAAATCGCTTCTAACGGTTCTAACTAAAGGCCTTATAGAACCAACATATGAGGACTCTATTTCTTGTACAAGTTTCTCTTATAAATGAAGTAGATGAAAAGGTTTATCCAGAAATTTCCATCAGCAATGTATCTAGAAAAAAAATCTGAATTTTACACATATTCAGTTGAAGTGTATTGTAATTTTATTCTCTTAATAGAATTTTTGATTTCATAAATTCTTTAATCGTTCCGAAAACTATTATTAAATTTTCACAAAATGTTTTTCAAAATCATTACAAAAACACATTTACTAATATTATGTAGAGGCCAGGCTGGTAATATGGTACAATTGTCATGTTTCCTACGTCAGGCGTAATAAATTGAGACACAAGAAAGAAATCAAATTTAACTTACTTGATAAACACTTTTTTACATGTATATCTCCTTAGTTCCGAATTCAATGCCCAGCAAGACCAAAACTTAAATTGATACTTAATATATTTCTAGCATTATTTCTGTTTACCTTTCTGTGATTATATTAATCTAATGCTGAATCTTGAACCAAGTTAAAGACCACATTTATTATAATAGATATTTTCTCAATAATATTTCAATATCATGTTTATTGTTTCAAAATTTGGAACGATCAATAGTTTGCCAATTACATAATTAAATACGAGTTCCTTCATCCATTTTAATAAATAATGCAATCACATTATCATCCTCAACATTTTGATATTAATTTATATCATATCCAAACTTGTTATCAAATATAATACAAACTCATTGAGAATTTGACCTGAATCAAAAGGAAATAAGTAAATAATACCATTATCCTATACTATTTGAAATGTTATTCTCAGTGAAATGTGGATCTTGACTTCAATTCCATTTGTGGAATAATTTAACCACAGATTCTGCTCCTTTGAAGAATTGAATGCTTTAAGACACATTGGTACATATGTATTTAAACATCAAAGTCATATATGTAACTGTAAATAAAGTTTTAGAACGCATACCACTTTCATACCTCTTCATCAAACTATGGAGTAAAGGACAAAAAGTTCCCCAAGAGCTGTTCTGCGTTTGGTTCAATTTTGCATCCTTATGATTTTAGATGCTGTTTGCGTTTTGAACTACATCTGTAGCTGTGCATTTTCAGTTGATTTCGTTTGCTTTTAAAAAGTCATGTTGCATCCAAACAGCATGCCAAAGTTTAAAATTTCCTTGTTTGATGTGAATAAATTATTCACTTTGATATTTACATATTTATGTTCACACTTAACACAAACTTAAGAATATTGTATCTGCATATATTTTTTAATGTCGTTTTCATAGATGAGAATATAGTACATGCTCTGTAAAAAGTAATTTTCAAGGATATATATATATATATATATATATATATATATATATATATATATATATATATATATATATATATATATATATATATATATATATATATATATATATATATATATTCTTAAATACAGATGCCCACAGTATGAATTTTTAATATGGAAATTTGCAATTTTATGAATCAAATCATTCCCTTTTATCATGCCATTATAACATCCGGCTCCAATGAATTATTTATAAAAAGGAATTCTAGCAAAATTAAAAACATTAATTTACTGTCATCCAACACAAATATTTAAAAACAGGAATTCTAGTAAAATTAAAAGCAGTAATTTATGCTGATCCAACAAAACCTCTGCGTTTTGTAGATTTTTATGTTTTTATTTGCTCTCATCAATTTAGACCTTTTTGTATTGATACACTTGTTTCTCATAATATATTTTGTGGTTTTCTTTGGTACTTTGGTTTATTTATTGATTTTTGTGTGTTTTTGCTTGACTTATTTCTGAATTTTTCTTCCGGCATATATGTGCAGACACCATGAATTGAATATGAAAATTTGCCAATTTACAAATCAAATCTTTACCGTCTGACCGTGCTTTTCTAACATCCGGGTTCAACGAATTCTATAAACAAGGAATTCTACTAAAATTAAAAAGAATAACTTACTGTCGATAGGACCAATTATTACAGATATGGTCCATGAGCAAAGACCACACAGTAGCAGTAATGGAGATTTCCACATTCCTTGGGTTTCTTCCAGTGAGTATTCGAAAACTTGGATCCTGAAACTAAACAGATATAACGTGCAAACTGTATAACCAAAATATCTGAAACATCGCTGCAGCTTGACCTGCGACCTTTGTAAAATAAATCATTAATCGAGAGTGAAAGCAATTGGAATTATCCCATTAAAACATACAGTGTTTTCGAAATAATCTGTTCTTAAGCAGAGGGAGTGACTGTCAGTCGTAAGCCACCATCTTATTGCAATGATTACGGTAGGCATTGCTATTTGGCACTAAATTGTCGTTTATTGTGCACGTTGCCATGCAATTTTGCTTGCTTTTGACATCTTGATAAAACCTCACCGCACATTACATAATCTACTGTAATGCAAAACAGTACACAGTAATCAGCTGTTTTAAAGGATGGCCCGAAACTGCACCATAAAGCATGACCCATTCCTAATCTTGTGTTTGCATCCTATCTCCGTAAAATAATTGTATCTATATATAATCTAACATCCAATCATGCGTGGAAGCTTAAAACGAATCAACAATACTATTTATGCCATATTTATTTTAAGAGCTGAATATTTAAAGTCTATTTGAAATATTTAAGTAGTATGAAAAGAATGATAATTAATGGAGTTAAATTATGGTGATAATGGTGTCCAATTTAAGTCAATAACGCATCGCGTGACACTTAAATAATTCTATAACATTTTGTATACAGACTTGAAGCAGTGTAAATAAATATAGAGTTATACGTAATAATACAAGAAAGAACCATTGACACTAATCAATAATCCATTGTCCGGCAATACAAAGTGAAATCGTTTTTAAAAGTTGAGATACTGAACATAAGATTTTTTCTGCACATGTTGCATGAAAAAGGAAGACATTTCGGATTGCCATAAACACGTGGAAGGCAGATACTAATGCAAGGTATGGTGGTATGTATTGACCAAAAGAGCATGCTATGTGAAACAAAATAATACCATTGTAATGTCCGCTTTTTAATAATAATGGTAATAATAATAGTAAGAAGAAGAAGAAGAAGTAACGTGATAATAGTGACAAACATTATGGTGATCCCGAAGCCGAGCAGAGAGGAATATATATATATATATATATATATATATATATATATATATATATATATATATATATATATATATATATATATATATATATATATATATATATATATATATATAGACAGCTCTTGCGCCCATGACCATCAAACTAATTGCTAATTTCATTTGTTTTCGTGTCAATATTTGTGTATCGTATATAAGTCTCGATTGTCACATTCTAGTTCTATCATAATAAACTGTTGGAGAAATTCAAGGCGTACTTCAGTTATATTCAATAATGTAATCTTCTTTTATGCCAAATTTCCTACTTGACCATAGTAAAATATGGTCTTGAAAGTTGATATGTAACTTGAGATTTGCCCAATCTCGTGCATAAATTGGCAGGATCGAAAGTCACTTTAAGTGGCCATAAGAAATTATTTTATAAACCTTTTTCTAACTTGATTTATTGACAACATTCTGTCTATTCTCTAACTTTTCACTCGCCATTGCGCTTGTCTGGGTTTCGTAGTTTAACAGAGTTGCAGATTATTACATAGTTAAACATGATACTAATAAAACGGGATACTAAGGTTAGTTATTACATACCTTTGGCACATATTTATTTTTGCCATACCGGCCTTAGATTTACTATTACCAACTGAATATTAAAGCTACAGCCTTAAATAATTCATAACGTCTTAACTCATTTATGATACGCATTCAACATCATTCATAATCTGCAGGTTAAGTATGAAAAGACTACTAAGAAACCTTCAACAAACAAACTTTAGCAATTAATCTGGTTAATAATTGGACATATATATCAGCAGCTTCACTACCAAAACAGCATAGAAATTAAAACTAGGCATGACCGATCCAGTCTTGTTTATGCTGGCTTAGACTGAATTGATTTTTATTTATTTGTGACATGAGATACAGATAGGTTTTTCTTAAATAATGACATTAAACCAAATATGACCGTTCTACTGTTGTGTAAAGTTTAGAAATCGTATGATTTAAAAGATCTAGAACCATTATATTTAAAATATTGCAAGGAAGGAAGAAAAGCAAAACAGATAAGGCCGTTCCGTTCCAATCCTATGATCTTGCCGGATTCGATTAAAGAGTGGCATGTGATATAGAGGTGATCAGCTTAGGAAACGTAGTTAATTTGGAAATATAAACATGGTGCGTTAAATATTGCAACCTTACGTACATGCTGATAACTCTAGATGATTTATTGTCACTTCCTATTGAATCTTGTGGTGAAGTCCAAACATGAATGAATAATGTAAGAATGGGTTTCTTCTTAATTCGAGCCATGCATTTATTTGAATAAAAAAATCTTATTTCTAAGACAACATGTTTGTCTAACCAACTTGTCGTGTACAAGGTCTGTAAGGGAACGGGAAGAGACACCGCATTAAATTTTATGAAAGTAAAATATATTCTTTTTAACTTGTTCTGCCATTGATGCCACATAGCAGCCAAGTAAATGGAAGCTAAGTGTTTTTTTCTCAAGGATTTATCCAATCAGCAGACCCATGCTTTCGTTGGCGGGTATTGAATCCATGCCCTTTGGATTATGAGTCTGACGCTTTCTCATCTGAGCTACCACTGCCTCTAAGAAGTATCTTCTGTGTCCTTATTATAACTAATAAAAGCCTGCTCAGTTCTCGAAGACCATTCCTATGCTCAAACAACTCATGTCAGTTCACGTCTGACTGATCAGAGATTTCACGCCAGAAAATCAAACGTGAGAATGTTTAGAGAAATCCAAATTTGAGCATACGGATGGTCTTCTATGGGTCTTACTTTGTTGTAATATTATTGGCGCAGAAGACATTGTATGCTGCTTTCTTGTGGTATGAGTGACAAAGAAAGTTGAAAAATTGTCTATAATAGATATGTGTAATTTTCTTTTAATACTCAATATTAAATCTGGTATGTAGGAAGGATTTGGTTAATAGATTACAACCCAACCACCAAAAGAAATAGCATCAACAAATACCCCATAGAAATAATGAATTTTGTTAAATATCTCATCATCGGAAATATACAATAAATTGTATATTATATTACTTTGTTCCTTTACAACTAGCATTTCATCCTTGCTTCAATATGAAGTATTAAATGGATAATATATAAATATCTAATAATTAATTTCATCGCGTGTCATCCTACTTGATACAACCAAATGATATCCACCCCTCGGTATCATAACTGAAGATAACATATTTTATGTTAGAAATATACTAATTAATATACAAGTTTTTCCGACTGAAAATATTTATAATCAGAACAAATAAATAACTCAATAGTTAAATGATTTAAGGGCTTTATCATTTAATCAAGTCATTTTCCAGCATAGCAATAAATAGTCTAAAGTTTGCGTGATTCGTTAAAGTAGTCGGACACGAGAATCTGTCGCGACACAATCAGATTGAAGCAATTGGTAAATTTTTTTATTCGTTTTAATCGTTTCTTAAAATTAAACCATTCATCCTGACAAGCTTTCTTCGCACAATTTAGAAAATATTCCAAACCTCACCTAACTACATCATATAATTAAGCTCTGAATAAAACAAGATGATGAAAGCTTATTTCAAGAATAAAAACCTATGAATGTTTGTACGATTTTCAAAATCATAAAGAATTCAAAATATACATGCAAAGTATTTAGAACAACCTCAACGTAAGACATAGATACGATAATACAGTTATGTCTCAATGAGGGTAAAACTGTATTGACATTTACGTTAATCTGACTAAGAGTGTGATGGCAAAATCAGTTCCATGACCACCAATTTCTTTCACTTCGAAGAACTTAATAAATACTAATTTTCAAGCTTTTACAATTTGAAGAATTTCAGAGTGGAAAAGGTTCTAGTAATCGTCAAAAGAAAAAGAGAAATATGGGGCTCGGCTGTGGTGTTAAACGTTTGATTTTGCAATTCACGTTACTTAATTTAGCATCTTTACGCTCAAAGATAGTTTAAATGCGGTAATCTCTAATTTTACACAAATTTGGGATGCTTTTAGAAAGTGCAATGAGATCATAAGCCTGACCTATCAATGATCAATCATGTCTTAAGTGAAGACATACATTTAATTTTGGTGAAATTGATGCCAGGTTCATAACAACAGTTACAAAATCTGACCGTCTTACTTTGAAAAATAAAACATTGTTTAGCATACCGATGTACCTGATAGTTTCAACATGGTGGTAACAGATGCCACAACAATGTTCTCTAGCAATACAGTTGCCTGCAACTGTTAAAGATTAACTGATAGGTTGAAAATGTGCAACATATAGATGAGACTATTTAAGCTTACCTGTATGGCATAAGGTTATTCTCGCTTTTAATCGGAAATGATAAAAAAACTCACTGGATTTTACTTAAATACATTTATAAGTTGTTTTTGATTGGCTGATTAGCCGTTGTTAAAGTAAATTCTAAACTGATTTGATCTAGCTGTTGTTTGCAAGGGCTATGAAGCGATTATTACAGTTCTACACTTTCGATCCATGTCACGTTTTTCAATATTGTATGAGTCGGTCCACACTTTCGATCCATGTCACGTTTTTCAATATTGTATGAGTCGGTCCACACTTGTTTACCCTAAGTATGTGTACATCTGCCCTAAGCGATTTATATTATAAGTTATTTATTTTATTAGCCTTTATTATGTTTTCAGAAATGCACATCTTTTGTTTTTGTAACTATATAGTTTTGTAACAAAATATTATGTATTTATTCCATATATCATGACAAATTTGAATGAGATATTTTTTTAAAGCAAACAATGATACTAATCTTTCATGTCAACCGATATTATTTAATTACAAACCAATGATGAAGTAAAAGTAGGTTTATTAAAAATCCACTGGTCTACAGCCAAAATGCTTTCGAAATAAATGCAGTCAAACTTTATTAATTCCGGGTCACTGAGAACGAAAATGATGCTTAAAACTTTATTGGCTCTAGTCTTAAAGATATGATATTGGGGAAGTATATACCACCCTTGACTTGGGAATGGCGGAGGATAAAGTGAGTTATAAAGCGAAGGGATCTCAGTTTAAACCAGAAATGACTAAAATACATCTCTGACTGGATCAAAGAATAAATCTAACACTGGGTTTGATCAGTATTTGCTTTTTTGGCAAAACAATGAATGATGCAATATGAAGCTGGTATTGCGTCATAGATAATATGAATTGCATCATGTTATTACTATAAGTCAAGGATGATGCAATCATAGCTAAACTTAGTCACTCTGTTGAACAAATTGCTCTATATCAGCTCTAGAAATCATACATTGTCATGACCTCTTATTTGTCAGTGTTTAATTTTGCAAAGGGGCACATTTCTGTTTAGCCAAAGTGAGCAGAGATGCCTTTCTTGTGTGAACAATGCAGATAACTTCTGCTATGTTTGTGGGGAAGTGACGTTTGCATCACAAAAGCGCAGTATAACCAATATGGTTAAGAATGTCCATCACCTTTATTTTGGCTGAAAAATTGGAGATCAGGACAAGAAGTGGGCCCCACACATATGCTGCAACACTTGTGTAACAAATCTTCGCCAGTGGTTGAACAGGAAATGGAAATCTATGCCTTGTGCAGGCCAATGATTTGGTGACAACCAACAGATCATATTAGCAATTGTTACTTCTGTATGGTGCCTGCAGCTGGTAAAGGTGTGTCAAAGAAGAAAATGTGGACTGTGCATTATCCAAACATTCCATTAGCTATATGCCCAGTACCCCACGGAGAAGGACTGCAGGTTCGTGATTCACCAGAATCATTCTCACTTGAGTTAGAGGAGGAAGAGGAAGAGGATGAAACTTCTAGTCCTGTCACATGACCCATAGTTTATCCCATCCTTCTCCTCTGAACCACATCTCATAACACAAGGTGAACTGAACAACCTTGTCCGGGATGGATTTGGAACTATCCAGGAGTAAGGCAGATCTATTGGGCTTCAGACTACAGTAGTGGAATCTCCTGGCAGGTGATGTTAGGGTGTCCATGTTCCGTGATTGTCAAAAGGTTCTTGTCCCATTCTTCTTCATGGAAGGTGATCTTGTAGCCTACAACAACGTCGATGGTGTGATGGCAGCCATCAACATCGTTCATGATCCAGATGAGTAGAGACTGTTCATTGATTCGTCGAACACTAGTCTTAAATCTGTTTTGCTGCATAATGGCAATGTTTTGCCATCAATTCCAGTTGGTCATGCAGTCCATATGTAGGAAACCTATGAAAACATGAAACAACTTTTTGAGGTACATAAACTATGACAAACGTCAGTTGCAGCTTTGTGGCGATTAGAAGGTTCTTGTTCTCTTTCTTGGTCTGCAGGCAGGATACACAAAGTATTGCTGTTGTCTCTGCGAATGGAATTGTCGCACGTGCGAGAGATTGTCCACTCCCACAGTCATTGGAGCCTGGGAGGAAAAGCGTTTAGCATCCTCCACTTGTTGAATCAAGGAAGTTGTTGTTATCACCTTTGTACATCAAGCTGGGTCTGATAAAGAACTTCGGCAAGGCCATGGAAAAAAACACAAGCAGCTTTCATGTACCTTCGTGGAAAATTGCCAAGGATAAGGGAAGCTAAAATAAAGGGAAGTGTCTTTGTTGGTCCTCAGATTCTTGAACTTCTTCCAGATAAGGCATTTGACTGTGCACTGCGTGGCAAGGAAAGGACGGCATGGAAACCCTTCTAGTTAGTGTTAACACATTTTCACGGAAACAACAAGGCAGATAACTACAGGAAGTTGGTGGAAAACCTCCTCAAAGCATGCAAAAGCCTTGGTTCCAACATGTTACTAATGATACATTTTTTGTAGTATCATCTAGATTTGTTTTACACTGAACTGTGGAGTAAAGAGGGACGGGCACGGAGAGTGATTTCATTGCAACAATGCAACAATGGAAAAGCGCTGTCAGGGCAAATGGAGCGCATGAATGCTTGCAGACTATTGCTGGACAGTGACAAGAGATGCTCCATTTAATGAATATAAGATACAAGCCAAGAAGCGCCGAATAGACACTGAATAAGGATTAAACTAAGTACTTATATATACATACTAATTGTTTTCCCTTTTGTTTCATAATAAATTGTATTTATCTAACCTTTTGTTGTTTTTAAAGTGTTACATAAACAGAACATGTGAAATATTATCATTTAAAACAACAAAAAACACATCAAAAGAAGTAAGTTTACAATTTATGATTAAAACTCTACTATCTCCACAATATGCATAGACGTAAAATGTACAAACTTAAATATGTTGGAAACAGTAGCTAGTCAGTTGTTTTAATTGTAATATTTGAATTCAGCACATCAAAATCCATAATAAATAGCACATTTTATCTCTGAAGCAGACGAATCGTAATAAATTGTAGACCAATGCGATTCATATAACTATGAACATGTAGTTATTACGTCACGATGAAGTCAGTGATATGATGTGTGGAGAAAACTGAGGAGGACGCGAGTAGACTTTAAAGGAGCAGAAAAATACATATTTAGCAACATGGTTGAGATGAGCTTCAAAAGAACGAACGAAAGCTGGCTAGTGGACCAATGTAAGGAAATCGAGAAAAAAAAAAGCCTGAACCAGGATAACAGTAAAAAAAGGCGAAATAGCTGGCGAAAGATCTGACAAAGAGAAACAGTGGAGATCTACCACGATCAGGGACAAAGTTGGCAAGAGTCTCGCAAAAGACCAAGAGACTTTTAACAGAATATTGTTCAGAGATTTACAACCAGGAGACTTCTGGAGACCAATCTGTACTAAATGTCTCACTGACCAAAAACAGAGGTTGACCAACCGATCATCAGGGAAGATGTAGATGCTGCAGTAAAGGCACCAAAGAAAGGCAAGTCAGCTGGGGTAGGCAATATACTACTATCAGGACCTGTTCAAGCAGGTGGAATCTCTGTGATAGATGTCCTCAGAACAGTCTACAAAAAAATTTGGCAAATACGAGAATAGCCCACACCAAGGACTCATATCTCTAATCATCACTCCTCTAAGAAAATTAATCTGCAGGTTTCCCAGAATCGCAAAACAATCAGCCTCATCGGACACCTAAGCAAGATTATTCTTAAGATCATCATCAATAGGTTTAAACTCCAAACAGAGCACATCATTGCTGAAAAACAGCCGGCTTTCAAAGTATGCCGTAGCACTATAGAACAGATCTTCAATCTTATAATTTTATGTGTAAACTATCGGTCATGTATTCATTGACTTCAAGAAAACTTTCTACAGTATGAAGTTATGACCTTGTGTAAGACAAAGGCACATGGACTGATGCATTACAATTGATTTCTAAGTCATACAAGGCTCGCAATAATTGATTGTTTGCGAGTTGATTCATACATTTCATTTCAAAGCTGTGATTATTCATTCTTTTAGAAACATTTTGACAGGTTATCGAACTCAGTTTTGATGAAAAACACATCATGAGCTTCTTATATATATATATATATATATATATATATATATATATATATATATATATATATATATATATATATATATATATATATATATATATATAAGATTGTCATGATAATCCTTATATAAGGACATTATGTCAAAGACGTAATTGTTTACATTTCACCTTCTGTGGATGTGATTGGTCCAAATAAGCCAATTGAATGAATGAATTTTTTTATAGTATTGTCTTTATTGTTTGGCTTTAACCTTGGGAATTTTCGTTGCTCCATCTTCTGGAACGCTTCAGTTTTATACTATTATTATTAACGGGAGATTGGGACAAAACAGTCGCCTATTACAAAAACGAACATCCGTATTTTCTTATGTCAAAATATGGCCATTTTACCCTAGGTAGACTTCTCCAAATGTAAAACTGGAAAATGACAGCATTGCGTTATTTAAATGTCAACCTAACCAGAAGTAAATACACTCACATCTTTTACGACAAGAATGTCAACAAATGTTAGTCTCCCACTGACAGAAAGTTGTTCACCCAGACATTGGACTCCTATGAAATTTTTCCGGGGTGGGGCATTATTGCCGGGGGGAGGCAAAACCAAATTCTAAATGATCAGGCGAATACTGCCGAGCGGAGGAAAATGTTTGATAACATTAAATTAAAATATTTTCTAATCTGTATGATCATATTATTTCTTAATATTGAACGATTCACTAAATAACATTAAAAATGAGCACCTAAAAATTATTAATTTCAACCAATCAGTGACTTTGTCAGGTACTCATGTTTATTATTATCCATCTGGATATATTTGTAAATCGGTTGTTTTGAGCTTGCCTTGATCTTGCAATTGATTTGATACACCTCCCATAGCACTCGCCGCGTCTCGGTCAGTCCTTTGGATCATACATTCCACGAACGCCTGTCAATTGCTGCCATTAACTGACATTCAGACTACCTTTGAAATACTTGAGACAAGTATTTGACGGAGAAGTCATTCCACACGTTCATGTTGAGTCTGTGCAGTATTTGACAAAGAAGTCATTCCACACGTAAACGATACAGTTCAGCAACATCAGGCGGATATAAGACAATCACACTCTTAGCAGGTTAATAATGCATTGTTGTATACATTTCTCCAGTACATGCATTACATCATTTTTGCAATTCATTTCTTCTAATTTGAAGTTAAACGCTAGATACCAGTTGCACACGAAAGTATGAGCACCGAACGTCAAATACATTTCTCTGTCTGAATTTGTTTTTCACAAATTAACATCATTTTAATTCAAAGGTTTGTGGTGTTGTGATGTTTTCAGTCAACAGTTAAAGTACATTTTGAAACATCGTAGCGCGATATTGAACAGTGGCTGGTACGTCTAGGAACTGTACTGACTGACTGTTGTTGACCCGAGGCAGAGAGCTGCAGGGGCATGCGTACCGACTGACTTCAAAGTTAAAATGTCGCTTCCTAGTTAGCGTCTAGTGATGCACGTAGATTTTTTTAAAGTCAGAACAGAAAACAACATTTAAAACATTGATATCACGAATAGATACTGATAGACCGAAAGCATTCAATCCAGCGTAAAAGATTTCGTGCATTTAAAAACGTGTCGTACTCTTTTAAGGTTAAAAGTACCGAAAAACCCTTGTTATAGCATGACTCGTGCGATGTTTTATTTTTATATATGATGCCACTTTATTTAACGTTAAAAAGAATTATGAGATACATTGTTCTTGATCGTACATGTCCGACAAAAATAGTTTAGCCCGCATTTGTAATATCTTTTTGAGTCTTATATACTGCTTTCAATAATTTCTGTAAAAAGGGTCTTGGAAATAGTATGCAGATAATAGAGAAACTATGACAAAATAATTGATAAATACCACAAGTAATGTTTGCACTAATTAATTTGTACGGGTAAAGCTATGAAATGGGCCCATGCCGGGGTCGACTTTACGGTGTCGGGGTTTCTCGCAACTATTTTGTTTAGTGTGTCCACTCGCGGAGTGAATACTATAGAATCTGTGAGTGGTTCCACAACACCCATTGTAGATGCAATAAAATCCGTGAAGGACTTCCAGTAAGTTGAGTAGACTTCAAATAGTTGGGGGATCCACACGATTAAGTAGAATTCCAATACTCATAGTGAGCACTTATTTCCCTACCTCTCAACCCATGTCCACCGGAATGAGTGGGCAATCGTAAAACATCATTCATGTATGTACACGTATCGTGGTGTACGGAAATTCACGTTCCCTCGGTGTACCTTAATCTTTTTCACGCTGTGTCCGTCACGGTCAGGACATGGCGGTCGTCGTGGATTGTCCACGTAGCTTATAGTGGACGGATTAAGATTTATTGTCCAAGATAGAAGTCACACAATATAATTATGTAATCATGGACTTCCACTACGTCGCGTGAAATCGAACTGTTGGTTCAGCTGTAGAACTCGATTTAAATTGTTTGCTTAACATGTTAACACACATTGAAATATACGCGGCGCTTTCCAATATGCAACTTCTGCTAGGTCTGTTTAGTACTGGCGACCAAATATACAAATCTATACATAGTTATTTTCTGACGAACTAGACACGTGTTTAATTTTACCACTGACCTAACGTTTTTACACAGGCTCTATGAAACACACGATCCTGCATTCCGTAACCAGCAGCTTAATAAATACTCTGGTCACATAGGATTGCTGGTTTGATCATCTCATGGGCTTACCCATATCAGTGAAATATTGACGTATGAATATTATTTAAAAATGTGTGTATTACCTTTAATATCGTTTGCTGAGTACTTAAAGGGTATATTAGTAGAGAAACTCGAACGCTAATAATAAGCCCTCGATTTGTGTACCAATACACTACTATATCCTGTAACTATTCCACAAATCCACTCTTCACTCGACTGTTACATCTGGGAGGGCGAAATATATGTTGCTACTAAAGTAGCCACTAATGCTGGATTGTGCACATATCTTACCCGTTCGATATCATGTGAATCTTTCGTAATAGTGGCTGATATAAGAACGAATACTACAGAAGAGCGGATTTTTTATTTATAATCGAAATTACACTTCTATACTTATCATTTCTATCAAATGTCTGCATTTAACGCCCATATTTTCTTTCAATATTTTTGTTATAATTGGAAACATTTCAACCTGAGAGATTTTAACTTCTTCATTTCAACCGATTCTTTATTGCTTGTGTCTGAGTTTAGTACACTTATGTTATATTCTGTCTCTGTTGAATCATACATGCGAACGTTCGTTTTATATTCTAATTGATTACTGAGAAGAAAAAAATTGCTGCCAAGTTTATTGCGTCCTGTCCGTTTCATTCCAAATTTCCACGTGTTCGGGAATAAAGGTATCATCAACAACAGGCCAGAATCTTGAATATAATATCACACATTAGTCTGAGATTTCTTCTAAAGATATCAGGTTGTAAAAGCTACGAACATTTCATGTACATCATTTATATATCAGTGCAATGAATAAGAATTAGCTTGATTTCACAGTCAACGACTGTCTTTCACTGGTTTTTTCTTTGATTCTCTGTCGTGTGAAAAGTTACTTAACTGTTTCTAGTGATTGTTTCCAGCCTAGAACATTTCTCCATTTCACAAGATATACGAGTCGATTAGAATCAATGTCGTAATGGTTACTTGTAAATTATTGTATATTACGTATGCCTGAATGAGCAAACACTCTTAAGAATAGGACCAATATCAGTATGTCAAGAATTGTGATTCTTTGAGTCAGCTGTAATATGAAAATCTTCATTTCCTTCATCTTGATACACGTATCGAAACAACGATATTAAACGTAGGCATGGGTGTGTGCACGAGAGAGAGAGAGAGAGAGAGGGAGAGAGTTGGTACCATAACTTTGAGTTTGGGTTTTCTGTTCTCAATCAGGTCAGCGACGAATTCCTCTCTCTCTCTCTCTCTCTCTCTCGCATGATAACGTGGAAAAAGATCAAAAGATTTCAGATTTTAAAAAGCTATTTAAACGTAGTGTTTTTAAGATTTCAGATTCTAAAAAGCTTTTAAAATGTAATGCACTTAATAACTGTCAACTGTCAAATGCACATCTCAACTTCACCGTCAGTGATTTTCTTTGAGACATTTTGTTCCATGATTCTATTTACGCTGAAATATTTTCCGACAAAGTTATTAGCGTGCTTTCGCTTTACAGATTATTTTCGTCGATCTGGAGTCTCCTCATCCGTGCATAAATTGTAATGTACTGTAGGTTATATGTACCAAAGCGAGAAAATACACGTGAACGTAAGAAAATGCCAGCATATTAATACGAGTGATTCTTCGAGTCACCTGTAACAAATAAATCTTTTTATTAATCATACTTAATGCAAACATCAGAAGAGAATAAAGAGAGATGGGTGACAAATAATAACTCTTTTACATGTGTCCCGTAGATAATAGATTTTCTCTGTAACTTCACATCTTGTTAACAAGCAATTATTCATGTGTAACTAAACATTTTTCTAAAAGGAATCATGACAAACAGGACATGCCAATGTAGCTTTGTTGTGAAGTAGTTAAGAGTGACAAATTAAATGGAAGGGATACAACCTAGGATGGATGGAAAGAGAAACGTTGATCCAAGGGTTTAAAAAGTATTTTGCGCATGTAAGATGAATGTACTGTAGGGAACGTGGGACATTTTCACGTTTCTTTTCTAAGTCTGCATGATAACATCAGAGAAATAGGCATAATGGATAGAACCATGGACGAAACGGAGGAAGAAGGTTGGAGGAACAGAGCTTTCCAAAATACCATTGTAGTCTATTGAAGAAATAATGATCATAATAAACAAAACATAGAAACAATGATTCAGCTAAGTAAATAATCGGATTCTAAAATAATTGTATATTTCTTGCAACAACTTACCATGCCTGTTTTGCAACTAAACATTCGTGTTGTCTTGTCTGTATAAAGGTTCAGATATGTATCTGGATAGGAAATGTGTATATGATAAGAGCTATTGTAAAGATGATACGAATTACGATCAGAGTATTTCTTTTCCGTAAAAAACAATATGCTGTTCCCATCGGGCTTAAAATTGTGGAAATATTATCATTTTGGTTCGTGAAAGTGCTGTTGCTAGTCAATCCAAGACGTATTAGTCTTGAATTTCAACAGATTGAGTCAAAACAAAACAAGAGAAACGATGCATTTTGCATTTATGGCTGTTAGATCTTTTGCTAGCCTAGGGTCATCAATCTAATTCATGCCACATTGACCCGTGACACATGTAGCTAGCCAGAACAGTTGCTTCGCACATCGTCCCTCCTGCGAATGAAACGTTACAGTCAATAGCAAGCATTATTGATTAGCTAATTGTTACTTGACTTGTTATGTTTTCAACGTGGTGACTTTCATAATATCCAAGTATCGTGACTTGACAAAATAAACGTATCTACAGAGGCTGCTATGATTGTTTCCAACCATCTTCCTATTTAAATATATGCAATAATCTGATTGGATCAGTTTCTCTGAGCCCTATCCAATCAGATAGTGGGACGGCAGATACTTCTTTTATAAGCTATAAACATTCATTCGTTGTAGCATTATGCATCATTATGCATAGTAGCATTATTTCTTCCCCTTATAATTTCAATGCGATACTGAAATAACTGTAACTAGGTTTAAAAATTACTTAATTTCAAGATAATAGTGTAAAAAGAAAAACACGACCAATAATCATTGTGTGAATTTTACTAAACACCATTATTAAGTAAACACATCACATTACAACACTTTTGATATAGTTGTCGATACCTTTGGAAAATAAACAAATTACAGGGTGATGTCATTAAAATTTAGTATTAAAATATCAATCACAGTTGTTAAATTCTCAATTGTTACTCATAATTGTTACTCGTGTACCGCATATCCTTCCTGCTGTTCAAGTCAACGTAGTAGCAATATTAAATTTTTCTATATTCTCGTTTAGTGGCGAAACATTTTCTTGAAAGTCCTGAAACATAGCTTTAAATTGTAGATAGCCGGGAGTGCAACATTCTTCCAAAATTTGAAACAATTCTTTGTAATGTACCAGAATTTATATGGAATTTTCGAATCTTTAAGCTCCAGCCTCTTATAGTCTTATGCTCTTTTTGACAGCCTCTTAAAATAAGTTATGCAAACTCTTTTCTCTACAACAAACATAGTTGAGGATGTTTGAGCCGAAACATGAATCAGTCACAAGTGAGGTAAAATAGTATGATATCTTTGGTTAGATTATGAATTTTTCATGTTGCAAAGACATAAGCTCTATACGTACGTTGAATACCAAACAAAGTTTTCCGGATATAAAATTATCGTTTCACTGTTAACTACTTTCCAAGATTCGGGGACAAAATCTACAGCTATGTTCTTTAATTACACTGAAAACTGGATTCTTCCTCATTTTGACCCAGTCATTTCACGTTATTCATTTTTATACTTTAAAATTGAAAATCAATGTTGACTGACAAGAGGCAAAAAGAGTAATAGTAAAGTGCATAGTTCTTTTTATACTGATATTATCATATATTACATCTTAGCTCCAAAAAGGGATTGTAGAAATATAAATTTCTTTCTATAAAAAACGCTATTTATAGCTAACTACAAACGGTTACATAATCACATTTGCCTGAGGGCAAATTCATGCATGCAGTGTGTCTGATCTCATATAACGTCTGATCGTATCATCAGAGAGAAGAACAACCCTCTGGAATCTTTTTTTATATATCTAAGGTGTAATCAGGGGGGGTTTAGTGCATTACAGGAGATATTTATTTTGAAGTGTCGTTGAGAATTGACATAATTAATAATGATCTCAATATAACAAAACAAATGGCACTATGATCCTAATGGGAATTCCATCCCCACCGCCATCTGAAATATGACATTATAAAAATAAAAAAAACCAATGACAGGAAAAAGACAAACTACGAATTCACGTTGCTGCTGCAAACAGAACTATTATCATTTCCCACAAGACATTGCCTGAATGGCATTATTGGTTTCGGAGACACAGAACAACATTGAAGTGTACACAGTGTGATGTTGACTCTAAGCTACATATTCAACTGTCTGATCTATGTTTCTATGCTCATATCAAGGTGTATACAGATTACAACAATTTGATACCAACTAGATTTAGTAGATTAAACAAATAAAGAATTGCTTGAATAACCTTTAAGTCCTACAATTAGAGGAGATGAAGTATTGGTCGGAAAAGAAGAAACGTCATTGTATTTCTCTGTCTAAAGAGCATTAAATAAAACCTGCATTTAAATATTACTTTATTTTTGCAATTTGCATCTTGTATTTCTCATCCTGGTTTCAGTAAAAATTTATTATCATCCTGTTTATTCTCATTCGTATTTAAATTCATATATTTCGTATTTCTCCTATTTGCGTGTCTTTTCTTGCACTCTTTTATTGTTGTTCCTTCACTTGCTAAGTTTTTAATTCATTTTACTTTTAATTATGCTATATTACTTACCCACTTACATGGACCTATCTATGTTTGTTCCTTCGTTCATTGAGCACTTCTTTTAATTATAGAGATGTCTGGCGAAGTGGACAACTGGATCAATTAGATTATTAATTACAGTCTTAATATTACTCTTAGATTATTAATTACAGTCTTAATATTACTCTTAAGATTATTAATTACAGTCTTAATATTACTCTTAGATTATTAATTACAGTCTTAATATTACTCTTAGATTATTAATTACAGTCTTAATATTACTCTTAGATTATTAATTACAGTCTTAATATTACTCTTAGATTATTAATTACAGTCTTAATATTACTCTTAGATTATTAATTACAGTCTTAATATTACTCTTAGATTATTAATTACAGTCTTAATATTACTCTTAGATTATTAATTACAGTCTTAATATTACTCTTAGATTATTAATGATATTACTCATTAGGAAGAATATGACAAATTCACATAGTTGCAATTAAGCCATATCTTCAGGATCAAGATCACGGCTCAATATTGTATTTTGCCCCCACACTTTTTTACAGTCTGACTCTCAAGCCAATTAGAATTAAGGCATGAAATTGTATTTATGTGTTATCATTGGAAGGTGTGTTGCAAAGCGCTTTGGAGGTCGTAACTACAAGTCATGGGCAAAGGCATGTATTATGTTTTCCATCAACCTTTCCAGTCCACTATAAGTTAAGAGGTATTTGAGATTAAGAGACTAACATTGGTATACTTTAACATCATTAACATATGATATATATATATATATATATATATATATATATATATATATATATATATATATATATATATATATATATATCATATTAAAGTCTTATGTGGTTACATTTTTCCACGTAATACCATGGTGGTCATGTCTCTATGGTCAAGGTCACAGGTCAATATCATGGGTTTCAATAGCATTTACACGTATGCTGTGTAACGTATGATCTGCTTGATATAAATAAACGAGATTTGCCCTGTAATGTAGCTGCTGTTCAACATAAAAAATGAATTTACGTGGCATTCAACGTCTGAGGTGCTGTCCTAGAATTACGTGTCACAGGTATAAATTTCATGGTTGATGTGTTTAATTTAACGCTTAAAAGATGTTTGTGTTACTGAAACATGTATCTTAATGATTGCAGCTGTCAGAAGCTATTTTTCTTAAACGTCCTCTACTGCATATAAACTTTTAAATGATGTATCGATCAATCTAAGATTTAACAATAACAGAGGTACAACTATGTTCTTCTTCTTGCAATATATGGCTATCCAAAAGAGTAATAATTTTCATTTTTACTGAAAAATAGTCTCGTCTATTTGTGCTGACAGATGTAATCTATATGTTGAGGAAATTTATGTCATACCTCAAGTTGGTGTATTGCTATGTTGCCTATCATCAGTGTACTGATTGTGTGTAATGTCATTTTCTGAAATTTGATAATATCAGATTTGTTACATGGCATATATTAGATATTTTCTGTGAGTAAACATATTTATATGAGTGTACGATTCATGTTCGCTGCTGCGAGAAGAGGGTGGTGGTGTGGAACATAATATCTGCCTTTTCGACCGTACTTACCATTTTCACTCACGCTCTATGACTTTAAAGAAAATTGAGCTTTACGGGATTAAACTTATTATAATTGTGCATAATTAGTAGAAGGTATGGCGTATACCTCAAATTCAAGCGTATACCTCAATTTAGGCTCTAATCTCAAATTCACTGTCAAATATTAATATTGTTCTAGCATATGTTGTTTTCGCAATATTACGTTTAAGCTATTTAAGAGTAATGGATGACACTTGATGCGTATATATGCCACAATTAGAATGAATGCTGGAAACCACATTGGAGTACTGAGGTGCACTGCGGGTAGGTAACATCTCCAAGATCAAGGCTATAGCTCAACGTTTTTTAAATGTTCCATCACACGTTCCTTTCTGAAATGTATCGATCAATCTAAGATTTAAAGCATTTAAAATTAAGGAATGAGACTTGGTATATCATCATCATCATTAACAGGTGCGTACGTATTCATTACGGATCCAGTCTTTATGGTTAAAGTCACGACTCTATATTGTACATTTCCATTATACATTCGTTTCCGCACTGACTTTCACACCATTTGACTCTTATTATTTATTTATCATCATTCGAAGTTGTACTGTGAGCCACACTTTGGTGGTATTGAAGGTAAGGATCAGAGCTTAATATCTTAAGTTTTCACTCACACTTTTCATTCCATTCGATTCCTTCAGTGTTGCTTGGGATTAAGAGATGCAACTTTGTGTAAGTATTCATCTTGACGAATCGCACTGGAGATCATATGTGGCGAGATAATTTGAATATTAAGTATTTTTTAACATGGCTTCATGGTAAAATCTTTAATATTTTAACTTTTCTCACCACATCTTCATTTTGCTCTATAACCTCAAAACTGTTATTGATAAAACAGTATGATGAAAATAGAATAATGATTCATTACCATGACGACGTAGAGAGGACCTCTAATGTAGTACGCTGGACTCTCTTGAATCATGTTATAAATTAAGTAAGTATGTGATAAGTCAGTTATACGCCTAAATTAGTTCTAAAGTTGTAGAACAGATAAGAAGGCGCGATCACACTCTTAAAATATTTGTGTGTGACCTCGACCTTGACGATAGGAATACCATTGTTATACACAGAAAACATCCTTCTGCGGTTCATACATAGATATGTTTCGTCATATGCGAATTAACTTTTATCAGTGGATTGATATTACAAACGCATAAGTTAGAAGTCTGTAGCAAACTCTGCTATGGATTCCATACATAGATTCCGTCCTATCAGTTCTACCACCATTTCTCTAGCGCCTAGTTAAAAAGAGTGAGATTCTAAACTTTATATTTTATCTTCAACTCATATAAAATGATGCAACATTAAGTTTTAAAAATGATGTTAAATATTACAGGACATTACACGCGCACTCACACGCGCACGTAAGGACCGGAGATAGAACTCTACTAATAGTTGTACATATTTCGAAAGGACACCAAATCACACATGCGGATAAATAAACGGATAGGATGCAATTGAGAGTGTTTCACACGAGTTTTGAATAAAGCACTCTTAAGTGTGTGTCCAGGAAAGATATAATTAATCAAGTTTCTTTTTCTTCCGCAACATGACTTCCTTGTGCAACAAAACTATTATGAAGAACAGAGTAATTAAAGGTGCAAAATAACAATGATAGAGACGTGAGCGATTTAGCGTAATCACTACTCCAAGGATTAGCTTTTAGCGTATTTTCCTCTACAAAAACACCACTGGAGACACGTATATATCTCGTATGTCGATATGAACATGGTAGTCAGAAAGTACATAATATTGGTGGAGTTCAGCCGTATAGAGACCGAATTATATGATCAATATTACATATTTCTCCTCTGCAAAAGACTTCCTTGTGTAAGAAAATTGCAACTACGTACAAACGTCTACTGCAAATAATGTAAAGGATGGTCAACAACCGTATAAACGTGTTGGAAGTCACTGGTTAAACTACCACAATAAGTATTGATAACCCACGATACTTTTAGCATGTTTCAAGGAATGCATCTAGCAAGGCAGACTAATTAATGCATGGAAATGTTATAGACTATCCTTGGTTCATCATTCTCTGCAGGTGAGAATTTCTCAAAGTCAGTAGTTAAAGTCATTCTCTAATAGTAAACGCCATTCTCTCTCCACCGCTAGAAAAAGCCTTCTTGCGCTATAGAGCACAATTTTGCTGGATGGTAGCAGAATATACATGTCATAATTCTCAACAGTTTTTTTTCGAATGACAATTGGAAATGAACATACAAATAAAAGGTTACGTCTCTTCTGAATTCTAAAATGTGTATGCCACTCCTAAGGCAACTATTGAAAATTAGCTTGAAATCTCAACACGTATCATATTTCAACTTAACGCACACAAGTTATGTTTTCTTCAGAGCAAGTTATGGCGAAAATAGAAGTATAATTTTATACTCGTTTAGAGCTATTTTGCTTACAAAAGCAACAGCCTTGATGAAGAGATTTGGGTCAAATAAGGGCACTTTTTAATTAACGAAAATATAATGTTAAAACATGTGTACACCTTGAGTAAAATGTTCACTTTTCAAATGTAATAATATTATATATATATATATATATATATATATATATATATATATATATATATATATATATATATATATATTATAACTAGCTCAAGCAGGTCAAGGAAACTTTTACTTTTTCATGTGTAAGGTAAGGGAATTGTGTCTTTGACCTTGCATTCATTATATTAAATTCCTGTTCGTCCACTGTCTTTTATGGTCAGTTGCTAAACTTTCACATTAGAAAAATCATATATATTCAAATGGGGCAGCTTCTGTTTTCTCACCCATGCGACAGAGAAATCTAGCTGTTTTGCTAACCTTACTTTTCTTATCTCAGTCTAGTCATCTCAGACCAGTAGTCTCAGTCAAGGTGTCCATGCATTCAGAACTAATTTTAAAAAAAAAACTTTTTTTGTCTTCTGCTGTGCCTGGAGTAGTTGTACTCAAATCAAACAACAACAGCAGCAACAAATATATAACAAAAACATAGTAACTTTAGGTAAATCCATCTTTGAGAACACACCATAAAAAACATTTCGAAAGAGAGACAAAGACACAAACGCATACGATGTCGAGCTTTTTGGTATTCTGCTAGTTCGTTCCACACAGCATGGTCAATTTTATCCTATATGCAGGCCTAGCTCAGTACATTTTCAGGTCATTAAATGTAGCTAAAGCTACCTAACTAGTTTTAAATACTTCGTGTGAAACAAATTATATACTGTTAGCTGCATTTAATGAGACTGACCTGAAAAATGACGTTGCTACAGATAGGATAAAATTCTCAATGCTGCGTGAAATGAACAATAACAGAAAACACTGATCCATACACATAGACTATAGACCTATACACTTCATAGCCTCCCAACTCTCTTAACAACTACGGAAAACTTAGTAACAGCCAGAAAAGTGTTATTTAAAACATGCTTTATTCTAATTTTATTAAACATCTCCATTGTGCCTCGGTTGAATAAAAAATATACCTACAATATTTAATGACAAATAATGTACTTACCAGCCAGAAGGAATCATTTATGCGTCAACACATTAATCCATAAGCAAATTTCACTCTAGCATTTGCCATATTTCCAGGACAGAAAAATAAATGTTCAAAGAATCCGTGAACTTGAAAGTTTAGCACATGGTTATCCGCTACAGTCCGTTTTTGGAGAGTCTATTATACACGGGGGTAATGTAACAATCAATATTAAGGACGACAAAAATATGCCACAAACAGTTTCACCTCCTCCAAAGAAAAGTATAGTTAAATACGATAGTTACACAGATTTATCATTATTCATGAGCACTCTAAAGCAAGATGTAACTCTTCGTTACAGCTTGTACTAAGTATAACTACAGTAGAACTGAGTAGACAAAATCTTTTTATTATTTACAATATAACTTTTCAAAATTGGAACTAATGAAAATAAAAGTTTCTTGTAATAAATATTAATCATTTATTGTCAATTTCATATTACATCCATATATTAAATGCGATAATACCTCATTAATATGCGACGTTTTATGTTGTTATTTGTCTTTGCTTACGCGTATAAGCTGTGTAGTTCTGACGTAACGGTCACACCACAGCCCTCATTAACATATTTATATTCATGCGCCGCATGTAAACATTTGACGTGAACACTAGTGAAGAATTCTTTTTACTTTAAATGAAAATATTGGGTGAGAAAAATAATCTACGTTGGGTTTTGGACCGAGACAAGGAAATCCCAGTCTCGGGGTTACATTATATGTCTCCCCACTCGGGAAAGTCTCGTGGGGAGACATATAATATAACCCCGAGACTGTACGTGGGAAAGCCTGCCAGTAGCTTCTCGTGGGTCGGTGGTTCTTTCCTGGGTTTTCCAGGGTTCTTCCTCCACCAGTTATACTGGCCGCCATATATGGCCTATCTTGTGCTGAAAAATGGCGTTAAACCCTAGAACAACAACAACAACATAACCCCGAGACTGGGGTTTCCTTGTCTCGGTCCAAACCCCAACATAGATTATATTTATCTCCTCGTGATATTAGTAGCCTAAATGAGCCAAAGAGATTTGTTTCATCATTAATATTTTCTCGGATTTCTCCGCTAAAATTTACTAAGTATGGAAAAGTTACTTGCATTCAATTCAGAAGAACATTTAAAGCCTAAACAACAACAAAATAAAATGTTGATTGAGTTCAACTTCTGGGCTTTTGCGATTGATGATAAATGGGCATTTAGACTGGAATCTACAGTTAATTCATTAAAATCGAAATATTATAGAACACGGAACTTAATCCACTCAAAGTTTTTGATATAATTTTCCACGTTTATAAAATAAATGGGAAAATAAAGGAAACATATAGAAAGTTGATTAATACAGTGATACTTTTTCATTTATGAAACCATGAGCACTGCTAAACTTTTTCTGGATAGAACTAGATATATCAGAAGAGTCAGAATCGTGTTCATCAAAAGAAAACGATTTCGACTCTGAATTGGAACCGAAAAAAAATCAGTAAAACTCTAAACTCAAGTCAGCGTAGATGATTAAATACTTGATTAGACCTATACATGTTTTGGGGTATATTCATTTTTTTTCGAGTCTTTAATTGCAATGTTGTCTTTACATCTAAATTTGAAGCAAACACCATCTTTAGCTTCCTTAGCTTCTTTCCTAGTCTTCCCCAGCTTTTTCCCCCGAAAGTTAAAATAAAATAAGCTTAACGTTTTAATAGATGCCCCGCAATGCAAAATTATGCACAGTAAATTAAGATTATTTTACACGGAACAATAAATTGCAACTTTTAATCCGAAATAATATCAGAAAAAAAAAACTGTTGCGAGGAAATAATAGAAATAAATAAACACATTGTTTGAATCTTTGATTTGTCTCTCTGTTTTCCTCACTCTCTCCGAGAATATATGACATCCACATGAACAAATTTACGTGACATTCTTGGATATCATGTCAAATTATCCTCTGTCAAAGGCAATGGTGCAGATGTTGGTTATGACATTGCAATGTCATGACAGTTTCATCATGTTAGTGTTGGAAGATGGTATACAAAGGTAAGTACAACTTATTTGCAGATTAAAACAGTAATATTTCTTTATGTTGGCATATAACCTATTGTATTTAGTAACACATATTACAGGCTGATGTTGTTTAATGGGTTCCACATGTGCACAAATGTCTCTTGCAGCAATGTCCAATACAGTTGATGGTGCTGAAGTATTCATAATTGTTCAACTTTGAAAGGGGAATCATAACCATCTTTTAAAAACACAGAAACTTGATTCAGTGATCCATGTTCTAAATAGATGTCATTATATTGATCCGATTAAAAGAACGTTATTTCTATTTAAAATAATGACGAACAATATATTTTTACCGTGAAAGTGCTGGTATTTTACTATGTGCTATTAACTTGACATGCGCAAGAGACACCCGCTGGCAGGGTCATCACAATGATCCAAAATACATAAACACTCCTGACAAAGGGATCATAATACACTGAGGGAGGAATCGTTTATTACGTCTGATCAGGTGTATTTTGTCAAGGCCTAATAGCCCCTCCCTTTGATGTGGTAGTATGTGCAGTAAGGTATACTTCAAAGCCTACTATAGTCTTTGCTGATAAGAGAAAGAAAATTAAATGAAATCATTTGGGGCATTTGATTCTCATTCTGATGGTTCTTGCTAACAAACAAAACTAGCAACTCCATCTCACGTTTGCCACTTAAAACAGTTTCTACCTCGAAGACCAGAAGTGTGTATGCAATGGCTCCATATTCGTCTTCCACACGTAAATTGACCGTTCGTTAGTAATGGATAGTTATCTCTACTCTTCCTAAGCTACTTGGCGGAAAGTCATGAAACTAGGTACACATGTCTACCAGTCATAAAATACAGGCTGCCTCAGATGGCTTCAAACTAAACTAACGCATAGCATTTTACTAACATATACATTCCTTATCTTATTTGCCTTATTATATACATTTTTACATCTTTTTTTAGTTGCCCCTACATTACCAAATTGATTAGTTATAAGTTCATTTTCGTCTTTAATTAATTGTTTAATTATTTTAATTCTCGTAGTTTAAATGTTTTTTTCACATGGCAAACTTGTCTTTTTATCCCCCTCATGTAAACATTTCACCCAGGATCAAATAATACTTCCTCGAAGCTTTTCAACTCGTAAGTTTAAGAGCCATTTTGAGACTCTGATAGTTTTCTAATGTCTCACAGAATCAACATCTGCGGACTGAATTTGCTGTATACGTTCCTATTACTGTTTTATTTTAAGCTTCTTTTTAAACGAAGCAGATGAAATTGTTTCTCCACGAATTCCATAAGGAATGTATCTAGAAATAATAAATCTAAATTTAATACATTGACAACATTTCCATCAAAATCAGTTCAAGAATATTGTAATTACATAATCTTAATAAAAAAATTATTTCATCAATATATAAAATTTATTTTAAAAAATACATTTAATAATATTATGCAGTGGCGAGACCAGTAACTTTCGTGCCATTGTCATGGTTCCTACGTTAGACATAAGTGACTGAGAGATAAGAAATAATCAAATTTACCTTGCTTTGTAGAAGCTTTTTTTCTCCATGTATATCTCTCTAGTACTCTATTAAATGCTCAGCAAGACCAAAATTTTCTTCTATACTTAATAATATACGTTTCTAGTTTACATTCATATAATTATATGAATCTAATTCTGGATCATGAAACAAGTTGAAGTCCACATTTATCGTAATAGACCCGATACAATTAAGACAATAAATATTCATAATGCAATTGTTCTTTAATATTTAAAATGTTATCCTCCGTAAAATTTGCATGTTGACTTTTATTCTATGTGTTGTATAGTTTAACCAAATATTCTGCTCCTTTGATGAATTGAATGTTTGAATATACACTGTTGTATATCTATTTACACTTCAAACATATAAATTTGTCAGTACGAATGCGGCTTTTGAAAAACGTTTTCCGAAACACATACTACTTTATACTGCTTCCTCAAAACATGGAGTAAGTACAAATAATTCCCTAAGAGCTTTTTCTGCGTTCAGTTCAATTTAAATGTTGGGGTTGTTTGTTTTGTTTTTTTTTTTTTGTTGGTTTTTTTTTTTTTTTTTTTTGTTTTTTTGTTGTTTTTTGGGGGGGTTGCTTCGCTTGCTTATGATTTTACATGCTGTTTGCTTTTTAACTACATTTGTAGCTTCGCATTTCATTTACCTTTCAGGTGCTTTTGAAATGGTGTTTTGGCATCCAATAAGCATGCCGAAGTTTTAATTTTCCTTATCCCTTATTTAATGTTGTCAATGAATTAAACTCATTTTCATATTTTGATTTTTATGTTCACACTTAACATAAACTTATTTATATTTTGTCTGTATCTATGTTCAAACTTCATTTTCATAGATGTTAATTTAGTACATGATTATAAGAAATAATTTTCAAGGGTGATAATATATTCCATTGGAATATGAAGCATGAATTTAACCTGAAGTTTGTTTTATGGTCATTTTAATACCTTTACTTGCTCACATCATTTTGGACCATTTTAATTTTATTATCTGTACATATATTAATAGTTCCGTCCTATTTGTTCCAAAAACATATCATGCCACACCTAAATAATCCCATACCTTTCTACATGTAATAATACAAAGAAAGAGCCATTAACACCTATTAGTAACTCATAGTAAGGCAAAAACCAGTGACCATTTTAACGTTGGGATACAGATCATAAGCTGCTTTTCTGTACATCCTGCTTGCAAATAAGAGCCTGGAAAGGACATCCTAATACAATGTATGGAGGCCTGCACTGGGAACAAGGAGCATTTTATGTGGAATAACATGCCACAGTTGTACGAGTATGTTTATTGGTAATAATAGCAATAAGGAGAATAGTGGTAAACATAATGGTGATCATCAAGCTTAGCCGTTTGGAATATTTTAATAATCTCTCTCTCTCTCTCTCTCTCTCTCTATATATATATATATATATATATATATATATATATATATATATATATATATATATATATATATATATCGCAGCAATAGCTAATGCACAATAAAATGTTCGTTCGTCCCCTTGTTCGCCCTTCAGTATGCAAGGTCACATATCTGCCACTTTTCTCTACAATCTTCTGGGCTGACTCATGTAAAACAGAGTAAGCTGAGACGTCAATAACATGCTCTATTAGTTAATCTAGATTTATCATTCTGTAACCATCTGAAATGTATACAGGTCGTTGTATTCGACAGGTACGATTTATACTAATGTGACGAAATGAGCTGAACAACGTTGTTTGCAACTTTCTCAGATTCCTACCTTGGCACTACGGTACTCTTCCAGCTTCTCGTCTTTTGATATACACATTTCCTTTATGTCTTACGTATATTTGTAATAATTAGACAAACTAGTCTCGTTATATTGCCTCCATAAATTCTTCTTTCTAAAGCACTCCATGTTCTTGAAAATTACTAGCTTGAAGCGTTATAAAAACTGACCAACCCAAAATCTTCAAATGTCACACCGAGAACAAAAAGAATCAATACTTAACACAAATGCTATCAATGTTACTAAAACGATACTAAGATGTATTAAAGCAAATGAAAAAAAAATGAATTTAAACTCTTTCCTCTCATTATTTAATTGACACGCCTTAGATTGCACTGTAGAAAGTAGGATGAGGTACACATGTTTAAATGTCAAACAGACCGTGTCTGACCATGTAACTCTACACTTAGTTTTCAATACATAATTAGTGACCTCAACATAGTAAAACATGTTTTTGAAAGTAACTCAAGGTCTGTTCCATTGTTGAGATTAGGTTGGAAGGGTCAAACGTCACCTTACATAGCCTTACGAAAATTATTTTCTGAAACTATTTCAAATTTGAATTATTGGCAAGACTCTGCAATATCAAATGAATTTTCGATTGCCCTTACACTAGCATGGTGTTCTTAGTTTAACAGCGTTGCAGATTATTCCATAATGAAGCCTATACTTACGATACAAATATTAGGGGATACTAAGGTCAGTAACTCGTACCTTTGGCATGTGTTCTGTACCGTACCAGCGTGAGATTTACTATTAGCAAATGTCTTTTTTTATAACGAGAGCCTTACATAATTTACAACGTCTTAAATCAGTTATAATACGCATTCATTTGCATTCATAACTTGCAGGTTAAGTATGAAAATACTACTAAGAGACGCTCGACAATTAAACCTTAGCAGAAAACAACTGTTGTGAATCTGGGATGATATACAATGCACAAAAACCTGTTACAAGAAAACCGATCAATACTATAATACGTTTCAAACCATACACTTCCTAAGGTCTCTACAAAACTTGACACGGCACTAAAAAAGCGCAAAAAATCAAATTCTCCGTAGCACCTAACCTGAAGCAGAAGAAAAATCCTCATTCTCTTTCACATTTGCCTTACAATACAAATATAAGACAAATAAATCGTCAGCTTCAGTACCAAAACGTCATAGAATTTAAAACTGGCTACCGGATTTTATCTATGTGTAACAGGACATAACAATGGGTTTGGCTTTAAACAATGTCGTTAAACCAGGCGTGACCGTTCTTCCCTTGGTTTCTTGCTGGCTACGATTCAGGTGGATTTGATGCATGTGTGACATGATGAAAAGATAGGCATATCTTTAGAAGATGACAATAAACCAGGCATGACCGATCCACCCTTGTTTACTAGCTGGCTTATATTCAATTGTTTTATGTATGTGTGACATGACATAAAAATGGGTTTGGTTTTAGACAATGGCATGAAACCAGGCATGACCGTTCTTCCCTTGTTTACTTGCTAGATTAGATTATGTTGGATTTTATGTATGTGTGACCTGACATAAAGATGCACTTGAATTGAGACAATGACATTACACCAGGCATGAATGATCCACCCTTGTTTACTTGCCGGCTTTAAGTCAAGAATGAGATGCGATAAATATGTGCTAAACTTTAGAAATCGAACTCTCTTATAGAACCGTTGTATTTTAAATACGGCATAACAAAGTGAAAAATAGGGTAAGGCCGTTCCAGTCTTATTTACTTGCCGGATTCGATTTATCTTCGCCTTTTATTGAATATGTAAATGATTTCAAAACATGAATGAAACAGTGTAAGAATGAATTTCTACTTATTTCGATTCTTGGGTTAATTTGAAAAAATATTCTTATTTCTAAGATTCTATCTATTTGTCTTACGAACTAATCATGGTAGGTCAGTAAGAGATGAATAGACCTCGTATACATCTTTCTGAAATTAAAATATATTATTTCTAACTTGATTTGTCATTGATACTACCCAGCGGCCACGGAAATTGGAGCTTAGTGTCTTTCTCAAAGACATACCTAATCAGCCCACCGTGACTGGCTTTGGCGGGTATCGACTCCACCACCTCTTACGCTCATCCCTCTGAGCTACCGCTGCCTCTAAGAAATATATACCGCTTTCTATGACATTAGTATTACTAATAATAGCCGGCCCAATGATCGAAGACCATTTTTATGCTCAAACTCAACGTATTTAAGTTCAAGTCTGATTGATCAGTGATTTCAGGTAAGCCATTCAAACGTGAGAATTGTTAGAGAAGTCCGAATTTGGTATCGGGATTGTATTTAGATGAGGGTATAATTTTTTAAGAAATATGTTTTGCTCAGAAGACAAGTCATGTTGCTTTCTTGTGGGATCAGTAACAAAGCAAGCTGAAAATTTATCGACAATAGATCTTTATCATTGGGGTGCGGGCATATTCGATACTAAAAATCATATGTAGGCACGATTTGGAGATTATATTACATCTTAAAAACAAAAAACAACAGCACCAAATTGTCTTCACATTGAATAGGTGAATTTTGTTACTTTCTCATCACCACAGATATACACTAACTGGTACATTCTAAGGTCTCGTTCTTTTACACCCCGCATTCCACCCAATCACAGCTTGAATATGAAGTATGAACAGGGACTATATATAAATATTCCATAATTCATTTCGGTGGCTTTCAACCTACCTGATCAAACCAAATGAGATCAACCTTTTGGTACCATAATTGAAGCTAGAAGTATGCAAATTAATATACAACCAGTTTTGCCAACTAAAAATAATTATAATCAAAACAATTAATTTAATTAAATGGTTAACTATTTAAAAGCTTTCATTATTTAATGGTCATTTTCCAACATACCAAGGTTTAAGGTTTGACCCCAAAATCTGTCGTAATTCAATCAGATTGAGGCAATTTGTAAATCTGTTTATTAATTTTTTCTTTTAATAAAATTAAACCATTCATCATGGCAAGCTTACTTTGCACAATGTGGAAAATATTCCGAACTTCGTTTTCCTTCATCATATAATTATGCTTTGCATAAACGAGCTGATCAAAATTTATTTCAAGATTGAAAGCCCATGAAAGTTATTACGCTTTTCAAAATCATGAAGTATTCACACTATAATGAAAAGTATTTAAAACAATCTCTACGTAACAAAAATATATGATATTGTAGAAACAACTAATTGAGGCTAAGACTGTATTGACTTGTACATTAATCTGACCAAGAGTGTGATGCATATATTGGCAAAATCAAGTTCATTGACAACCACTGTATTGCACTGAATAAATACTAATTTTCATATTATTTAGAATTTCTGAGTGAGAAAAGTTTTAGTACTCAGAAAAGTAGAAGTTGGCAGAGCTGCTAAAGTTTGAACTGCCAGTGCTAGTTACTAAAATTAGTACTGTATATAAAAGAATGAGGAACTGCGAAAAATAAAAGTAGACAGACATAAGCAGGAATGCTTTCCTACGGTGGACCAAATACTGGTAAAATTATGAAAATAATAGAATGCAAGTCGAACCCTGGTCCTGCCTTCATAGAAATTTCCCAAATTGAATACATACTCAACTGAAACTTTGGTCTCCTTAAAAAATTACCTAAAGTCTCAATTACGGTCAGTATGGATATGTTCTAATGGAGTTTCAATGAAGTTATCATTGAGTTTACCCAAACTTGAGATTGTTTTAGAAATAGCGACTAAACCTTGATATCAACAACTTCAGACAACACTAAAATTAAAATGGAATCGAACAATCTGATTGGTTGAAATTTAATCTTGACCTAAAATTGATCAATCATATGTCTTAAGTGAAGACATAATACAATGCATAACTTGATACCAGGTTTATAACTGTAAATTATTTTTTTAAAATGTGACTATTCATTTTAAGAAATAAATCACTTTTTTAGCATAATGCAGTACCTGATAGTTTCAAGATGGCGACAGCACATATCACAACAACGTTTTCATTCAATACAGTTGTAGCAACCGTTAAAGCTTACAATACGAAATATATCGATTCTAAAAGGTTAACCCCAGAAATGATCAAAAGACTTGCTGCCATTAACTTGATTATACTCACTTCAGATAAACAATTTTGATTAGCTTATTATCTATTGCTAGAGTAAAGATTAAATTGGAATTGATCCAGGTATTGTCTGCAAGCGCCATGAAGCGATTCTTTCAAATACTACGTTTTTCACTTTCGATCCTTGTCGCACGTTTCAGTATTCTACGAGTCGCTCCCTTCTTGTTTACCTATGTATGCCCTAAGCAAGTCATGTTTACGACATGTTTTTTATGTTATGTATCTTAAATATGTTTAAAGAAATGTATACAATAGCACTAATGTACAACGCTTTATTTATTATACTTCAAAAGACATCGTGTCAACTCATTTCTTGTTGTTTTGGGTTTTTGGGTTTAACAAACTTTTTTAGCACACGATAGGGCTATACATGGTGGCCAATATAACGATGAAGAAAGCACTCTGGAAAACTCCAGTAAGAACCCTACTGACAAGCTTCTTCACATATAAACATTGGGTGAGCCCGAGACTCAAACCCAAGCAGACAAAGGTGAAATGGTGAGTGATCGATATAGGCCGCTAAATGCATCTCTCATATCAATCATGAAATCTCTATACCTGATAAAATTACTGGAATATTGTTGATTACTATTTCTAGCGTGTTTTCTGAAAATAATCCATAGGTGAATATGTGTTAAAACCGGAAGGAGTTTGTCTATGAACGTCGTCTGAGTTCAAGTTCATTCTGTGAAGCCACCAAACTGTGGTTCTTGATATATATGTAATAAATAAAATAATGTATTTTATAATACAATTATGATTGAAAGTGAATTCGTATCTTGAATTAAAGAACTCATTTGCAGCCTCACTCATACATTTTATCACAGGCATATAAAACTCCACCACGGCAGAAGACAACACACACATACACACACACACACACACACACACAGATATATATACAACAATCCCACGCATTTATATATTTGTACTTGATATGTATGAGTGCAGTAGAAACTTTTCTTTCTTTTACAATTTTACATATAGCATTAATATTAAGCCCACTGAGATGAAAAGTATCTACCCGATGAATCCAGTAGCTGTTTTTAATCAGTCTTTTCATCTCTCCGTGTAAACTATTGGCATGAAAGAAAAGACACGTAAAGAATGAATCTTTGTATCAAAATCTATAGAAACTTTGCAGAAAAGTCAAGGATCCAAACTTTTGTATATGAAAGGGGTGATTATTCATTCTTTCAGAAACAGTTTTACAGGGTAACAAATTCAGTTTACATTTCAGACTCACGTATTTGTTTTATTTTGACATTACATATATATGAATGAGATTTTCATGATAACACTGGACAACAAATTTTTACAAAAGTCATGTTACTGAAATAAAATTAGTCAATTCTTATCAATTTTTATGTGCTGAACACGAATATGACAGTCAAATTGCAAAATTGGCTCTAGTTTTTTTGTAATCTGCAAGAAATTAATGTTTACATAACGAAATGCATTCCAATAGTAAAAGGTCAACTGTAATAGCCTACCTATAAAAAATCAAGTCATTGACTACATCTTAGATTTCTTCGCCTGTCTCTTGTACAGCTGTTCGGGAGCATCTCTGAGGAGTGTCCAGCAGTAGTCAGCCAGCATTGTAGTGGACCATTTTCCCTGGTATCTTTGTTCCATTGTTGCGATATCTTGATGAAAACGTTCGCCGTGTTCATCACTAACAATACCACAGTTGCTAGGAAAGAAATCCAAATGGGAATGAAGGAAGTGAATCTTTAGAGACATATTGCAGCCAAGTTTCTTATACTTCATCAACATGTCTTCTACTAGTTCCTTATAGTTTTCTGCCCTAACATTTCCGAGGAAGTTTGTAGAAACTAGGCGAAAAGCATTCCATGCTTGTTTCGCGTCACCTTCCAGCAAGTTGTTGAACCGGTCATCTTTGAAAAGCTCTCGAATCTGAGGACCCACAAAAACTCCCTCTTTAATCTTTGCTTCGCTGAGTCGAGGGAATTTTTCATGCAGGTATCGGAATGCTGGCAAAGTCCGGTCAATGGCTTTCACGAAGTTCTTCATCAAACCTAGTTTGATGTGAAGGGGTGGTAGCAAGATTTTCTGAGCCTCAACCAGAGCTGGGTGTTGGATATTCTTCTCTCCAATGGCTACATTCTGCCTGTGAGTCCATTCCTTCCTCATGTAGTGCATTTCCCTTGCTCGGCTATCCTACTCGCATAAGAAACACATGTATTTTGTTTATCCTTGCTGCAGTCCCATTAAAAGGGCAACTACCTTCAAATCACCACAGAGGTGCCAGCTGTACTTGTTATACTCAATGGAATTCAGTAGCTGCCTTAAGTTATCGTATGTCTCTTTCATGTGGACAGCATACGCTACTGGAATAGATGGAAGAATGTTTCCATTGTGCAAAAGCACAGCCTTGAGACTCAGTTTCGAAGAGTCCACAAATAGTCTCCATTCTTGTGGGTCATGAGTGATTTTTAAAGCATTCATGAGGCCCTCAATATCGGAACAGAATATCAGATTACTTTCCTTTCTGAAGAAAGGCTCCAATTGCTGGTGGCGCTTTCGATATGCAGTAATTGTGACATCTTCTTCTAGAAGATTCCATTGTTGGAGTCTTGATCCTAGCAATTCTGCCTTGTTCTTTGATAAGTCCAAATCACGAATCAGGTCATTTAGTTCTTCCTGTGTTATTCTGTGTGGGGTTGATGATGCACCACAGTGAAAATCTGGATCACTGCATGCTGATGGACCAGGAGAAGAACAGGTCGACTCACCTTTGTCTTCGTCAGATGAATCAAGAGAATATTCTGCTGGAGGTTCTGGAATAGGAAGTCCCTCACCATGTGGAACTGGTCTCAATGCAGACGGAATGTTTGGGTAGACTATTCTCGACTTCTTTCGCTTCGTTATTCCGCCGGAAAGAGGAGGAACCAAGCAGAAGTAACAGTCATTTAGGTGGTTGCTTGGCTCTCTCCACACCATTGGGACTGCAAACGGCATTGATGACCTTTTGCAATTCAACCACTGTGAAAGCTGTGTTGTACATGTAGCACAGCATATATGCGGAGCCCAAGGCTTGTCTTGGTCACCAACCTTGCATCCGAAGTAAAGATGATATGCCTTCTTCACTTGAGAATTGATACTTTTCTTCTGGTTGGCAAATGTCACTTCCCCACAAATATAGCAAAAATTGTCCGCGGTATTAACACACTTTCGAGGCATTACTGTTCTTTATTGTACGTAAATGGATAAAATAATAAGTTTTATGTAACAGTAGCTTGAACTGTCTCGCACAACGTCTAAAATATTTTAAATGCTGAACCTATCTGATTGGGCTTTATATAGTACACTGCTTACGTCAGCTTCAGCAGCCGCCTGGCATTAGTATAATAGGCCTACACATGTATAGTACTCTGCTGACGTCAACTTACTTCAGCAGCCGCATGGCATTAGTATTGCATTGCATCAGAAAATGATGCAATCAACTGTGGATGATGTGAGCATGATGGTATTATGCAATGTTACATCATTATTCCGGATGTTGCTGCAGTCCTACTGGAGAAATTTACACAGTGAAACATAGAAAATGAGGTATATGAATATCTTCAAAACGAGAGCCAATACAAATTTTTCACGGTTATATTCGTGTTCGGCACACCAAAATAATACAGATTAGGGCCTTTTCAAGTCAGTAATGATTTCACTGTTGACCAGTGTAATGGTTCATTTAATGACGTTATGTTAATGATGTCATTGTTTGCATTTCAATTCTCTTTATATGTGTATATGTCTACATCATAACATATCACTTTCTGTGCATCTAATCGGTCCAAATAAGCACATTAAATTCTTGCACAGTATTCTCATTATTGACTGTTAGTGACCGCGGGAATTGTCTTTGCCTCACCTTCTGGAACCAGTTTTTAGTATTACTTTCAACAATATGGCGGTCGTCATTCCACTCGAATTCTGCACAGACATTGTGAAGAACATAGTCGACTATCAAAGAAAAACGCACAGTAGTGTTTACTTATATCAGAATTTGGTCAGTTGACTTCAAATGTAAAACTAGAACATGACTAAATTGCACGAAATAGCCAAATTTCAACATCAATAGAATAAACACACACACCTCTTGTATGAAAGGAAATCCCACAAATTCTGGGCTCCCACTTAAAGTAAGTTGTTCAACCACAAATGGGAGTCTGAAGGAATTTTTTTTATTTGGGGGAGGGGTATTTCTGCAGGGGAAGGAATGAGGAAGTCAAATTCAAAGGACTCAGACTATTACTCCACAATGCAGTTTTAAAGAATCTGGAGGGTTACCCAACCCCTCGCCCATGCAAACTCAGCATTCTTCCAAATCAAACAATGCAAATATCCGGTAACAAAATATTAAATCTTGAATCGCTATTGTACACAGCAGGATCTTTATAGTCTGGTTTTAGTCAAAGTTCTGCGTCTAAAAATCCTACCTTCGCGAGAATATCCAACAGCTGAAATATAACCATTTTTTCTGCCATATTAAATGCAACATCTGCGCTGAATGTCCATACCATAATCGACAATCTTTTCGGTGGAAACGTTGTAAATAGTCTCATAAAATCCGTGTGCGCTTCGGTTATTCTCGCTGTCATGACCCGCACAAGATTTGAAAGGTGCAGCAACCGGGCCATATTTTAATGAAAAGCAGACATTCATCTATTATTTCTATCCAAACCCCTTCTACTATAAAAAAACTATGTGGGAAGCAGAATCTCAGATGTCTTATAATTAATATTAAATAATGAAACTTACTGAAACATGTCTAGGGTTTTCTAGTAAAGACTTGCAAGACTGAAAATTATTACTCTCGTTTCATAAATTCAGTATTAAATCATTTGATATCCTCTATTACATATATCTGCTGTGGTTGTGCAGCCACAGCAGACGTTGCCAACAGAGACAGACAACACCCCAAGGGCGCTATTCGCATGGTCTTTCGAGACCGAGTCGCCAATGATTACATATATAGACGTCATCCCTTTCTTTCAAAAGATTTTGTGCCTGAAGAAATACAGTAAATGCCAAACTAGTCAAACAAATGACACGGTTTAATAAGGACCGCTTTTCACTACCAGTCAGAATCAGTTGAAATTAATTACAGATAAAAAGGGTTCCTTTCTCTTCCTTAAATATGTATTTGATTCTTATCCACGACCGCTTGTAATAAAGAAAAGCGACCATTAAAAAGGTTTTGGTTTCCTCCTCTGTAATGGCACCTATTGTCGAGGACTATAGACATGAAAGCTATTAAAAACGTTTCAAGATGATGCCGAAAATTATAAATCTAAAATTATGCTTCTGCACACACTGTGCGTATATATTAGTCAAAGATTTTGTATAAAGTCTGGCATTTTGTTTTACGCCATCGTTTGAATGATATGTATACGTTAGGTATGTTTGATTACTTCTGACATATTTTCATTGTCATATAAAACATTAACTTATTTTTATATTTTTGACTGACATGCGTGCCAGGATCCTGGTAGAATCGCCTAAAATAACAATGCATGTCTTAATCAGCAATAATTACCCAAAGCCATGAGACATTTATTGTTCATTAGTAAAAGCCGAATGTTGCTAGGAATGAAAGTCAGAACATCAGCTACAACGGAGGTTTTGTGCATGTATCTGCGGGGGAATCTAACATTATACGTTATGTTGTTACTAATTCAAGACAATTATCAACAATTTTTGGTTTTGGAGAAATTATTGCCTCACGTAATACATTTTTTTCCTCGCATTGCTTGACCTTACATTAATTTTATTTAATTTTATATTTCATGCATGGAAATTTAAGCTGATCCTTCATTAATAACAATATACACCATAATAATTTCTCTATAAAAACAAATTCATGGTCCCCAACCCCTCCTTGAAAATTCAATAGTGGTTACCTAATGTTACCATGTACAATGTGTTTTGTGTGCCACATGCTGTTTTTAAAAATAAATAACATGTTTATTATCCTATTTTAGTTGCATAGTTGTCTGAATAAGTTATTCTTATTGTTTAAATTAATAAAACTAAAATAGAAATGCTTATATTTTGTACAAGACCCCCCCCCCTTCCATAAACACACAGAAATACACACAACACAGTAAATATTTATTCCAAGTTTGACATGAAACAGACGGAAAAGATATATTTGCCGAAAGTTGCCTAGAGGAAGAAAATATCGTTTTGCCATGTTTCATGTTTGGGTGTGATTCACATTATTATTTTATTCTCATCATATTTGTCTGAATTTCAATGCTCTAGCTATGCACAGATGGGTATACTGCATGAATAAACCATATGGGCATACTTTATGAATAAACTAGATGGGTATACTGTATGAATAAACCAGATGGGTATACTTTATGAATAAACCAGATGGATACACTGTATGAATAAACCAGATGGGTATATTGCATGAATAAACCAGATGGGCATACTGCATGAAAAAACCAGATGGGCATACTGCATGAATAAATCAGATAGGAATACTTTATGAATAAACCAGATGGGCATACTGTATGAATCAACCAGTTGGGCATACTGCATGAAAAAACCAGATGGGCATACTGCATGAAAAAACCAGATGGGCATACTGCATGAATAAATCAGATGGGTATACGGCATGAATAAACCAAATGAGCACATCTGGATAACTATCCAAATAAAACATTTAATGCAGTCCTGATTATTCCTATTATACGAGTACACCTAAATAGAAATTTTCAACGACCAACATGTATCTGAACGTTTACTTTGGATAAGACGTGAATGTTATAGATCAAAGTAATGGGAAAACTTATGTATTCTTTCGGAAAAATCTAGCATGGATAGAATATTGTTGCCTTTGACAAGTTTCTAGTGTTTACCGGTGTGCCAGTTTGATAACAATTCTGGTAAACGATGTCTGCTTTAGAAATGTGAGACAGTCCTGATGTCATTCCAAAAGTAACCGCTATTTTAACATGCCTGGCTTTTATCAGCGATGTCGCAGTTCTAAAAACATGGATGTTGGCTGTTTTGAGGTCATTCTGGTGGGTAGGGAAAGGGGCTGGAAGATCGGTTACCAATAACTTACTGTGTTCATCAACACTGCTGCTAACATAATTTTACAAGCAAATACAGGGAAAATTAATTTCACATGATAAATTATGTTTTAGGCATAGCATATAAATATCAGCTAAATACCTTATCACAATTATACATTATTTTTCTAATAATAGAGAGTATCCATGCTAGAAGTCAATTATCGTTATAAGTTAAAGACATACGGTAAATATATTTAATGATAATTATTAATGATAATTAATATATTACATCTAGAAACATAATTAGTCTTACTATTGCGTTCAATGCATTATCTTTCCAAACTAAAAGTGAATATCCCACGTAAAAGGTTCATGTGGTCCTGTCAGGTTAAAAAAAAAAACTAATGATGGTTTTCAATTAAGAAGGAAAAAGTATCAAAGCTAAATAACTCTTACCTTTACTCTATCCAACATGCAATATTCATGTTTTCTCCCTTTAAGCACAGGCTGTTTCATTTAACTTCACCTGTTACCACTTTTCTTCTATATATGCGTGCTTTTGTTGTATTTTGTTATAGTATTTTCTTAGTTTTATTCACTTTTGTTATTTTGCTTTTGTTATTTTTCGCGGAGGAGGGACATTTTTATATAATGTAATGTTTCGTATTTTAAGTTTTCAGCGGGGTTCTCTTTTTCAACAGGTAGGCCTAAAAACCAGAACGAAATTTCTAGAGCCTCTCAATGTTCACGACTAATTTTTACCAATCCGTGAAAATCTTCACCCCTTAACTTATTTATTTATTTATTTATTTATTTATTTATTTATTTATTTTATGACCTCTTCTGTCTATTGGTATGGAACTTTAAAGAATCTTTCGGCTATGAAATTATTATCATCAGTTTTGTCAGAACTCTTACTCTGGCATAGTAAAAGGCACATTCTCATTTTCCTTGTGTATAATTGTAGGTTGGCTTGCTTCACTTTTATAACTGGACAAAATAACAAATTAATCAATGAATTACTTAGTTAATTTCCATTACTTTCTCACAGAAAATAACAGAGATAAAAATCATGTTGTAACATTGCTAACATGCCCACTCCACTTCTTGCCTGCCTTGAGGACATTCTCTCCATGTTGACAACTGTCGTTACGACAACGACGTATCGTTGGTTCTTTGTATTTTGTTTTCCCCTCCTTTTCATGAAAGCACCAGTAAATACATAATTATTTCACATATTGTACACCATTGATAACTGTGCAATATCTACTTAGCTTAGTTTTTCAATTGTATAATGTATACTGAACTTGCCGTGTTAGTAATGTATTATTCTAGTGGATTACTCTTGTTTTGATGCTAGGACATTATATATTGATCCAGATTGTACCACCAAATTTGAAAATTCGAACCATACTTGTGTATCGTATTACTCTCTATCAGAGACATACGTGTGAAGAAACATTTAAGGGAATAAGATTTGAACCAATTCTTGTTGTACCTAATTCAATTTTAGCTATGTTTAATGGATATAGATGTTTATTTGTACATAATGTGATGTTTTCCACCTTGAACAAGGAAGAAATTTTATTTTTGAGCATTCTGAGTTTTTAAATATGCACTATTATGACCTTAAACTAAGTAACAGAATAATGCGAAACCAACAAATTTGGTCACATTCAACAACTAATTTATTTCCCAAGAATACAAAGCGAAAATTTAAAATGAGTTTTGAATTAAATACCAACTAATCTTAAAAGTTCTATCTCTTGTCCAAAATTACATTGTGTTCGTAATGAATTCCAGTTTTTGAATGTATCACAATGATATAATCCAAGATGTTGCTGAATGAATTCATAACAATCCCAAAATGGTGTTTAGTCCTAACAGCAATGAGCACTTTGTAACTCCAATGAATAATTTTAAACGAAGATTCATTTTCAAAACACAACTTGACGACTGATATTAAGATAGGAATAAACAAATATTTATGTTTTAGTCTTTATATACAGACTATCACCTGGTTTATGACACAGCCAAATGCCCTTTACCCCAGGTCATTTGTTAACAAGGTATTGTAGCGAAACAGAAGGTCAAAATTTACGTAGAGCATAGGATTTCCAAGGGGAAAACCCGGATCCTGAAATCAAATCCTAGTAAATATAATTATACAAATGATCATTCTCTTAAAATAGAATCTTTAATTATGGACAAATGTTAACTTTGTAATATGTTGTTTACAAATGACCCTTACAATCTATAATTATGGGCATAAGTTAATCACAATCAGACCATTTCTAATTCTTGCAACGACTACATCGCCACTACAAATGGATCTGTAGGAAGGGTTGGTTTGATCACATCGATCTTGTTATTCACATCATCAATTTCCGATGACTGCTACTTACTAAATAAAGACATTTTGATACTAATTTTGAAATCAGTGCATGGTATATTAAAATTAGATGGTTGTAGAGATAGGGCCATTTTTGCAGCGCGTTAAGCTTTTTCAATTACCTTTAATAGCGACAAGTTTGGGTAACCAACGTTATAATGTGTTGTGCGAGGTACACAGCCCGGTATGCTTGATGAATATTGGTCAGTAATGGGTTTTCCAACTTCCTATCGTGTAGTGACAGAAGTATTGATAGTGAATAGGTGAAGATGATGTAGTTTAAAATATGTTTGTTTTTTATACATTTAAGGGCAAGATCAATTGCCCTGATTTTGGTTGAAAATATCCATCCACCATCTGGCAAGCGAACCTTTATAGTGTGATTTCCACTAAAGACGTTTGCAGCAGCCTGCCCTCATCCTTTGACCTATCAGTGTAAATACTAATACCTCTAATAAGGAAATCCTCATTGAATGTAACAATTATATAATAGTCAAATTTACATACTATAATAATCAGAATTACATAGGATGGTGTCTTATGAATGACACAAAATATATAAAAAGTATAAAAGTAATATAGTACTTCTATGCACGTGAACGTTCATCTGCAATGACATTGTCTTTTCCTTTGAGTTACTTAATGTCAGTATTGTATTCCTGCAACATCAAACGCAATTACAACAATATCAAAATTTTGTTTTTCATTTTGTAAGGGGGTTGTGTTCACTAAATACAATATTGGGAGACGAAGATGAACTAATATACACTTCCAAGTGTTGAAAAGCAACTAACAAAGCCAAGCATTCCTACTCGATTGTGGAATAATTTCTCTGGTGTTTCTTTAATTGTTTTAGAGAAATAGCACTCTGGATAATCCACACCATTTTGTCATCTTGAATCAATACTCCATTAACCCAAACATCACTTGCAATCATCAGACATTTTTAATGTTTGAATGAAATCTCGAAATGAAAGAACTGCTACATCGTTAAGTATGGCCCTCGGTTTATCAAAAACCTGCAGCCATTTTTCAGACCAATGAACTGTTGATTTCTTACTCGAAATGTTAGTCAGGGATTCAACAACAATGGAAATATTAAATCCCAATTTACGATGTCATACAGACGTACCTTAAGGTCGCATCAGTTGCTTTTTACTGATAGACACAGAAATTCAGAGATAGTAGCCCACACTATGTCCTAAAAATTGAACACGAGCGCGTCTGAACTTGTTTTTACCTAATGAACTGCAAAAATTGCATCGCTGAGTCGAGTAAAGAATTTCTGATTTGTTTCCAGATTATCTTTCCAGGTAGAGCTGTAGATAATGAAATCATTAATGTAAGCATAACAATTATCTAAACTAGATGTTATCATGTTCATTAAATGTTGGATTGTTGACCGATCGGCACATACCAAACGGCATCACTTTATATTGGTGAAGTCCATATGGTGTTGCAAATGCCGAAATTTCTTTTGCACTTACTGTGAGTAGAATTTGCCAGCTCAAACTTGGTGACGTATTTTGTATTTCCAATTTTGTTAATGTCATCGATTCTTCATAGTGTAAATAAATTTGTTTTGATGACACTATTGACCATGTTATAGACAGTACAGATACGGAAAATTTAGGCTCAAGAATACATGTTGAACGCCAGTTATTTTTAATTGATTCACTAAAATTATTTCAGAAAATATTGAACATCCTTTAGATTCATTTCAGCTTGAGAAAATTCATTATATTAGGATGTAATGTCACAGGAGTAGAATCTACAATTTCAACATCATGGCAGACTTAATTTACTTGTTAGAACATCTGGAAACAGATAATTATATTCGCATAATAGCTATTTCAATTCACTATTTCATTGTTGTTGCAGATGTGACACATTTTGCTCCAGATTGTTTAATATTTCCAAATATTAAGATTGGCTAACCAAACATCACTACAGTCAGATTGCATTCCATCGTTTAAATCCTCACTGTGTGGGACAGGAACAACTAAACCGATTGAATAATAGACAGGGCAGCATTAGTCAACGTACTCCTTTAACATTTATTTTACAAAGTTGTTTCTGTTCGAAGAGCGTTAATGATATAATTGAAGTCACATCCTCTCTTTTTAATTGTATGATGAATGCTTAGCCGAAGATGGTTTTCAGGTATGGGCAAGAGTGCCAGATCCCTATCACCAAGCTGAAAAAGCCTTTCATTTATAGTTCAGACATATCTTAAATAGAGGTTTGACTGGGTAGAGTGAAGACTAGTTCTTGACACTTCACAAGCATTTTACAGCTTATATTTGATATCAACGACATAGTCAAGCAGTTTAATCTCTGACTATTCAGTTGATAGAAGTTTTTCTTTCAATTACTTCAATGGTCCACGAGACAGTATGTTCTTGAACTTATTCCCCAATAACATACGACAGTAATTGAACATTATCCCTATTTTTTCCTGCACCAAAGCAATATGACATAATTGTGTCCTTCGGCGTTTGATGAAATGATGCCAAATCCCCTTGACTTTCAGGGTGCAAGGCAGAGAACTGAGACCGTTTGATATGAAATTCATCCATAGCATGTTGGAAAATTCAAAACATAAAATGTAATCAGACTAGACAGATTTTATAAGGCCAAAACGTGTTTTAAAAGTACTTTATCAAAGCTTTAGCTATAGTTTTAGTTTTCATATTCCTTAAACAAATTGCCTCTGGAAATCTTGTGGACACACACATTATGGCCAAGAAATATTGGTTACTAAAATTGGTCTTAAGTAACGGACCAACATAGCATAGTCTACCATTATGCTACTAAATGGTTCGTCAAACGCAGGAATATATTGCTTCTTGCTGTTATCGGGTCTAACGCCATTTTCACACAAGATAAGCCGTACATAGCAGCCAGTATAACTGCTGGAGGAAGGACCCAGGAAAATCATCATTCCACTGGAAGCTATTGGCAAGCTTTCTCATATATTCACACTGGACGAGAGAAGACTCGACCCCACGCAGACAGAAGTGAGATGGTAGTGATCCATAACATAGAGCGCTTTAGACCACTCGGCTATTCGAGGCCGTGGAATAAATTGCAGATGAGCATTATGTATCTTCTGATTGAGGATTCATACCATTGACAAGTTTGACAAGATTAACTATATTCAGAACCATCACTTTTAATTTTCAGCCAATAAAGGTGTTTGAAGAGCATGTAATAAGTCTTATTAACTTCTAAATAACCAGCCAATAATTTCTTGTCGAATTGACCTCGGAACAACCATTTGATAGCTCACTGACCTTCTCATTACCAACGGGTACCTCATGTGATCTCTATTTTCTCAGAAGGACCCATTTTGCACAAATTAACTGACTGGTACTTGTGTAAACAATACCTCTCGATTGATCAACACCAGGAGCAAAAGTGATCTCAGCAAAAGACCGACTCTTACGTCACATGTTTAGGCTCGAATAAACAGTAACAAAAGAAAGAGTGAAAACAATCATTTAACTATAAGAAATAAAAAGATAAAAACAAATTGTTTACATCTTAAACACACGTCCCATCATGACCTCGACAACAACAAATCATTTTAAAATAAAGATATAACTTGTTTACGTGATTGCTACAAATTTTTAAGCAAGGTCAGAATCCAAATCAACACCTGGTGTTTATAAAGCAAAATGTCATTGTCAAACTTTTTTCTGAAAAAAAGTATCATCTCTAGAGAACAAATTTACATTACAATAGCATGTAATAAAGAATTTTAAAAAAAATAAAACTGACAAGCAATTAAATTAAAATAAATATATATTAAATCAGATACAAGTAAATCAAATATTCATAACACTTCCCCCATAAAGAAAAAGATAGATTTATACATAGAGCGTTCTTTTTTCACCACAGACTAATTATACACGAGGTTAAAAAGAACTCATATAAATTACACACAGTGTACATAAAATAATACATTGATATACACGGGAAAGTGCGTCTGCTATTAAATTATCTTTTCCCTTGTAAGTAAGTAAGGGGGTTGTGGTCACTAAATACAATAATTGAAGCAGGGGCTGAACTTAGGTAAACTTCAAAATGTTGTAATGCCAATATCAACGCCAAACATTCCTTCTCGATTGTTGAATAATTTCTTTGGTGCTTATTTAATTTCTTAGAAAAATAGCACACTGGATGATTAATAACATTTTCATCTTCTTAAATCAAAACTGCTCCAACCACAACATCACTTGCATCAACAGATAGTTTAAAAGATTGGCTGCTATTTGGAGCTGTAAGAACTGGCGCGCTTTTAGTATGGCTTTCAACATGTCTTAAGCTTCCTTGCATTTTTAAGTCCAAAGGAACTTGTTTTTCTTACTCAATAAATTTGTCAGGGGTTCAGCAATTATAGAAAAATTGGAACAAAATTTTCGGTAGTATCCGGCCATATCCAAATATTGCATCAGTTGCTTTTTATTAACAGGCACGGGAAATTCAGAGATAGCCTTGACCTTAACATCTATAGGTTTAACTTGTCTATGTCCCACGATGTGTCCCAGAAATGTAACACTAGCACGGCAGAACTCACTGTTAGATAAATTAATTGTCAAACATGCATCTGTGAGTCTATCAAAGAATTTCCGAATTGTTGCTAAATGTTCTATCCAGGTTTCATTGTAGATGATATCATCGATGTAAGCATCACATTTGTCTAGACCAGAAGTAATCATTTTCATGAGACATTGAAATGTACTTGGTGACCCTTTCATCCCAAACGGCATTACTTTATATTGGTAAATTCCATCTGGAATCACGAATGCCGAAATTTCCTTTGCTCTTTCCGTTAGTGGAATCTGCCAAAATCTTTTCAGAAGGTCAAATTTGGTAACATACATGGCATTCCCGATCTTATCAATGCCGTCGTCGATTCTTGGTAATGGGAATGAATCTGTTTTTGTCACCCTATTCACCATCCAATAATCATTACACATACGGAAAGTTTTATCTGGTTTTGGAACAAGTATGCACGGTTAACTCCAGTCACTTTTACTGGGTTCTATAAAATCATTCTCCAGCAATAATTGAATTTCTTTTTTCAAGTATTCCTGTTTGAGGGGCTCATCCTGTACGGGTGTTGTTTGACAGGTTTAGAATTTACAATTTCAACGTCATGGAAAATTTTGTTGGTTCTTATAGGAACATCTGGAAATAAGTGCTCATATTCAAATAATAACTGTTTAAGTTCATTTCTTTCTTGCTCTTGCAAATGTGAAAGTTTCTGGTCCAGATCTTTCATAATTTCTGACGTTCGAAGATTGTCACTTCAGTGTCAGTAGAATCCAATGATATTCCTTCACTTAAATCTTCACTGAGTTGGACAGGTACAACTAAATTAATTGCATGTTAAAACTGGCTATCTCTTTCAATATACTGGTACTCCTATAATTTATTTAGATCCCAGTAGCACTAAAAAAATTTTTTAACTCACTCATTTTCTTCATAACCTTGTAAGGGCCGTAATATCTCGAATGAAGAATAATTTGAAGAATGAGCAAGAGAGACAGAACTCCATTATTACAAAACTCAAAGGTTCTCTCCATTGATATTCTGTCAAACCCTAATTTCACTTTTGACTTGAATTGCTGAATGCCAAATTGAAGCATAATAGGCTGGAAAGTTCCAGACCTAAAATTTGACCCTTGACCAGATTGGATAGATTTGGGAAGGCCAAATTGAGTAAACAACTTTATCAAAGCTTTTACTATTGTTTTAGATTTTATATTCCTCAAGGAATTCCCTCTGGAAACCTTGTTGTCGCACACATAATGGTCAAAGGTATTGGTTACCTGACTTGGTCATGGGTAAGGGACCAACACAATCTGCCACAATTCTACTAAATGGTTCATCAAAGGCAGGAATAGGTTGTAGACGAGCCTTGTGAATGTTCTGATTTGGTTTTCCTACCATTTGACAGGTATGACAAGATCTACAGTATTTACCAACATCACCTTTGATTTTTGGCCAATAGAAGTGAGTAAAGATCTTGTGATAAGTTTTATTGATCCCTAAATGACCAGCCAATGGAGTTTCATGGGCCAGACTATGTATTTCCTGTCTGTAAGTTTTTGGAACTTCCATTTGATAGTTCACTGACCATTCGTCATCAGCAGGTACCTCGGGAGGTCTCCATTTTCTATTAAGAATTCCTTTTTTAATGAAATAACAGACAAAAGCTTCAGTAGCTTCAATTTCACTAATGGCCTTCTGAAACAAACAGGAGATCTCAGGATCCTTTTCCTGTTCAACGACAAGTGATTGTCGTTTATCACCCTGATTAGAATAAAGAGAATGAGTCGTTAAAAGAGGAACACTGTGATCAATACCTTCTGATTGATCCAAACAAGGAGTGAAAGTGACCTTTTCAAAAGACTGACCAATAAATGTGTCAGCTAAAGGAATACTTTCCTTATCAACATCATTCTCAAGAGCTTTTATAACTCTGGTAACTGCACAAGCTGTAAATACATCAGGTAATTCTTTTTCAATTGGATCGACTTTCTGATCCAAGCAAGGTTTGTCAGTTACAAGTGGATTAACCACAACCTTGTCTCCAGCTAGGTCGTTGCCTAGTAATAAATGAATCCCTCAACGGGTAAAACAGAGGCTGTTCCAACTGTCACGGGTCCTGAGACACATTTACACAATGGAGAGGAACATTAACAAAGCAGCACTCTACTGCCTGAATAAGAATACTCTCATTAGAAGAAGACTTCTTAGAAAAAGGCAAAATACCTGACAATAAAAGACTCTGAGAAGCTCCTGTGTTCCTTAAAATTTTAATAGGAATAGGATTGGCCGAATCACCCAAGAGTGATATAGAACCCTTCGATATGAATGGTTCATTATTCTCCATAATCAATCAGACTAGAGTTTATTAGACCCAAGAAATGTACTGCTTTCAATACATGACCGTGACCTTGACCTCTTAGAAATAAGAGCATTTGGAATATGTCTGTCCTGATTCTGATGCTTACTTTTCAATTTATAGCAATCAGAAATAACGTGTCCTTTCTTGTAATAGGTACACGTAGGAAGAGACAAGGATCTTGAATCAAGTTTCTCTGAAGTTTGATTTTTAGAAGTTGTGCCAGTTTGAGATTTAGAAGGGCTTGTATTAGGCTGAAATACTTTTCTACCAGAAGACTGTTGAGTAGAAGTCTTATTTACAAAAGGAACTTTATGAGTTAAAGAATAGTCATCAGCAGCACGAGCAGCATTTTCTAAGGTTTAAATCTGATGCTCGTCAAGATAAGACTTAATGTCACTATGGATACAGTGTTTGAAATCTTCAAGCAAGACAAGTTATTTGAGACTTTCATAATCTCGTTCAACTTTCTTGGCTAAGCACCATCTATCAAATAATTGCTCTTTTTCTCTAGCAAATTCGACATGAGTTTGTCCAGCTTCTTTTATATGATTTCTGAAGTTTTGCCGATAAGCCTCAGGGACTAACTCATAACCCATCAATGTATAGTCCTTAACTACATCATAGTCAGCGCTCTGCTCTAGTGTCAATGAATTGTAAATATCACAAGCTTTACCAGTGAGTACACATTGCAATAATAGAGTCCAGTGCTCCCTTGGCCTCTTCAAATTTTCAGCCAATTTTTCAAAACGCAGAAAATATCTGTCTACTTCTTCTTCCAGAAAAGGAGGTACTAACTTGATATTTCGTAAAACATCTAAAGTTGGGGAGTGTTTTCCCTTTAACAGCTCTAATTCGTTCAACCGAATTTGAAATTCCCTTTCATCCTTCTCTGATTGTAAACGCATTTGCTCTTTTTGTAACTACATTTGTCTTTCTCTCTCCTCGCTCTCTTTTTACAACTCCATTCGTCTTACTTCCATCTCTCTTTCCTTTTGTATCTTTTCGATCTGAAACTGATCCTGTCTTATCTCTAATTCCAACTTTTTAAGCTGTGCTTTCATTTTCAAACTTTCCAACCACTCGTGAGTAAAATTCAAAAGAGTTCTCTACTTTTGATGATATTTTAGAACAAGCTTGCCGATTTCACTAAGACTTCAAAAACTAGGGAATTCAAATTTCAAAAAACAAAGTTTTCTGAAATATTTTATCCAAAATTCAAAATTATCCTTAGGACGGGCTCCCAGTTTCTTATGTCACGTGTTTAGGCTCGAATAAACAGTAACACAAGAAAGAGCGAAAACAACAAGCTTTGGAAAAATACAATAATTTATTTCCCTGGAAAAATTCTGCAAAAATGAAAAAATATGAACTTACGGTTTTATAGAATCAAATCCAAAAATATTCCAAGAATACAATTTTGGAAGTTCTAATAACAAAATGTTCTACTGATTTCAAGTTCGAATCCCGACGAAGAATCCAAGATGGAAGACGATGACGTATGCTACAATATGTAGTGTTGAAGTCTACAGTTTCTTGTAGAAACAAGAATTATCACTCCTTGTTTTGGAAATCAAAATAAATTTGTTACAAGAACTGTCTTTGATTAAGAATCTCACATGTATTTTCAACAACAAAAATTAATCCTTTTGAATCAAAATAATTTGAAATATCTCCAATCCAAGTAATCTGAAATAACTCCAAACAGCACAACATACAACTTGCATTTTAACAGCCCAGCTTCTACTGAGAATAATTCTCTAAAACATAGGTTATATGTCTTCTAAACGTAAACAATGGGATCAAGTGTTCTGGAAGCTCATAGAAACTAAGAAATTGTTAAAGATCACGTCTACCCAGTGTGACCCTGAAGAAAACCGATCATTTTACTATAAGAAATAAAAAAACTTGTTTACATCTTAACAACGAAGTCCCATCATGACCTCGATAACAACCAATCATTTTAAAATAAAGATAGAACTTCTTTACGTGATTGCTACAAATTTTGAAACAAGGTCAGGATCCAGATCAACGCCTGGTGTTTATAAAACAAACAGTCAAGGTCAAACTATTTTCTGAAAACAAGTATCATCTCTAGAGAATACATTTACATTACAATAGCATGTAATAAAAAAAATTAAAACTGACAAACAATTAAATTCAAATAAATATATATTAAATCAGATACAAGTAAATCAAATATACATAACACCGACCAAAAAGTGTGTTATCTAAAGAAATAATTTCCTGATCAACATCATTCTCAAAAGCTCTTTTCTTCCCTAGCTGTCGCAACTGCACAACCCGCTTACAGAACATTGATTTCAATATCGAGAGGATCAAGCTGTTTGATTCTTGGCGCTCAGCAAAGAAGATTAATCAAGATGATGATAACATCGGACAACTCATATTAATCACACACACACACACACACACACACACACACACACTGCATTTCCCTCTCTTTTTATCTCCTTCTAATTTGTATTTCCTTCTCGTCTATTTCTCTCTGCCTTTCCTCTCTCTCTCTCTCTCTCTCTCTCTCTCTCTCTCTCTCTCTCTGCAATTGTATTATCTGTATTTTTATCTGCCTCTGTATTTGTATCTCTACTCTCAATAGCTCTTTCATTTTGGATTACCATTATTGTTTTTGAAGCTGAAGTTTTCTTAACTCCACGTAGTCTTTTAACTGCAACTCTTTTGATTTCCTTTCAAATTCAAATACAGACTAACTAATCAAACCCAAATCACTTTTATCCCAAGCATTCTTTTCCACCAAATATTGGATCAAAATATTTTCATATCTCGTTTTGGCAAAGCTGTTTTTACTTAATAACCATATACTGTCACCTGATTTATGACACAACCAAATGTCCTGGACACAGAAAATTTACAATGTTTTTGTAAGTCACAATAAACCCATACTGTCACCTGATTTATGACACAACCAAATGTCCTGGACACAGAAAAATTACAATTGACATTTCCATCAAATTCGTAAACAAGGCCAGATTTGTTTACTTAAATTTTAGCGAAACAACCCAAAAAATAGAATTTCCAAGAGGAAAATCAAAAGACTTGGAATCAAATCCAACCAAATACGCTAAAAATGATCACTACTTTGAAATATAATTTACAAGTATAGAGAAACGTTAGCTATATAATGTTTAATTTAGAAAGCACCCTTACAATCTACAATCATGTATTCAAGTTATGCAATATATATATATATATATATATATATATATATATATATATATATATATATATATATATAGAGAGAGAGAGAGAGAGAGAGAGAGAGAGAGAGAGAGATAGATAGATAGATAGATAGATAGATAGATAGATAGATAAGGGCTGATTTTGGCAGCCATTCAGATTCAGATTAAATTCATACAGATACAGGTGTTTAAGTGTAATATCACTCCTCAAGTATTGGATAGGGAGGTGAGAGTGAAAATGATGGGAAGTAAGGTATGATACAGATATATCATTTAGACTTTTAATGTTCATCGCTTCATATAAGATAGTTTTTCACATTAAACATTAAAAATGTAGATATTTGTATAACTGAGAAATAAAAGGTGCTTCGTATTGAGAGTCAAAATGCTCTTTCGTAACTTCTCTCGATGAAATATGTTTGCTTTGATAATTTGTAGCCCTAAATACCATCCGTACCATTGCAATTTCCAGATCGATGTCGCCATTATGACACGGAAATATCATCAATGTCTTTTACTTTTTGTATTTTCAGCCATGGTTCCAATTAGATTTGTTGCCAAGTTTTCTAACCACATAACTATTCAATTTGGCGAAACCCTGAAACTTGATAATGCAGACATGTACGAGGGAAATGACTACGAACCCTCTCTCGGTGTATTTGGTACTCCTGTAAGGGTCATTTATACGTTTTCTATATCCGTCATGACTCGAGGAGAAGATATTCTAGTGCAAGTGAAGTTAATGACTGGCGGCACAGAACTGATACGTGTTGTGCATGAGATGTCGGCGGTTGTCAAATGGTTGGTTTGGTTCACTTCCGGCAATTCGGTCTGAAAATGACTGTGTCTTCAACAAAGCTTTAGTAACTCATGCAGGATTGTATGGACAATGCTTTATATCTTTTGCATGTGTACGTATTAAGAGAATGACTTAATCAATCCAGTTGATAAATTACATTAAATGTTGGAGTATCTAGACGTTAAATGAATCATCTAACAGGCCATTGTTTCCTAATGACACTGCTGTTATAGTGATTATAATTTACGGAAACATGCGAAATGATAATCTATTAGTATTTGGAACAAACTCATTAGCCTGCAACGCATTTATAACTTGAAGATGGCGAGAACCTTCGCTAAATTGGAATCATTTTTTCTCACCGTTAGCGTACAAACATTATTCCCACCCAGCCCTTTCCAACTCTGCGTTGTAAGAGATACGTTAGCCAGTCACTGTGCTTGACGGTAATCACACGCGACTACTCGTTTTGCAAGTCGACCATGCCTTTGAGTTAGTCTACTTCAACCATACTCTCGCGTGAATCAGAGAGATTTATGCAATATCTGGTTAAAGTCGATGCTGCTGAATAATAATAATAATAATAATAATAATATTAAAAATGATAATAATAAGGATCATAATAATAATAATAATAATAATAATAATACTTTATTTCAATAAAGAAGCTAAGAATTACAAAAACACTAATCTCTGCGGAACCTTCAAAAAAAAAAAAAACTTTCTCCTAAAACTTATGTTGACCACATTTTTTCCCAGATGATTTTATACACCTCTCTCTCTCTCTCTCTCTCTCTCTCTCTCTCTCTCTCATTTGAACATAGCTACATGATAATCAGGCTTAAACATAGATTCCTATTGCCACCTTTCTTCAACCTTTCAATAATGCTTTCAACTTTGAAATTATCCCTTAGATAATTAAATCACGATACTCCTGAAAACTAAACAGGTTACTTAAAATAAACAATAGATTTTGGTCTAGGGAGACATTATTAAATTCCAATGCTATTAAATGCTATGAAATGGAGTCAGTAATCAATTACGAGCATTAATTCATGTTTCCAGCCGACAAGTTAAACTGACTTTAACACATTAATGAGTGTGTGGTAGGTTATTCTATTTTTGATAGTTAGCCAGTTCAGTTTTTAAAAACAACTTGCCCGGACATTAACGTTTGGAATCAAACGCGCTGCTCTCTTCTGCGGTTTTGAAACTTTATGAATCTGTTCGTTGCATGTTTCGACTCAAACTGCATACTCATAGTCATTCAGGAGTAAGATATAACTATTATAGAATAAATTCGTAAATTAATCTTAATTGGATCTAAGAGAGCAAGACAGGATGAACTACAAGGGCCAAATTTATGTATATAAATAAACCAATATTATGTTTGATCCACAGAAAGTCCTAAAATTTTGGATTGCCCTTATAATATAATTAATTCCATTAATTGGCACATTCGGTTTCCCAACACTACTTTTTAATCTATTCTTTACGTCAATTACACTGGTCAACAGTGAAATCATTACTGACTTGAAAAGGCCCTAATCTGTAGTATTTTGGTGTGCCGAACACGAATATAACCGTGAAAAATTTGTATTGGCTCTCGTTTTGAAGATATTCATATACCTCATTTTCTATGTTTCACTGTGTAAATTTCTCCAGTAGGACTGCAGCAACATCCGGAATAATGATGTAACATTGCATAATACCATCATGCTCACATCATCCACAGTTGATTGCATCATTTTCTGATGCAATGCAATACTAATGCCATGCGGCTGCTGAAGTAAGTTGACGTCAGCAGTGTACTATACATGTGTAGGCCTATTATACTAATGCCAGGCGGCTGCTGAAGCTGACGTAAGCAGTGTACTATATAAAGCCCAATCAGATAGGTTCAGCATTTAAAATATTTTAGACGTTGTGCGAGACAGTTCAAGCTACTGTTACATAAAACTTATTATTTTATCCATTTACGTACAATAAAGAACAGTAATGCCTCGAAAGTGTGTTAATACCGCGGACAATTTTTGCTATATTTGTGGGGAAGTGACATTTGCCAACCAGAAGAAAAGTATCAATTCTCAAGTGAAGAAGGCATATCATCTTTACTTCGGATGCAAGGTTGGTGACCAAGACAAGCCTTGGGCTCCGCATATATGCTGTGCTACATGTACAACACAGCTTTCACAGTGGTTGAATTGCAAAAGGTCATCAATGCCGTTTGCAGTCCCAATGGTGTGGAGAGAGCCAAGCAACCACCTAAATGACTGTTACTTCTGCTTGGTTCCTCCTCTTTCCGGCGGAATAACGAAGCGAAAGAAGTCGAGAATAGTCTACCCAAACATTCCGTCTGCATTGAGACCAGTTCCACATGGTGAGGGACTTCCTATTCCAGAACCTCCAGCAGAATATTCTCTTGATTCATCTGACGAAGACAAAGGTGAGTCGACCTGTTCTTCTCCTGGTCCATCAGCATGCAGTGATCCAGATTTTCACTGTGGTGCATCATCAACCCCACACAGAATAACACAGGAAGAACTAAATGACCTGATTCGTGATTTGGACTTATCAAAGAACAAGGCAGAATTGCTAGGATCAAGACTCCAACAATGGAATCTTCTAGAAGAAGATGTCACAATTACTGCATATCGAAAGCGCCACCAGCAATTGGAGCCTTTCTTCAGAAAGGAAAGTAATCTGATATTCTGTTCCGATATTGAGGGCCTCATGAATGCTTTAAAAATCACTCATGACCCACAAGAATGGAGACTATTTGTGGACTCTTCGAAACTGAGTCTCAAGGCTGTGCTTTTGCACAATGGAAACATTCTTCCATCTATTCCAGTAGCGTATGCTGTCCACATGAAAGAGACATACGATAACTTAAGGCAGCTACTGAATTCCATTGAGTATAACAAGTACAGCTGGCACCTCTGTGGTGATTTGAAGGTAGTTGCCCTTTTAATGGGACTGCAGCAAGGATATACAAAATACATGTGTTTCTTATGCGAGTGGGATAGCCGAGCAAGGGAAATGCACTACATGAGGAAGGAATGGACTCACAGGCAGAATGTAGCCATTGGAGAGAAGAATATCCAACACCCAGCTCTGGTTGAGGCTCAGAAAATCTTGCTACCACCCCTTCACATCAAACTAGGTTTGATGAAGAACTTCGTGAAAGCCATTGACCGGACTTTGCCAGCATTCCGATACCTGCATGAAAAATTCCCTCGACTCAGCGAAGCAAAGATTAAAGAGGGAGTTTTTGTGGGTCCTCAGATTCGAGAGCTTTTCAAAGATGACCGGTTCAACAACTTGCTGGAAGGTGACGCGAAACAAGCATGGAATGCTTTTCGCCTAGTTTCTACAAACTTCCTCGGAAATGTTAGGGCAGAAAACTATAAGGAACTAGTAGAAGACATGTTGATGAAGCATAAGAAACTTGGCTGCAATATGTCTCTAAAGATTCACTTCCTTCATTCCCATTTGGATTTCTTTCCTAGCAACTGTGGTATTGTTAGTGATGAACACGGCGAACGTTTTCATCAAGATATCGCAACAATGGAACAAAGATACCAGGGAAAATGGTCCACTACAATGCTGGCTGACTACTGCTGGACACTCCTCAGAGATGCTCCCGAACAGCTGTACAAGAGACAGGCGAAGAAATCTAAGATGTAGTCAATGACTTGATTTTTATAGGTAGGCTATTACAGTTGACCTTTTACTATTGGAATGCATTTCGTTATGTAAACATTAATTTCTTGCAGATTACAAAAAAACTAGAGCCAATTTTGCAATTTGACTGTCATATTCGTGTTCAGCACATAAAAATTGATAAGAATTGACTAATTTTATTTCAGTAACATGACTTTTGTAAAAATTTGTTGTCCAGTGTTAGCGTCGCTTTCCTCACGTTGATTCTCATATAATTAGACACACATAAATCATACACATTCTTCAAGTCAGCATTTCGATCAGCTTTAGTATCTTGAAAGTAATTTGAAGAAGAGTGCAATGTTGTGGCATCTGTATACACATTCGGATTACCAGACTCAATCGTTTAAGTTATATCATCTCTGTAAAAGAAACAACAAATGGGTGTATGTGGTACGACGTTAGGAACCATCGTTATTGTTAATAAATTGGAACCATTCATAAATTGCAAAATTCAATTATTTAAATATGACGCACAGCGGGGAATAGTAACATCATCTCATGTGAGCATACAAAGTTTATGTAGAAGTAATTTATGATTAACTTCATATTGTTTCTTGGGGTTAGCAAATTAAACATCCATCGATGTACCTTCAAAAAAATGTATCCAACAGATTTCAATTAATGTAACTAGTGCAGTAAAAAAGGAGTGATTGGCCCTAACCTCGAAATGGGAAACAGTAAAAATTTTACATTTATGATGAACTGCGTCGCTCATTTCATTTTCTTTCTTTTTTCTTCCTAATCCAAAGGAAGAATGCACAACCTATACCGTAAAGTATATCGACACAATTTGTCGTTTGTGTCCTATAGGAATGGTAATATATTGGAGAAGACAAACACAAAAAGAGGTGTTGCAGGATTCATATATAGATAAATAAATAAATAAATAAATAAATAAATAAATAAATAAATGGACAGATATGTAGAAAGCAGTTTATTAACAATAGTTGTGAAAAGTCTTGTTTTGATAGTTAGACTAGTTTGGATTGAATTTTACTTGAACTGTATATGGTGAGGTTCTTGAGAGAGGTCTGGAAAACGAGACTGTGAACAGCTAGCATCGTTTACGTATTTGGGTGAGCGTCAGTCTGATTTCCAGATTTTACGGTCTTTGCAAGAATTATAAACCTATAATAGTATTAACTATTTTACGTGGAAAAAATGCAAATGCAAACCTGACTACAACAATTATACATTTATGTGTTCTACGTTTTTAGGAAAAGTAATGACACGCTTGTTTAGCCATCAGCGATTCTGCAATATTTTCGGTAAGCCTTGTTTTAGACTTTACAATCACACTGTGTAATAAATACAATTTATATTTGCATTTTGTATACTGTTGTCTTGTTTTTAAATCTGCTATGACTGTGGGCACTGTAATGTTTCTGATGTGTATTGTTTCACTGTAAATATGTATCGTCTGTAGCCCTGTCTGTTCAAATGTTTAGCAATTGCATTATGTGCCGAAATGAGCTTTAAATATTCTGTTGAAGACTGGGTGATTAAAACCAAAGTTTATATATATATATATATATATATATATATATATATATATATATATATATATATATATATATATATATATATATATATATGACTGTCAACAGACTAGATAAATGTTCGGCTTATACTGATAATTCAGAGTTGCCGTACTATACGCATTGCCAAAATCCTACATTTTGCTATACACTTTGATGTTTAGAGCCTGTGAGGAGAAAAATATCGCGCAATAGAATATTTTATTTGCTTGCAGGATACACTAAAGTGTTCACAATAGTGAGACTACTTTGGCATCACATTTTATGTTCACCAAAATGGTAGCAGGATGAATATTGCATCTTGTGGGCACATTGAAGCGATTTGATCGACGGCGTCTAAGTTACCATAATATTGTAGGTAAAATGTAAGTTGGGTGTTTCTTTATCCATTTGGTTATCTCCGCCAGTTGTGATGACAGGTGCCGCCATTACAATAGTGGGACTGTAAGCCCAATTCTCCTCGGCTGTATGCTATGTTTTACAAAAGTTGAAGACACAGCAACAAAATAATCATGTCGACCGTAAATATTTCGTGCGTGGGGAAGCGGTAAGTTAAGATGGACACAATACATCGCATGGTGGGGGCGTGCTGAGGATATGCAACGAATCAGAAAAATGTTCCGACGGTTCCGCGGGCTACGCTTTTATTGTCACTTCATCGATCGCAACAGAAGCGTTCCTCTTGTGTGGGTTAGACAGCAGTTCTTTCTAACTGTTTGGTATTTAACAATGCGATAAACTATGAAGAGATATCAAAAGCCTATGTCTTATAAGAAACAAAACTTGAAATCTAGGATGACTGCTTCTCTGGGGTCGACTCTGCATGGAATATACACATCAACTGTGAGTCATATTCCGTCTATAGATGACCGCGAGCACATTGCAAGGGATTTAAAAATGACCAACTCATTTACCTGTGTTCTCTTTGTAGCTATGCTGCAGTTTTGCTACAGATACAGAAAATGCATCTACGCTTTTTATATGTTTCAGTTATCCTACAGATGTAGTAAATGCAAGAGTATTAAACAGGTGCAAGTTTTGTCATCTCTTCAGTTTATCACTACCATAATGGATTTGTATCATACTGTAGTCCATAAAACTATTTCATATTTTTTCTTCGCTTTATTCTGGAGATTAGCTAATCAGGGTGCAATGCTGCTTGCATGTTGTAAAACCAGTATGAAAGCATAAACCGAATATAAAATGTTTACTGAGTTCATTCTCTGGAATTTTGCGTAGGATGACAAAGCCAATATGTGTAATTAGGCCGATACTAAAATGGTCACGTAGACTATTTTTTGGGGGATATATTGTGATCATGTTAGTGCCTAACACCTCACATAAGGTTCATTGTCTTTGTGCATTTGAACTAAGTGTACTAGCAAGAAGGCAATGATCGCATGAATTTTCCATTTATAAATTCCTCTTCACCGCTGTGATGTATGCAGGATAATATTTAAAATCTAATCTAACAATGGAAACTTATATTTTCATGCACATCTACCTGTCTAAATTTAAATAAATCAAAATTTAATGGAGGATTTTAAAATATTATACAAGTCGCAAACCTGGAAAGACCAAATCCAGCGATTGTATTGCAAGAGAAATACTGTTCAATAAAATCCGCGAAATTTTTTCTTGGCGAAATCGGACAAAGTAGCGACGACTTGATTTAAAAACGTCAACAAAGAAGCGCTCAAGTCATCTGAATTACCTCACAAATGGTACATCTGCGAACCTTTAAAACCATCACAATTCTTCTCATTCTTGCCAGACATTTGCAAGAATACAGAAACCGAGCACTGCACGAGTCATTCACTCGGCGTGACAGCTATTAATGCAATGATGGTTTTGCTACCAGAATGTTTTTTTCTCTATGACAAATCACAAGGGAAGCAGCCTTTCAATACTTACATGCGCAGACCTAACACTGAACAAACGCATTATCAGTTCAGTCTTGACAAATATGACCAAGGCTTGTAAAAGGTGGACATTATTCCACTCATTTCGTAAATTCAGTATTAAATCATTACCCATTTGAGATTATATACATATTTACAATGTTACATTAATCTAAAGAGCACGGTAGTCACATGAGAGCATCTTTTATTTTCTTGCAACAAAAGCATTTAGTAATCGAAAATTATTGAGAAGAAAAACAGATTTTAACGCAGATTAGTAGCTGAAAATCCGAATGCTTTATTTTGCTTCTTTGAGTCTGGAACACATACAACAGGAAATTTATACAAGATCTGGATTGTGAACTCATTGATAACTTGAATTATTAGTAATGAGTAAGAATGTGACTCAGAACCGACAGATCAACAAGAAATCCCTGAGCTCTAATCAACCGGAATGATTAAACTTTTCATATTTTTCGACCTTTTCAAATGTTCTTCGATATATTTATTCCTTTCAAGTGTTTTTGTATGTTTTTTTCTTAATCTTTAAACTTGAAACAAATACTCACTACCGGTTTCTCACTTCATTTCTATGTACCGCGCAGTCGAAATGGGTCGTAATGGGTCGTAATGGGCTGTAATGTCAGAATGGGCCATAAAGACCTCTGTAAATTTAATAAAAATAACAATTTTGACATACATATAAATATATCAATGAGTCATTCATATGAATTTTTAAAAACAAATCATTCAAGAAAGAAATATTATGATTGGGAATATCGCATAAAAGACATTAACAAATATTCCATTCAGTTAATATGTGATACAATTATAACTAGAAAAAATAGCAGCTCTAGGGTCAATACGCATCTATATTCACAATTTATAGATTACGCTTCTGCACATATTGAAAGTATTATAAAATCACCTTAAGCTTTTAATATATTTACCTTCCCAGATATAGTCACTGTTGAAAATCTGTCATTTGCTTGAATAAATGGACGTAACATTCCTGGATCTCTTGAGAATTGAACCTCGTCCAGAGTGCATACCTTGCCAATGTTCAGTGAAAGTGGAGAATATTCTTGTCGAGTGTGCCGACTTCCATACTGTGAGACAGGAGTTTTTTACGATAGAAACTATCTTGAACATTTTAAGGGAATGAGTTTTATATTACAAATTGTGATCATATGCTTGGATGACTCTACACTTTAAACTTTTATATTTTATTTTGTATGCATATAATTTTTATCGTCTTTACCTTCTATACTTTAGCTTGTGGTATTTGTACGTTTTTTGTTGTCTTGAAGTGTTGTTAAACACTAGTTGTTGTTGTTGTAGGGTTTAACGCCATTTTTCAGCACAACGTAGGCTATACATGGCGGCCAGTATTAATGGTGGAGGAAGAACCCGGGAAAGCCCCGGAAAAAAAACACCGACCCACGAGAAACTACTGGCAAGCTTTCTCACATACCCACATTAGCCGAATCCGAGGCTCGAACCCACGCAGACAGAGGTGAGATGGCAGTGATTCGTAACGGAGAGCGCTTTAGACCACTCGGCCACTCGCGATATGAAGATTGTCTTTAGTCCAAATTGTTCCAACCTAAAATCTGACTTAGTTGTCATGGAGGATATATTGAAATTCTTTTCATAGCTACTCCCCTTTAAGTAATGTTGGCACTCACATGGGATTTTCACTAAAGCACTTCTTTTTATTATATAATTGGTCCTAAATACAAATGAAGCAGAGCTGACCAATAATTTCCACGTGATGTTGTGAATGAGTTTGAAAATCGGGATTGCTTCACCTAGGGTCAAATCAAAGGTCCTGTTTTCATTCTGTATTTCTCTGAGCTTATGAAGACAGTGACTTGTACTTGCACAAATAAATCTCTACCAGACATAGTATTTAGTTATTTTTAAATATAGTTGTTGATGGGCAATATTCTGACATTGAATTAAAGGTATTGATTCAGATTTGTATCTTGCTAGATTGATAACACATACTGTTATGAGTGAAATGTTTCTTATGTTAGGTGTTTAGGCTCGAATAAATAGTAACACAAGAAAAAGTGAAAACAACAAGCTTTGAAAAATATAACAAACAATTTATTTCCCTGGAAAAATACTGTAAAAATGAAAAAGTATGAGAACTTAGGGTTTCCGGAATCAAATCCAAAAATAATACAAGAATAATCCACGAAGAAATTTTTCCTAATATTGAAATGATCAAATGATTGCAAGTTCGAGTCCCGACAAAGAGTCCAAGATGGAAGGCGATGACGTATGATGTAGCCGGTACTGTGTTGACGTCTACAGTTACTTGTACAAACACAATAATTTATGCTCCGGTTTTGGAAATCCAAATAAAATTTCAAGAAATGTCCTTGTTCAAGAATTCGGTATGAATACAATAATATTTCCAGAGAAACGAATTAATCTTCTAGAGTCTAAGTAATCAGAAGAAGAATTAACATATAACTCAAAAACTCAAAATCTTCAATACTTAAATTATGGTCACAACAGAAGAAAACAACTTGACATCAAGTGTTTAAAAGCCCGGACTTTCTCTTTCTTCCTTATCTAACTGCATTTGTTTTTCTTGTAACTGTATTTCTTTTTCTTGTAACTGCATTTGTCTTTCTTTCTCTTTTTCCTGTCTCTCTCTCTCTCTCTCTTCTTTCTCAAATTGCAACTTTATTTGTCCTTTTGTAATAACATTTGTTCTTTTTCTTTCTCCAATTTCATTTGTTCTTTTTCTTTTTCCAATTGCAACTTCATTTGCTTTTCTTCTTATTCTTTCTGAAGTTCCAACTTCCTCAACTCCAATTCCATCTTGTATTTTAATTCTAATTCCTTCATTTTTATGTCAGGGTCTAATACAGACTTACGGATCGAAACCAAAGCACTTTTATCCAAAACATTCTTTTCTACCAAATACTGAACCAAAATATTTCTTATTTCCTGTTTCGTAAAGGAAGTCTTTACTTCAGAAAGATCGTATTTTCTGGCAAGTTGAATCAATTCATCTTTTTTTGAAAAGATCTCATTGTTCCTGAGTAGGATTTGAAAGAAAGATTCTACTTTTGATAACATTTTAGAAAAGCTTGCCGATTTCGCTAAAAATTTCAAAATCTGGGGGAATTAAAATTTCAAAAAACAAAGTTTTCTGAAATATTCTATCCAAAATTCAAAAGTATCCCTAGGACGAACTACCCAATTCTTGTTTTGTGGATATATAATGCTAGCTGTTGCAGTTCAACTAAGGCTAAGAATGGTGGCAGTGCTGTGCAATGATATAAAAAAGAATGGTTTTGTTGGAAAATCCTACTTGTCAACTTGTAAGCATTCTGCGGCTTGGTGGTCCACAGGCCGTCAATCAGCAGATGGAAAAAGCCTGTGTTCGCAATTTAGATTAGAACCAAACCTCAAAAGAAATATTGATCGTTGAAACGCTTGTTCTAAAACTCAGTATGATTAAGCGTCTTTATGGTCCAGTTTATCAGCTCTTCATTCAGGAGAGAGAAACAAAAGTAAATCAAACGGCTTATGTGACAAGCAAACCACCGTACTGTAGGACACACGGTACTAATTATATGGAAGAACTGTGAACCAGTCTAGAAATGGGTGCACAAAATAATAGAGTATGGCGGGTTTGGTGGTCCATAATTGGTTAATAGTGAAAAGTAACATTTTAGTAAAAATATCGTTTGAGAGCTTATCCTATCTGTAATTTTAAGCAAATATAGACAAAATTCTATTGATGTAATTTTAGTGTTTTTACAGACTTGACTTAGGAGCACTCAATAATGAAAGTAGCACCTGATTCATTTTTGTGCAGAATCGATAACATGTGTTTCATGTACATGTAGATGAAAAAAATGCCGCGGCTAATATGGTGTTCTCCACACAGAAGCTTGCACCAAGGATAGTTTTGCATGGAGAAATATGATAGATAGCTTGTTTTCGTGCATTCGCGTTTTCCATTGCATTCCAGGCATCTGAAATTAAGGCAACGGAACTTGAAAACATGTCCATTTGCATGTGTGAGAATTTGAATTTATAAGCAGAAAGATATCAGAGTAAGTAAAGAATGGATAAATTATTATGACTTTCTTTAATTTGAAGAATAGCGTCGATATGAGCTGCCAAGTATGTGAGATATTCCTGAGAATTTGACTTCTCGTTCCAGTGCTTGTCGGCATCGGAACACGTTACACAGCGCCGTTATTTGGGCAGTAAGTCCTCGACCTCAAAGACTTAAATACCAGGGTCGATGTTTTACACTGTAAGACTACACCGTACTGGTAACACGTTAGTTTGCCCTTTCTGACATAGCTGAATGCATGATTAAGATAAAATCACAGCTATGGCATTATCAAGTGAACATATTCGGCACAAGGCCAAGAAGTGTTGTACGATTATAGAGCTGACGGTAGTAACTTAAGATCAATGAATGTTCTGTTAACTACATTATTTACATTCTACTGAATTGAGAAACATCATAAGAATTTTGTATACCTCTTTGTATAGAAGAATTCTTCCTTCTGCGTAAACACAACTGTTATATCGTATTCATACAGCAGTTTAAATAAGTTTGGTTAGTGCATGATGTGGTGTGACCACGTGGATTATTCCACTCAAAGGTTAAAAAGCATTAATTCTCAGCTTGTAAAACAACTTGTTCTTCTTCAGCTCCAGACATCCAGGAAAATTTCGTAAAAGATAACATTTTCTGAAGTGATGCACATGCAGTCAGTTATATCGTGTGGCATGCTGGAATATTTTGGATGTTTTATGATAACACTAGTTTTCGTCGGTACGTAAAACACCCCCAATTCATCTAGAAATAGGCTCTTCCTTTTAGGTCTTACCACTGTAGTAGGAAGTGAGACTCGGCAGTCCCAGCGGCGGTGAAGGTCTTGTAGTCAACTGTTTGTTGGTGCTTTGATTCTAGTCTGCTTCGTATCCTCCCTGCTTTGCTCAACGCTATACGTAGCCGGGAACCAGACTTATTTGATTCGAGCTTTTCATTGACATATATTTCGCAGAATACTTTGAGAGATTCTTCTTATTCTATGTGTGACTCATTCTAAGCTAACAGAATAAATTTTGCGACATACTCGCTCGTCCCTTAAAAGCCTGTAGTCCGTGTCACAGCTGCCGGTATTTGTCGCTTACGTCACAGTTAAAATCTGTTTTCTTTATTTGCTGCCATTTCCTATATACCTCGATGGATTTTCTTCAGACATTTATATTGCATTTACTCCTTTGTTGAACAATAGGATCAAAAGTAAGAAACATATAACAAATATTTTACAACACAGCGAAGTTACTTAGTTCCTTTTTATTAAATACTTTTTGCTCATTAATTTGAAACAAGACTTAAATTTTTCTGCTGCTTATATGACATCAATTTCTTAAAATTAGTTCCAATACATACAACATTTCATGGTATGTAAACAAATCCGTTATATCATGCACATAAGACAGATACATGCTCTAGTTCAAACACTTGCACAATAATATATTAGTATATAGAAATGCATTATTCAATGCAGTGCCGGGGGAGGGTGCAAGAAGTACTTTCAGCTTTTAACTGTAACAACAACTTATTCACCTCGCAAAATTCTTGATTCTCTCCAAAATGATAACATCCTTTATAATGTCTCTCGTCTTGTTAACCTCAGTACTTAAGAGGATGGAGTCCTGAGCGTGGTAATGATTACAGAAATTGTCCTCGAGGTAGGGAAACACCCTCATACACGTAAAATAGACTCTTCCTTTGCAAACAATTTGATATAATATAGTGCGAGTACTGTATATGTTGACGTCTTAAAAACCTCACGAATAACAATCTCTCTCTCTCTCTATCGATATATATATATATATATATATATATATATATATATATATATATATATATATATATATATATATATAGTAAAATATTGTTTTGACATTCGGATTGAGTTATTCAGATAGTTTAAACACAATTGATAGGCATATTGGTGGAATGTATTAAAGGCTATTACTAATATGAATCGGCTTAACGGGTGGGTGGGTGGGTTGCAGTCAAATATCACGTATAGTACGTACTGAGTTTAAAGTTATATAATATTAACTTTAAAAAAATACTTCATATAAATATTCATTTGCAATCTGTTTTGCGGAAAATGTATTTGACTTAAAATAGGCAATATGATATTCTGTTTTACGAAAATATATGACGTCATTCAGATAGTATTGAGCTATTGTATTGTAATTATCCTGTAGTATGAGGACTAATCAAGACGCAACGAGTTACGTTTTTCATACACATTGGGCCTTGTGTACCATGTACATGCCCAGCAATAGAGGCTGCCATAATAGTTTTTGTTTAGTTATCGAGGTCCCTTAACTGACAAATCCTAGTACCTACACACCTGTAACCCAACGGCTATCAAGCCTTCCATATTTAAAGTACAGTTATGGTCAGTACCGATAATTGCAAAGAGAATTACAAAACTGAAATACATAATACAAAGTGATTTGCTTGTGCGAAACTCGCGACTGCATCCTATTTTCTAAAATACGTTTTTCTACTTTTATGTTCAAAATTTCTTTTGAACAAGCTCATCTCAATTTTTGTGTACAGTTTTTTTATCTTGAATAGTTAGCACTCCCGTCTTAGGACAGGCAATAGCTAGTGTTTTAAGAAAGATCACCCCTAGTCCGTGCTGATGAAAATGTATGACCTAATCTGTATTTGTCGGTTAAGAGCAATGACAGTTGAAGTAGTTTTCTGTAAATTTTAATTTATATTTTGATAGACGTAGATGATTGTATAACCAAGCAGCCTGTAATAAGTTTACTGGTGATCACATGTTATAATTTCATTCTCAGTTTTAGACATGGAGTAAATGTTTATAAGACTAAATAGCAAAGACAACACGAAATGCGAAACAAACAAACCGCAACGACCTAGTAAAATATTGAGAAACTGAAAAGGTTGATCAGGGACGATTTATTCTAACCTACAATCCAAACAACCCCAAAATAGGTAAAATCATGCAGAAACACTGAACCATTGTAGAATCTTGTGACACACTAAACTGAACAATGAAGTTAATTCTCCCGAGCAAACCGTAGACAGGAAAACTTCAAAGACATTTTAGACAGAGCGAAGCTAACGACAATCACAGGCTAAGACTAACCTGGAAAATCTGGTCTCTTTGGAAGATGAAAGGTGCAAAACCTTTCCACATATGATAGAAACACCACATTCTCTGGCACAGCGACGAGCAAAATACCTAACATCCATATTCCAAACAGAACGTACAAAACAGAATGTAAATTTCTCTCATTTCATATAAGATCTGTGGCCTTCGGTATGCTAGAGAAACCGAAAAGCTGCACGAAAAGATCAATATACACAGGTATGATTGAATGAAAAAGAAGACCAGTTGCAGGATACTTCTCTTCCCATGATCACACTTTCAATGATTAAACACTTACTGCAATTCTTCACAACCCCAAATGGAATTTACAAGCCAGGAAAGAAAAGGGATCTAAATGGATGAGTCGCCATGGAAGCATGAAATCAGGCGGGTTAAAACAAGAAATGTCCAATAGGGCAACAACACGCAAATAAAACCATCATCATCCGTCTACAACCACCACTTTTTCAACTAAATGATTCATTCATTTTGCTAATTACTACTGTCATACATATAATTCCGGTCGTTTTCTTGGTTGATCCTGGTGTTATTACTGAAAAATTCATTAATCGCCTTTCAGAAACAATAAAATTGCAGGAATATAAATTTAGGTTACACCTCTGTAATCTACAATGACATATGGCGCTATAACCTCTCCCCTTGTAGATCAATGCCATCTAGTTTACCACATCAGCACGTCAACTTGATATCAACTAGCTGAAACATCAAACATTTCCAAGTTTTAATTCAATTAAAAATAGTCATGTGAACGTGTGTAATTTACACGTTTTTTGCGTTTATTTTTTGTGTCTTGTCACGGTAGTGTGTTTGCCTTTGATAACGGCTTACTGACAGTCAAAAGCGCCTAGGCTAGTTACAAACAAGTTTTCCACTGTTCCTTGTCAGAATATATATATAAATATATATATATATATATATATATATATATATATATATATATATATATATATATATATATATATATATATATATATATATATATATATATATATATATATATATATATATATATATATATTTATTTATTTATTTATTTATTTATTTATATATATATATATATATATATATATATATATATATATATATATATATATATATATATATATATATATATATATATATATATATATATATATATATATATATATATACATACATACATGTCAGTCAGACAAGGCCAAGAGTCGAATGAAATAAAAATGTGTTAATGTGGGACGATGTAATATTGTTTGCATTTTAAGAGAACATCACAATCATGTATTTACACAATCAACATTTCTTCAATGAAACTATTGTTTCTCTTTGTGCTTCCCAAGGATAGCCGCGTTGTTTCACTCTGTGCTTCCGTAGAGTTGGTCCATTCATTCAGATTGTAATCAGTAGGGTATGTTCATGGTTTCGCTTTGTGCTTCCGTAGTGTTGGCCCATTGTTTCAGATTATGATTGCATAGGGTATACTTATTTGTACATATAGAAAGTGTACATATTTGTCCAATATTTAGTTGCTATGAATCATAACTTTATTGTGATTTGATTGCACGCAAAATTTAAACAAAGACTGCAAGTTCTCAAAATATGATGTATGCGAACTATTAATGACAGTCTCTTCTTTAAAGTGAGCGAAATGAAAACCTCTGCCTAAGGTGACATTGGTTAGACGGAAAAGAGATGTCTACTGGGCCAATTTGTTGTCATTGTGATGACAGGAGGTTACCAATTAATCTCCAGACAAATCCATTCATTGGAAAAGATAAATTGCTTGACTGATTAATCAGATTTCTGATGATTAATTCAATTCAAAACTAACGTTCGCTAATGGTTTTACGAATACAGTAGGATTATAGAATATTGTTATAGATCTAGAGTTATACGTCCATCATTTTCGAACCTAAATTTATGTCTGAAATGATTCTTCTCATCTTTATAATGGCAGCCAATTAAAGGCTTGTCTGCTTGTTGGGTTTTGTGAATACCGTCAAGCTAGGGTAGTTTTAGAGAATATTTCGAATGCATATCAATTATAACAATTAAAATGTCGATCCTACCACGCACTATGTAAAATTGTTTTACGAAACCAGGAACAAAATCATAACGTCATGTATACGTATGTTGAATCATTATGTATAGAGAGCCCCATTGCATGAATCGTACAAATACATATAACTGTTCTTCTTCATTTGTATTTCTACTCACAATTCTATATTGCACATGAAAGCTTCCACACACCCACACACCCACACACACGCACACACAAGCATATAAATATAGATACTGGGCTCTAATTGTACCGGATAACTTTGTTTTTATTTCTTCAAACGTCTCATGTAATAGACACTGAAGTACCTAATACTTTGTCCTTTTAGTTTTACTCCAAAACACCCTAAGTGTTGGACCCATTTACATTATAATCTGTATTTTCCAACTCCGGTCAAACTGGAATTGTACGTGTTTTAACCCAATGTAGTTTGAAGAATTCAGCCTACCAAAAATTGTCTTTAGAATTACAGATCCAACAATTTCAAACGAAAAATTCCCCTTATATTCTTTTTGATCATGAAAATGAGGGTTGTGATGATGATGACGACACATATCTATGGTTATTACATAATCACATGATTAACGGGATTGAATGAAAAAATAGGAAATTGACCCCATGTGCTCCAAGACTTTTAAATAATTGGATCCTGCCAAACATTTATAGAAAAGTTAACTGTATTATCTACCAATTATCTAAAATGGTTTGCCTTCCATATTCCAACTGAGCGCTGTCCAAAACGTACACCCTTTCAGTTTTCTGAAGACAAGACACTTAAAAAAATTAAAAACAATAACCATAAACACGAGAGCTCAGTTAATTTCCAGTAAGTGATTCTATATCAATTTGCCGTTTATTTCAACGATGGAATGTGCATACATTTCTATACAAAGTGGGTAATTTTTGCAAGTCATTATGGGCATTATTCTTCATATGGCTCGTATTAGATTCCTTTGTTCATTTTTTAGACTTTAATTTTATAGAAGGTAAACTAGTGACGTCACATCTATAGTAGTGTAAATTGGTATACTGAATTGTTTGCGTTTATATTTCACTAAATATTTCAGGGATATGAAACTTTAGTTCGACGTGACTTGTCAGTTGCTCTTGGAAATTTAGATATTTGTCATATGAACATTTTGTCTGAACCGTTATTTCTCATTAGCTGTAATACTTGGTGGTATTTAATACCAAAATACTAGCGAGTTTGAAACATAGTATTGCAGAAGATCTGTCAATGTCTGGATTGCATATTTTTACCGCTTATGAAACCTTCCTGCTTTATTTGGTAATTATCTGGTAATTAGTTAATTAATTGTTTAACTGGTGAATTAATTACTATTTTAGTGGTAAATTAATTACATTTTAACTGGTACATTAATTGTCTTTCAACGGGTAAACTAATTGTGCACTTTTATCAGTGGCGTTTTTATGTCACTGTTACCATTTTGTTCAATGTTTGGCTTATATGAAGAGACATCATTGCTTTCATTTTGAATAATTATGACTAAAATTTGTATTCACTTGGCTATATGTGTAAAATATCCCCCATCTCTCTCTCTCTCTCTCTCTCTCTCTCTCTCTCTCTCTCTCTCTCATATAAAACTGGATTTAACTCTGTGTTTGGAACTTAGTTCTTTGACTTCGTGTGGAGAGGGATACATTGTTTGACTGCATGCGCTCATATTATTCGCGTGAATAAACCATCTTTATTTCGTTTTGACATGATTCTGAAATTGAATCTTTTTTGCTGCTTGGAATTACTTTATTCCCACCGTGTTTTAAATACGTTTTCAAAAAACAAAATCAGTAATTATATAGAATTATGAGTATTTTAAACTTAACTTCTTGAATTGAAGAAAGAGAAGACTATAGTTCGTCGAGCCTTAAAATTCGCTATTTGTATCGACCTTGAAATTCACGAAACGTGGTGTCACACGAAAGATACTGGAAACAAAGTATTTTATTTGACCAGAATTTCTCTCTGAATCTCTTATCTTATTGTCAAGACCAATTAAATTTCCAAAACTGCTCCTAGTTAACGATAGTTCAATTTCCTTGCTTAACCAGAACGACTAGAAATCATCTGATTTTCTAAATTTAATATAAAGTTAGGACTTGAAGATTTCTGCTTTACATAGAACAGCACTTTTAGCACATAACGTCTAATATACACTAATCGTTTTATTTTGCTTCATCTCGTTCAGCGTCCTTCATTTTAGAATTTCGGTTTTATAAATTGTAATCGTCCGATGGTCTAACTTTTACTTGAACATTACAATGAGGACGTATCTTCTTCATGCTACTGTTGTTATATTTTTCTATATTTTCAAAAATATATGCTGCCGGTTTGGAACGTAAAAATTATATCTGTTGGAATCACCAAGCATCTACAGTAATTTCTGTCAGCCATCATTTGCAAGAATGGTTTACAGTGTGGTTTTCTTACATCGATAAATAGTTGCCGTTGACTTAATTATGCCTAAAATCACAAAAGGTGTGATGGGGAGGCATTTTTTAATGAATATATGGACTTTTTTTTAAGAATAACAGTGACAGACCATAAACCCACTCTGCACTATCGTCGTAAAGTAAGCGCTTCTGCAGTTTTGAGTTTCACTAAACAATTTTGCATGATAGCCCTTCGACTACCGACTAAGTGGACATGTAGGCATGTTAAGAGTCTAACACAGTAGATCCACCCACTTTACCCTCCTACATTTTTGTTGTTTTATTTTGCTAAAGTTAGTCTTATATATGCCCGTATTGTATTTTAAACTAAGTCCAAGTCTTCGTAAAACTGTGTTAACATAAGGTTTTTGTAAAATGTAAAATTTATCATGCTCAGTGGAATACCAAACGTCACATGGTCTGGGGTTCTTTTTTTTGGGTGGGGGTGGGGGTGGGGTAGATTGTTTTGTTTTTGTTGTTTTGTTAAAAAATTAAAAACAATATCACTTCTACTTCTACTTCTACTTAGAGATTGCGAACCACAAGCATGATATACTTACATCCGAAAGTGGAGAGCTTCACAACGTGCAAAACTACGATCCTCCAAAAATGGAGATTTGACAACGGAAGTGCTCCAATAAGCATCGCCAATTTTACGCTTTGCAAAAGCACATATTAAAACACTTTTTGAAAGAATTGTGTTTGGTTTATAATTATTTCCAAGATATTATTAGATAAACTTCATTAAGCCATGACATTTAACAAAATAATGGCGCAACGTGTTTGGAACAACATGGTTGCTCTTAACATACAGACGTGAACTCAGATTTGTTTGGCGTAGGGATAATATGCATAATTGTTAAGTAAACCCATATTGCAAAGTCGCTTTTTAGCGACTGTGGCGCAGAGTGGTGGAGTACTTTTCAAATTCTTCAGTTTTGAAGATGAGTTGTTCTTGCGCACTGTCATACCCTTAGATTTTTGTGGCAAGTAGTTGTCCGCAATACTATAGTGCCTAAATTGAGGTTGGCCAACGATTCGTCCTCTGTATGGCAGAGTGAATCGACTTTTTTTAATCTCAACAAGAAAGAACCTGCTTGCTAACAATCACAGTTACAATGTAAGTATCTAAAATATGATTAAATGTAACCAGTTTCATTATCGTGAGAGGTATTGTCAACTGCACAACGACAATTAAACGCTATACCGATAAACATAAACTATTTCTGGTCTAAATTTAGCTATTGCAATTAAAACGGACCACTTATGGACGACTTGAACTCTATGATAGTATGCACATTCCGAATAAGTTAAAATAGCTTTTAGAATGAACATTTTCCGTGTACCTGTGCTATTAATGGTTAAAACTGCGTTTTGATATTCGCATGAATGTAACGTAATTTAGAGCCGTACCATAGTCAATTTTTAACACATGTCATTTGAAGATGGCACAGGCTATAAATTGTAACGTAAGGATTTTAGTACTCTATTCATTATGTCCATTACTCATAGATACTCAATGATTTAAAACTGAGGTTTGTCAGCCTCAAAAGAAATACAGTTCTAGCCGCACAAGAATTCGAAATGAATATTTTAGCAGTGTTATAAACTACTCTCTCTCTCTCTCTCTCTCTCTCTCTTTTAAAAAAAGTTATATGATAAGCAGCATAGCAAAACTGGAAAAGGAACTTTAAGATCACCTCGGTTTTGTTAATGTATAATAAATTTCCTTGTTTTGCAAACAAAAAATAACAAAATGCAGCATATTGACCGAAACATAAAAACTGCAATTGCACTTTCGAGCTACGTAAACGAATGTCGTGACCAAATTAACTTTTTTAAAGTCTTAGATACGGACAGCTGAACATAATCCCAATATTTCTAACGATACATTGTGCTCATTTATGATTTCTGTTGTGAAGCTCGCTAAATAAGTACATATCGTGGCAACAGAAAAATTGAAACGAAATTGGTATTATAGTATCACTTTATTCCCATTTGAATCTGAGCCAGATTCAGCGTAAGACAAATTAGAGAAAAGTAATTATTTGCTTTCGTAAGAAACTAAAGAATTTCACCCTCAATGTTAGAGCGTCTGTTATTTAATACTTCAGTAAGTTCAGTCGCTAATCTCCAGCATGGGATTTCGATATTCCCTTTAAATATATATGGCTAAATAAGTTAGTCACGCAATTGCAAAGTGGGATTTCGATATTACCTTTCAATACATATGGCTAAATAAGTTAGTCACGCAATTGCAAAGAAATCATGTGGAATACAACTGGTATTCATATTAACCTCGACAAGCGGTAGACTGACAGTTTTTGAATAGGCTGTCTTCGTTGCTTATTTCAATGTAAATTTTCAAAATAATAATTTGGCTGATGCATATTAAATAAACATAACTTCTTTTTTATTTTGAGCAGTAATCTCATTTAGAAATATGTATTACTAGGGGATAAATACCAACCCGATTAATAGTCTCAAACAGTATGTCCGCAGATAAATATCAACCCGATTAATAATCTCAAACAGTATGTCCGCAGATAAATACCAACCCGATTCATAATCTCCCACATTATGTCCGCAGATAAATACCAACCCGATTAATAATCTCACACAGTATGTCCGCAGATAAATTCCAGCCCGATTAATAATCTCAAACAGTATGTCCGCAGATAAATACCAACCCGATTCATAATCTCCCACATTATGTCCGCAGATAAATACCAACCCGATTAATAATCTCACACAGTATGTCCGCAGATAAATTCCAGCCTGATTAATAATCTCAAACAGTATGTCCGCAGATAAATTCCAACCCTATTAATACTCTCAAACAGTATGTTCGCAGATAAATTCCAATCCGATTAATAATCTCAAACAGTATGTCCGCAGATAAATACAAACCCGATTAATAATCTCAAACAGTATGTCCACAGATAAATACAAACCCGATTAATAATCTCACAATTAAAGATATTCATATACGAAAACTTATGGGAGGATATAGCGAACGTAGATATTACATTTGGCTGTGTTGGGTTGGGTATTTACACGCAATCATATATATTAAATTGTAGGTAGTTTATCATTTATATAAGTACTATGGTCACTAAATTTATATCCCTCAGCTATATTTAGAGACATTATGGTTCAGAATTGTCACTTTGACCACTAACACTATTCCTGAGGTTGATGACCCAATATGATTTTGTGTTATTCCAATTTTCATTCAGGGAATGTTTGGAAACTTCATATCTTGTACTTATGTAGGTTTATTTATACTTTAGCGCATCGTGGTTTTATATATGTTCATATCCATACGAAATAGACAATGGAAAAGAAGCATAAATGGCATTATTTTGAAAAGAAAATTACATGGAATTTACGAAGAAGATGCCAAGTGAGAGAGTACACTGCTGTGTAGATAACAAGCTTGTAGACATTGTTGCGTATTACCTTTTCATTGTTAGTTGCAGTGACAATTTGTGTATGCATATTTTAGAGATATCTACAATAAATTTCAAAGAGTCACGTAACAAGGTATAAGAAAACATAAACAAAGCAGCTTTCAGCTTAATAATAGCAAGACAACCGATTAGTGTCTCCCTTAAAATGGTCTTACACTGTAAGACAGCAGACTAGAATACTTTAGTTTATGGCACAATGAGTACAATTTAGCCTGTAACTGTCCCAACCAACCCTTTGAAATGATTTTACGTCAGATATCTTCAATTTGATGACGCAGTGTTTAAATAATAATGCAAAATACGAAACGATATAGCTTGCAATAAAAAAAAGGGTTGCTAATATAGGAACAAATATCATTCCCATAGTCCCTTTCCACATCTCCTTCCATCTGTGATTATTATAGGCTGATCTATATAAATCAGAGCTTTATGCTATGTCGGTTCATGAACGGTTACTAAGCTTAAAGAAAGTCATTTTGCAACAATGGAAAGTACATTTTTTCATCATCGTTCGAATCGTATGAACGAATTCATTTTATAGTAGTGACAATTCGATATTTTCATCATCGTTCGACCGTATCAACAAAGTCATAAGATAAGTGGCTCGACAGATACAAGTCCTTATATAACGGCTTAAAACAGTGTTAAATAACGGATATCACCGTACTCGGGATGCATCTAACCATGCATATCTGACTGTTAACTGGAGAGGAGTACCAACAACAAAAAACATGAAAAATTATACAACTTATTATTGCATGTTTGGAATACCAAGAATATCTGAAGCACCGACAAAATATCATAGGAACAGAATTAAAATTTCAATGCTTTGATTATCTATTTAAATACTTAGACATCTACTTAAATATTTATCAGCGGTAAAGGACGCAAACGTTCTGTGAACAACATCGACAAATGGTTGTCAGATGCATGCACACACACACACACACACACACACACACACACACACACAAACACACACACACACATACATACATACATACATACATACATACATACATACATACATACATACATACATACATACATAACTTTTTCCAAATTGTTCTGGGCGGAATGTGAGAATCAACATACGTCATGAACTCTTGGCAGAAGGCCACTGGAAGATGAATCGTCAACTGTTCAATCACATCATGAAAATAAAGAAACTATTCAATGTTTTTCTCAGTAAGGAATCCGCCATAGATGAGTTCAAATAGAATCAAAACTAGTTTTTAATTTCCATTAGTGCTTTTGTAATGAAATCTTTTCCAAATATATGTAAGAAAAATAGAAAATTCAATATTGCTCGTAAGCCCAAAGTTCACAAATCATCTCGTCAGCCAGTAAAACGAAAGGAATAAAATGACTTGAAACACTGCAGTTAAGCACAAGCAAACATTGGGAAATTACCTCATCAGCCGATAGAGAGAAAGGAGAAAAACGACGAGAAATAGTGCAGTCATACATAAGCACACATTACGAAATCTGTTATTCTTTACTCCGAGCATCAATGTATCCATGTGTTTTGTGTTCTTTTTATCGGTCATTGGTGTACATGAGAACTTCAGGGACGGCGTAGACCGACCACTTCCGCAAGAAATCGATGTATTTCTCTTGATTCCATTCATATCCTTGAAGCTATCTGGGAAAGACCCTCTCCGCATCATTTCACGCATAGGTGATATATCTACACCATCGCTGACGTCATTGACAGCATTAGGGATCGAACGGCGTCTGAAAGGCGATGAAAAAGCTTCTGGATGTAAATGTGTCCTCCGTCTCTGATCGTAGCTCCTTCGTATATGTGTCCTGGATACCATTGCTGTCCATGGGAACGTACGGTAAATGTATCATCCAACCTACATATTCTTACGTGCTACCATGGCTTTAAAAACAGTATTAATTCGTTCTTCTTACTTGCTCCCTTTTCACCGACAGGAAATAAAATGATATAAAACAAATTTACCGCACCTCTTGATGTACCACGTTGAATTGGAATTTAAAACTGCAAATATATGATGATAAATTCATATTCTCATGTTCGATATCAATCTATACAACAGTGAATCACAACTGGATGTTGCTAAACATATGAATGTTAAGAAATTCTTCGTCGAATATTTACTTCGATTTAACTCACTCAGAATTTACATTTTTTGCAAAGAGTAACAGTCGAATTGATTACCCCTCCAAACAGAACTCATTTTAGAATTATCCGTGCCATGTTGTAGAATCTTTTCAACACTGGCATCGATATACTTTGAACAGACACAACATTCCACGGCGTTGCAAATCAGATAAGAAAGCTCACGTTACAGAGATCCTTTGATTCACGAATTTAATGACGTTAACAAAAGCAGCCAGTTTTCTTTTTTATCTCTGTTTTTAACATTTACCTCGAAAGTTAAGACGGAAAAAGTGGTGAATGCACAGTAGATGTTCAGCTGGATCATCAGGCGCTCTTATCTAGTGAATAACTTCCTTGTGTTACATGATGATGTGGATTGTTGTGTTTCTTTCACTAAAGATTCCGCATCCATATCACAACTCCCTATGGATCCATTCGGACGTGCAAAAATCGATGAATATCATCAAAAATACGCAATGAATACTAATATAACCAGCCCATTATTCTGTCACAAATGGTGTATCATTTGAGGACCGATATACATGTATAAATCTTCAGATAGAAAAATCTTGTTTCACATAGCTCCTATGTCCTAAAGAGTAAACCTTCCATTACATATGACAGCTGTCAGCATGAGCAACCATTCAAATTCAATACTATCACTTATTTTTTTACTTGTATGTGATAAGCCATTATTTATCTATCAATGTTTTCCAGACGGTTATGACTCACTATAACCCCTGCTTATGACTTTACATGAATGACAGTTCCACCGTGTATTGGCTTCCAGGAAATCAATGAGCTCAGCATGTATTTATTTAATCCAATGCTCAATATGAGTTTCATAGGGAAATAACATGGACAGAAAGTCTGTGTAGAAAACGCAACGACAAGACATAACTGCTAAATAAAATATGTCGATTTAGTTACTGTTCGCCAGTGCAGCAGCAGTCAATACCTAATTGTGCTAATAACCTTTCTAATAGTGACCAACATTTATATTAACAGCCGTCAGTGATTCCAGATTCTGTAACAGGAATCTATCATACAAATGATGATTGAATGCGAAAGAAAGCGATAAACAATTAAGTAAAACAATCCTTAATTTTTCTCCGCAAATTAAGTTAATATTTGTTTCTAATCTATCAATAAGCAGCCCAAAGCTTTGTTACAACAAGATTCTCTTCTATTTCGGATCGTGACTAGTACTGCTTTCGCTTTCACTCCACCATTTCCACCCCTAACGTTGACTGGTACGCAACGTACAATTGTACTTTTTAACAATCCAAATCGCTCGACATCTTTCTTACTGCATTAGTGTGTTCGAAGGGGAAAAGTACCGTCGATATTCGCTTATAAGAAGGTCCAACTACAAAAGAAACATAGATCCTGATTTGCTGTCGCAATAATAGTATCAGATCAGGGTATATTTTGTTTATTCTACTGATTACTACTAACAAACTACATCGACCCAGGTCTGCCGCTGCATCATGCGATGGCAAATTAGGGACTGTACAGTTTACAGTTGGACTCAAACCTTGAGTCCATTTTTGTTACCCATCACGTGTTCAACTAATTCCAATAAGGCGGTGTGGAAACAGTTTACCGATTGTCAGGAACAGGGCCGATGGGGTGGTAACCGGGCATATACGGGGTCCGGGCTCATAAGGTGACCAGGGCCGAACAACACTTTTTAATTTTATAAAAAGAAAAAATCTGTTTGAACAAGAACTAGGAGAGACAGGGTGTTTTTTTAACCCAGGGCTCATGATCGCTATCTACGGCCATGGTCACGAATTTATATTAGGTGTGTAATTCTTACATATTATCATGTCTGCTTTCTTCCTTCGCTAAGGATTGCAACGACAATGGTTGTATCAACAATTCACAACCCACCCTACACAGCCAGCCACACCACACACAAAACAGAAAAGATGTGATAAATATATCAGAAAGTCGCCTAAATTCGCTGCGTATTCTGCATTGTTTGTCCGGCACGTGATGTTCATAGGGTCAGGTTTGCAGAGGCCTTTCAGAATATATAGTACAAGGAATTTTGATTTCTGTCACTAGCAATGGATGAAAGGACGAATAATATGACTGTGTGGGTTATATGTACTTCAGGTAGTGGATTAGTACTGGATAGTTTCTTTTTAAACGAAGTTGAAGTCTATGGGTCGAATGGTGTAAACAACGCCTTCTGTTGAATTATCTCAACTTACCCCGCCACAAAATGCGGTATCATTTTATTACTGTAAGGTGAATACGAGATCTACATGCCCTTTGGTGATTTGGCACATTCCTTTTTTAATAATGAAGACTGCTTAGCAGCGAACCTTTTTGTTTAAGAGCTGAAGGTGAATTTGCTTCCTTGAATAATATTGCTCGAGATCTTCAAATGTTTGAATCATCATAGTTTGTTAAACAAACTCGGTGTGTTGTGAACACGAGCTCAACGGCACATCAGTACAATCTTGGCTACACTGTGCCCATAAAGTTTCGGTAGCCCTGAAAAATCACATAAACCAAAGATAAAGGCAAATAAATTGTGTAAAATACTAAAAGACAAAGTCGACGATATCCAGTCAATGTAACCCTCCAATATTTCGAAATCTAATAAAACGTTAAGAGTTGTCGATGAGTACAATGACTGAATTATCGTGATGCCTTGAAGTTTATCACTTTGACATTTTAAAACTCGTAGCGTAGTTGTTGATTTGATGAACAAATATATGAACTAAGTGAAGTATATAAAATCAATCTCAAAAACAGTCGACTGATTGTATAAAGTGGATGTTAGAACAAGATTCAGTATGCCCACATTGTTTCCTCTAGGACCATCTTAATTTGATCTTGACAGTTCACACATTCATTTATTCTATCCCAGGACCTCGTTGGCAAATTGCCATTCACTGAAGACAAATGAAACTCAATAAGCATATGTGTATGACTACATAAATGTGTATGACTACATAAATGTGTATGACTACATAAATAAGGAGATTAGATAGTGAAAGTATTACACTCGTTTTCCAATTATACACGCATTTCTGAACCTTTTGATGTTATTTTTTTAACGAAAATTTGTTAGCATGAACGATGAAAAACCGCATGAAGGAGACAAGAAATTGTATTAGCATTTGTCTGAACATCTAGGTCCCATTGTACGTTTTTCGTAATTATAATGATCTTTATTAGAACCTTTGGATTCAGAGGTTTTAATTGCATTATACAGCTCGGACATACGTCTGTATAAACATACATTTATTGTCAGTTTAATTTCCATTTCCTCATACTATAAATTCATGGCATGCATTAACTATTAATCTTGAGGAACAAAACTCGTAGATTTTCCTATAGACTTCATAGATATTCAGTTTCTTTCGCGTCGCCTTACATCTTTGTCTGTTGTGTTTTAAGCCTTCAATCACAAAGTATTAGACAAAACAGACAGAGGGTAATTGGCCATTTCTACTCCTTTGAGATTTAATTGTTCATTTATTTTAACATAGTGTTAACAAATCATTTTCTTAAAATTTTGTTACTAGTAGTATTCTAAGATCTCGATTTCTATAACGTTTCTTTTTCTTAATATTATAATGAATGGAAAACAAACTATTATTCTGTCATGTTAAAAACAGCAGCAAGTCAACAAGCATGTTAACAAAGCAACGACAAGTTTTGGAACGTGCACACGATACACTTAATACGATAGGATATACTGTAGGAAATATGGCAATGTTATTACAAAAATATATGTCCAACTAAAATTTCATTACTATTATAATTGATCGAATTTTCGAAAAAGGTTTTGTTTTAAATATTTGATACACGCCGTTAATCAAGTAATTTACTACGTTTTTAAGGCAATCAGTACATACAGTTAGAAGCGGCGATTATTTAAATGAAAAGTTGTGTGCTACTGTTTCAAGTTTTATAAACTATTGGCTGTGAAAATAAAAAAGCATGCGTATTGGTGGCGATTTGATAAAGGCAATGATCATTGTTTTTAGCCAGCATTATCCATATTTCTGTACGCGTGAGACGAGCTAACACCAGCGCCCCCTTCTATTTGCTTATTTATCGAAAACCATAATTTCAGATTGGTAACAACCTATACATAATATAAATCAGAGTCTTTTTAAATATAATGACCGCTATGGGATATCGTATCATTAATTAAATAAGTCCACCCTGCCAAATTCAGACACACACAAAACAATGGCAGCCAGTTCAGAGAGTTCCAAGGGTTGTCACTATAGATGGCTCTACCATGAAGACGTTATAGCACCTAATGTGCAAACGGAACAACCAGTTCATCTGACAATGGACGAGGCCTGAGATCATTGTTTGTATCGTAGAATAGACTTGATGCAAGAAACAAAAACCAAGCCTACCTTTCACAAGTCATTAATTTGAGAATATTTTGAATAGCCGGTGTTATTCAGATTTTGTGCTTTTATTGCTCAATAAATAACTCACATGGCATAAGAAAACATTATTACCTAATACACAGGGTACTAAAAGAGAAAAATAATCTTCGAAATACGGTAAACCTAATCATAAGGTCTAATAAATATAACTAGAATTACAGTTACAGACGATGTTTGTAAACCAGTAAAATATTATATTTTAAAGTTTATTCGCTAGAACAAGTTCCTCTCGGCCACTTTTAAACTATTATTCTGACATTTTTGGCAGTGACAAAGAACAGAACGCACGTGCTAAATAAATTCACAAAATAAAAATGCTGAAACACTACAATATTACAAATTTTACATTTTTGATGTATTTCAGTTTCTATAAACCCAGGATAAGACCAATATCTTACAGCGCAGAACCATCATTGATGAATAAAACTATCTGATTCGTGTTTTATTTTTTAATTTCATGTGTCTGAAACTTGTATCCCGTGTTTCGCACGTAAAGATTAAATTGTTGCTTTCTTTATTGTGGTTCTAAACAGAGTAAGTAGAAAGAACTGACAGTGCTTGATCTGGATCGTTTCTTCATCTCATTTCTACTAATGATAGGAACCATACCTACTACCATACCTACATCGGTTGAACTAATCTTTTATAATTAGTACCTTGAGTCCTATAGCAGGCAGGTTGATTTACTCCATTTTTACCTGTTTTTCTTTTGGTTGCTAGCGCCGTGGTTCCGTATATGTCCGTGTAGATGTCCATGTAGTCAATACAATTTCAAACTTCTCCATCCAATATATGTTTTCTTCGATGGCCACCGAATATATTGTACTGATTTTGCTGAGACTGCTTTGAGTCGCAGCGCACTGTTCTGAACAGACACCTATTCGCAGATGCATTGCTAAAGAAATTATTTTCCAGCGCCATTGGTGGCCGCGGTTACTACCTATTAAGTCCTGACAGCCTATCGGACTAAAGTACATATTGTGTTGTTGTAGTCGAAGGGTGATCTCGGTGGTGATTCCGCAAATTACATCCACGACAACCCATACGCGTTTGTATTTACGTAGGGAAAACTGTTTAATTCATTCAGATGTTGTTCTGCTTCGATTATTATCCGCTTCGGTATTTTCAGGATGCGACACAGTCCTTCTATTAATATTGTCATTTGGGAGTATAAGTGCTTGACAGGCTGGCTTTGTCTGGGTGCAACAGGCAACGCACTTTGAACCAGTCATTTTAATTTACTTTTTCAACTGCTATACAATCATAGAAAATATCTTTCGGGGGTAATATTTGTGTTTCTGGCGAATGTGCGTTCCGGTAGCGTGCCACCATATTCACCTAAACATTCATAGATTATGAATTTTCTGTTTGTCTCCAACGGATCTCATTTTTGACCAATAACGAACACGAATTCCACTTTATCGTTGTCGAATTAATACCTGACAATTTTTACGGCTGATGGTGTATTCTGTGACTATGTATTTTTATGTGCTAATGAGTCCAAACTGGCCTTTACTTGGTATTAACAATCCGGATGGGGGCGGGGGAGAGGTAACGGTCGATTTCTATCTGACCTGTAGCAAAATTGTTCTACTATTTGTTTGCATTTGCTTCGCCTCCGACTTTGATGACTAGTGTAGCTGATATGTTATTTTGTTTGGCGACCTTGAGCTAATCAAGTTGTGTTTGGGTAAGCGACGTATGAACAATTCCAGTTATCTTTGATGGTGAACGTTTTGTTATGACCCGGTAATTGTTACATATTGCCCTCTTTATTTTCGCAAGCTAGTCTATGTTCAGAGATATCTTATCTCCGTGATATGACATGATATTTTTGTGATGTTACATTACGAGTTGGAGAAGAAAACCAATATGAAGTTTCGATAGGAGAGTCGGTGACCCACATTCAGCAATCTGTGTCCTTCAACAACAGAACCTTGTCGAAGATAATAACAGCAATGCATATGTAACTGCTGACAGGAACCACAGTTACACGTGCATGAAAGTACATGTCGAACGCCGACTCCTTGATCAATTCAACGTGTTCCAATGATAAGCAATAAATCGGGTAAAGCGTAGCGAAGTCTTTTGGGGAAATGTGCAAACCTGTGTTAAAATTTTAGTCTCAGCCCACGTGCGATCACAGCTTGCGATATTTACCTGAGAGTCAGGTGTTTGTGAAGTTAGCAAAAATTTCTTCGGATCATTCCTGGTGGCAGTTTAACCGGAGAAAAACTTCAGACACTCCTAAAAGCATGCCTGTCAATACCTCCTTGCACATTTTGAAACGCCACAAATAGGTGCTTTTTGTGCGGATACAATACTGGGTACTTATTTGCCATGTAAAATGTCCATAACTTTGCTTTGGTGCGAATATTTTATGCTTGCTAGAAACGAGTTTTGACAGAATCTAAACTGCATCAACGACAAAAAAACCTGATATTGCAGGCAATTTTAGGGTTAGCAAAGACATCTACAATGTTAATGCTAACAGCTCAAATTTGCAATGAGCTACACAAGAATCATGCCAGATTTCACCATTGAATTTGCCCACACTAGTTAATGTGACTGTGTCTTTGGCTCCAAAAAGATGCCTCCAGACATCGCTGCAAAAACCTAACACATGAGAGGAATCGCACGAAAACGTAAATGAGACTTCATGAAGTTGTCCCTGACGTTGTAGAAATCTAATGTTGTAACTGCAGTTAATGTCAGTTAGGACAGCTTTTACATCTGCGTCCGCAGTGTCGACATTATCTCGAGGTCACCAACGTATATGAAGTATATGATATGGACTGTCGGATACATTATTGCGAAATATCATAATCGGCCAGCAGACCTAACATTATCGTTACTATATCTGACGAGTACGATAATCGTCGAGGCAATATGAATTTTGTCTCTAGTCACTTAAATTTCCTTTCCGTCCATGGGATAATGTGAGCTGTTGAACAACGCCATGAGCGCCATAGGATAATAGGCAACATATCACCCAAAGCCATAATCTTCAACAACTACGCTTTCCACGGCTAATCTGAACGGTACCTGCCGATGATAGCGGCACATTTTAGAATAGCTTGCATTGTGGGTGTGATCCTAACAATGTCTGGCGCCATATTGTAATCCCATGGGTAAGATTTGTCGCCTGATGGAAACTCATTAATATCATCAGACCAACGGAGAACTGTTCTCAGCTAAAACCCGTGCACCCTGAACATCATACTTTGGAGTTTCTATCGATATAGCAAAGTTGAGATTTGCATATTTAAATTTTATAAGTCTTTCTTGGTCACCAAAGAAAGCCTCTGTCGGATCTCTTCATTCATTGATTCGATGTAGTACGCGCCCATGGAAAGTCCAATAACGTTCCAGACACATTCTCGACCACCGTCTGCCGAAAAATCAAAAGAGTTAATTGCGTCGAGACCTCCGAACGGTCGCCATCGGATATTAGACCATTTATAAGAAATGTGAAACGACGCTAGTGCAGTATATAATGTGAAGTTTCCATCGCGTCCATTAGTGTAGAGAAACCACTTAGAATTCTGGTTTCGTTGACGAGATCAAGATCATCAACATACGCTCGGGTTTTATTTTCAACAACACGCTGCATTGCGAAATTGATTACACGGAGAATCTGAACCGCCCCATAACTCATCATCGGTGTCATATAAATGATGTATATCTTTGATGAGTTCATCCATTTTAGGCGCCAAACGTCTCTATGTCCATAATACTGTCAGTAAGCAAAATCTGACAAGTCGATAAGTTCCACTGATGACTTCTGACGCATTGTTGTTCGCGCAAATGGATCCCATTAGTTTTTCCAGTCGATCTGCAAGGTCTTGGGGGCAACGCAGTTGAATCAGGCCTCCTTTCTTTGGTTACTTTTCACTGTCCGCCTGCTAAGTCTTTCTTCTTTTCGCAACTTAGAAATTTCTTCTTGCTGCGTTGGTTCGGTTTTACATAGGGATTTTGGTTTGTGTTTGCACCTCCTGATGTCGTAATTTTGGCTTGCAACTTTTGCGAAGTCGCATCGAATTTTTTTATTCCACTGTAGGTTCAGTCTGAACTGACTCCTATCGATTTTGTACGAACTGGGATTCAAGTGTAATTTTGAATTCGCGTAGGTCTTAAGTTTTTTATACTTTATTTTCTTCGTACGAATGCCTTTTCTGGAGCTTGAACAGTTAGTTGTGTTTCTAAGGAGACAAATACGCTTTCGTGTTTGAACAAGGGTCAAAGTTTATGTACTGGTCGGGGTTTTTATTGTATTAAGCACGCATACAATATGAATTACACTGAAAACCGGTGAGTTTTCTTTCCAGTAAACTCCTGAATACCCATTTGCACCAGTCAGGGTTTATGTGTGCATCATACGTCATCGATGGTAGTTTTAACGTGTATTTCCTTCAGGTGGGAGAGTTTGTTATACAGGAGATTGAAATATAACCTGTCGAGCTTCTTCTTTAAAGAACCTAGGTAGTGTTTTCATCTCTGACGTGAACGCGGGTAATGCTTGTTGAAAACTCTTAACTGTCTTTCTAACGTCTTTTTCGAGTGCATGATTATTTTTTTGCTACGACGCCAAAGACTTCAATTTCATCTTGGATTGCTGTAATCGCCTCTGGCAAGTGACATATAGTCTTCGCACCCATCGTCGGTACCACTTAATCCGGGGATCCCAGCATAGGCTTGAACAGTGGTGCAAACGTTTTATTTTTCAAAACCTGTTGCAAGGTCTTCTTGTGCTGTTTGTATCGATTGAAGCATATCTTTGACACCTTTGCCGATGGCTATAACACCGCTAATTAGTGTCAGGTGTTCCCGGACAGTTTCGCGGCGACAGCCAGCATACTCTGTTATGGTATGTTATATATATTTAATTTGTATTGTGCGACTGACCTTCGTTCATAATTGAGAGTAGTAGTTTAGCCTAAATGACTAACGGTTCTAAACAACATATTACATAGCTAATATGTGTATAGGATTGTAGATTAGATAATAGGATACCTATTATTAGGAGGTAAACATGTGTACTTGGATCTCAATTCAGGATAAGGGTATTCCCCAAAGAAAAATATGGTCTATATGCCTTTTCACATGTAGCTTGCTAAAATTTCAGTAAACAGAATCGACATTGTTTACGAATGTTATGCAAAATTTCATTAAGTTGACAGAGTATTATCAGAAGATGATTATTGCGGCAAAGATCAGGTGGAGAGATATGTCAAGTTGTTTAAATCAGAAATAACTCTTCCATATCATAACATCAGGCTTAGTGCAGTCAATTTTATTTTAGTTCAGTTGAGAGGATTTCGTTTATTTTGTTAAATTATTCGCTGGTATTACAAAGTGCTCATTGAATTAAGACTAAGCCATTATCTTGGAATTATTGAGAAGTAATTCAAGGACATTTTCGATTATATCGTTGTGCTACATCAAGATAGTTGGCACATTAGTACAATCGAGACAACTTGCATATAAGCACATTAATAATTTGCATACACTCGGAACACCACTGAAGTTTATTCGGAATGCTCTATGCTTTTGCACTTACGATATAACTTTTAGGACTACTTGGGACTTAATTTCTAATAATTTAAGTTCTTTTCAACCTTTCAGTTTGTATTTGAGGGAAATGAATTATGTGCTGAATTCTACAATATTTGTTTTATTTTTTGCTCTTGTTTGTTGCTTAGTTTAAGATCATAAATTAATAACGGAAATTTTGGGGGCACGCGTCCGCGATTAGATTTTCTTTAAAATATTTCAGAAAACTTCCATTTGTGTTTAGATTAGAATTTGCTTTGTTTCCAAATTTGAATAATGAGTAGTCCCTGATATTTTAATTTCATATATTTTATAAATATATAGAGAAACCTAAAAGCTTTCATAAAGTCATCTAAATTGGAGAACACTATTTTAACTACTTACAAGGAAGGGATAGAGTCCTTGACAAGGACAAATTGCTCCACATTGCCAGACAATATGATCTTTCGGAAGAGAATGCGTCTTTAACGAAGCAATATTTACAAAATATTGTGGTCCCATATATGATGGAAAGAATGTTTCGGATAAAAGGGCTTTGGCTTTGACTAGTAAGTATTTGTATGGCTCTAAAATCAAATTAAAAGAATAGAAATTGAATCCCTATTTGAAAATAAAGTTAAGAATTCGTCAGGTTCAGAAAGAAATGACGGACGTCTAAATTAAAAAGAGGAAAGAGTCACATGAAATTAAATGACAAAAAAAGAGAGGGGAATTTAGATGCAGAGATGAAGAGATAAAGAAGAAAGGGAAACGCAATTGAAATTTAAAGAATTAGAACTAGTAACTTGAAAGGCTCCTCCTCTTCCTCCTTTACACACAAAGTCAAGCTTTGATTTTACCAGAGATATTAGGTTAGTACCCCTTTGTATGACAAATAAACAGAAAATTGCTGAAAATTTGCAATGGCCAAGACAGCAGTGGACTCTATTAATCCAAAGTGAGCTTATTGGCAACACTTGTTAAGTATACACTTCAATGTTGATAAAACAACGTGCTAATTACGATGTGATTAACGAATGTACCTTGCAGGGTCATGACTTAGTACCTTTTAGGCACGTCGACAAAGATTTAGGAACTGTAAAAAGAAACTGGAAAGTCTCATGTTGAATTTGCAAGGAAAAAAGAACAATTATATGATAGGTGGTCCTCCGCCAAAACGGTTGATCAAAATTACGATAGCCGCATGTAGCTCATATCAGTCGAAGAGGTCAATAATGGTGCCTATAGTTACGTCAAAACCTACATTGAAGAGCAAACGGTCGAACTTTTACGACATATTGCAAGTACAATTGACTGTTATTCATCAACTCAGAACGTTTCATTTGCCAGTGTGTCTTCCGATTTGTAGATTTTTTTTCGTAGACGTACTTCGAAATGTCAGTCTGGCACGTGTTGTAATCCAACTGCTGATAAGACTTATCAAAATGCCTTATTACTTCCTACGTGCATTTATTGCATGAAAAAAATGGCACCTCATCTTATGATTGCTACACATTGAAAAAAAAGTAACTGAATTAAAACAGAACTATTCCGAATGCTCTTACTTCTAAGAAGTCAAGATCACTACCTTGTATTGAAAAGCACTAGCTTCTTCTGGTCTAACAAACCCAGTCTGATTTTATTGTCGAGAATTATAAACCATTCATGTCGTAAGGTTCTATATCACGTATTAGCGACTCTGTCATGCATATCTCTATTAAAATAATATGGAACTCGGGAACTTTACAGAGTCTTTTATTATCAGGCATTTTAAGAAGTCTTCTCCTCGTGAACGTTGTCTTATTCAGGGAGTAGAGTGCGGCTTTGTTAATATTCCTCTCCATTGTGTAAATTTGTCATCAGATTTAATCTCAGGACACGTGAATGTGAGAACAGCGAACTTCTTTGCCAATCGCGAGTATTCATTTATCGATAGACAGGTGCCTGGCTGCAGATAAGGATGTGGTTAGTCCACGTGTAATTGACAAACCTTGATTGGATTAATAAGTCAATCCTATTTAAAATCCTTCATTTTCATCCTGCTTTCGCAGTTCCTAGAGCTTTCACAAAACATGGCATTGAGAATGATGTTGATCATGAAATTATTAATTTAGCTGATATAATTAATGGTCAGTCTTTTTATGAGGTCGCGTTTGCTCCTGGTATGGATCAATCAAAAGTTATTGCTCACAGTGATCCTCTTTTTACTATTCATTCTCTTCATTCTAATCAGGATGACAAAAGACAAAGACAAAAACTGGAACACGATCCTAATATCTCCTGTTTGTGTCCGAGGGTTGTTAGTGAAAGTGAATCAATACAAGTACCCGTTTGTTATTTAGTTGCAAATGGGGTCATGATGAGAACATGGGGACTGCCTGAGGCGCCCGCTAGTGACGAGCTGTCAGTGACCAATCAAATTGTTGTTCCTAAGTCATACTGACGGGAACTTTCTTTGTCTAGCCCATGAAACTTCCTCAGCTAGTCAGTTTGGCGTTAATAAGACTTATCAGAAAATCCTGAATACTTGTTTTGACCGAGAAATAAAAATGATGTTTCGAAACACCGTGGATCTGGTCACACGTGTCAAATAGAAAAACTATAAAGAAGACCCTAAGGTTCATTTGAAACGTATTTTGCATTCGATGAACCATTTATCAGAATAATGATAGAATGATTTGGCCCCTTAACTAAGACCAAGTCATGCAAAAAATACTTGTTGAAAATAATATGTGTGTCCATAAGATTTTCAGAGGCAATTCTTTTGAGGATTATTAAAACTGAAATCATTGTAAAAACGTTGAAAGAGTTTGTTGTTTTTACAGATTATGGCCCTCCTACAGCTGTCCAATCTGATATGGGATCGAATTTTATGTCTGAAATGTTACACCAAATTATGCATGAATTAGGCATCCAGCAGTTTAAGTCTTTCGCCAACCATGCGGAACGTCAAGAGGCTCTATAAAGATTTCATCAATATTTGAAGATATGATTGCGTCATATTTTTTTATACAGGAAACGATGGTGACGAGAGTGATACATTACTGGGTTTTTCTCCTGTTAAAGAATCAGTTCAGAAAAAATCTTTAGTCCTTTTGAACAGGATTTTAGACATACTGTCCGTGGACTATTGAAGTTATTACAAAAGAAAATTCTTTCGAGAAAGAGCTTTAGAAAAATAATCTCTTTACTATGTCTCTGATTTCTTAAATAAAAAATCAAAGGCTTCTGACGTAGTAACAAATCTTCACTCAACTCAATCAAATTGAAATTAAGGGATGGCAGAAATAAAAAGGAAAGGAGTATTCGGCCTGTTGATTGAGTTCTGGGTGTCTTGCCCATACCTAACAATCCACTTCGGTCTAAGTACTATATACAGCTGGAAAAGAAGTAAGTGACTTAAATGATATAAATTATATCATTAACACTCATTGCAGTCAAGAAAAGAAACAACTTTGCAACATAAATATGCCAAAGGATGATGTTGATAAATCTTACCCTCTTAATCATTCTGTCAATTTAGTTGCACCTGTCCCACACAGTGAGGATTTAAACGATGACATGTACTCGGACCGTAGCGGCTTTGGTTAAACCGATCATCCGAATTAAGAGATATTGGATAATCTGGACCAGAAACTTTACACGTGCAGACACACGGAAAACGTTACAATGTCACAAAAGCAGATTAGTGTCTAATTCCACGAATCGATGACTGCATTGACAAAATTGAATTCTGGTCAATTACACTCACGAACGAGCAAAGGAAATTTCGACATTTGTAACTCCAGATGCCATTGGGTAAATAAGTTCACATGATAATATCTGGTCTACAAAATTGTGACGCGTACATCAATGAGGTTATGATACAACGATACCTAGAAAGATCACATGGAAACCATTCGAAAAGTATTTTATTGAAATGGAATTAATTCATAATACTCTATACTTTTGGACTTGTGATAGAACTTTTAGGCATATACCACTATTTTGGCATTAGTGTGAATGCATTCAATGATATTTTGTATATGACTATTTGGGATTTAATTTGCAATACTGTAATTTTATTTTTGTTTTGAATTTTACAAAGTTTGTTGATTTTAGCTCTTTTCCGCTGATTCTATTAAGACTATAGAATTGTAACAGGTGTTACTCGCAATTTTTAGCATCGTTTATATTTATCATGGTCGCTTAGCTTAAATCTATTTTCTCGGGCCAAGACTATTGTGTTAAACGATGTTGGTGCCGGGGATCTCCTCGAACATATTTGAAAACTTATTCCACGAGTGGTCTGCGACACACTAGGTCCAATAGATGGTTGCAAGGCCGTACGCGTCAACCACACGAAATATCATCAACGTGTTGCAGTTGTACTGGAAAACTTTATATTCATTAAGACATAAGATACTGGTGATTGTACGCGGGTAGCTCAATTGGGCACAACAATTCCCACTTTCACCATCTCATGATCAGATTCAATTAAAATTGGCTTTTCTCGGAAGTTAGCGCATCGACTTTGGTCTCGTCCATGACTTGAATGCAGTTAATACTACACCCAGAGAAAGAATCGTCATATGGATCATCAAAGGAAGTATGAATACCACGATTGCACTTGGTGGCAAATCCTCACATAGTTTCTAGTGTGCCACTCATAGGAGGTAAAGCTGTAATATAACAAACAGACATGGATAACAAACTGGCCTCGCATTACTACAGTCCCCATGCATACTTTAAGAGTGAAACAGCCTATCAAAAGTTAGCGAGCGCCGCGAAAGGTACCTATGATGTCGCTTGAGCGTAGCTGATCAAATGAGAGCTGTGGCAGATTTACCTACACGATCCACGAAAGGCCTCAAGTAGGTGGCTGGATATGAGAACCATTCAACCGAGCTGATCTTTCCTTTTTTCCAAATGAAAAGGTACGTGTGCGTACGTACAAGCATGCGCCAAATATCGTGGATGTTGCCAGCAGATAAAAACAAAGAAAGACAACCCGCTAGCTTCCAAATATTTAACAAGTGTCCTAAAGTATAAATGCATGTTCAGAGCTATCATAGATACTTCTTTATGTGAATCAAGGCCGAACCGTCTTTGCGTTGCTGGCGAAGCATCGTTGGCTTGCCTTTCCTCTAAAAGAACAGGTACGAGCGCGTACATGTATATATATACTAAGTGCCGTTGATGTTGCCAGCAGATACAATGCGGAAAACAAACAGCTAGCATCCAGAGATTCAACAAGTCCTCCAAAGTGTTTGTGTATTTTTTACGCTAACAAGGCCGTTACTTCGTTGTTGGAGAAACATCACTTGCTGATGCGTCATGGACATTTCAGTATATATTGTTATCAGGTCATTGTGGAACCATTATTCGTGCACCAGTACGCACAATAATTGTTGTTTAATGATCGGTTTTCGAGTGAGTGAAGCTCCCTGCTTGGTCATAACAGTGTTCAATAATCAAACCACACGCGCATTTCGGTTGAAACCCACTTTGGCTATTCGGCAGAAGAAGGTTTTGAGAGGTTCAACCTCTAACCATAAAGCGAGTTCAGTCACCAGTCAATAACAATCTGGTTCTTTATCTATATTCACCCGGGAAGTTAGAAGTAGACAAGATCTTGCTACAGAGTAAGTTGATTTATGTACGATCTTAGACCGAATCCATATTCCGGGGAAACCAACACACTATCATTTGGAGCCGTTAGACAAACGCGATACCTCTCAGAGATCTAACGGGGAAGCGGGGCTCCTATTATAATATTTGTTTGAGAGGAATTACAACGATAACGACACTACCTTCAATATTTATGTTACGATCACGCAGCGCGAAAGTAGTGTCATCATCAGGATAAATCTATCGCTTGGTGTCCAGCGGGGAAACCTCACCTTGGTGCAATGGTACGCACCCATTCGATGTTCCTTTGACCGAATTAGGCTTGCTGGTTGTGTGAATTCATGCAATACACGTAAACAGTAATCATAAATGTTGTGTCGGTGATCATTTCACACAACAACGCCTTCTTAATACGTATGCAGGATCCTTCAGATCCACCAGGAAGATAAGAGTCAACGAC
>CM068827.1:91773836-92078836 GCA_028554795.2 Sinohyriopsis cumingii | reverse complement strand
TGAGCAGTTTCAGGATTCGGTGACAGGAATACGACGCCCGAAAACAAAAAAGACCACAACTCCTTTCAACGATGAGATTCTGTACTTAACAAAGGAATGGAAGGATACGGAGGAAAAACTACCTTCAAGGGATGGGACTGTGGGTCAGAGGGCTGGGACGTTTCAAAATGCAAAGGTGATGTCCAGGGATTAAATCGCTTCCTAACGCCAGATTTATTTCTGTGGACAGGATTAATCAAAACTTTCAGAATAGCTCAAGACGAAGAACATAGATGATACCACGTCAATAACGGATGATAAAATGACAATTATGTTCAGTGCAGTGCAGACATAGTTCACAGACAGATCCAGTCTGAGAGCAAAGGAGAAATTATAGAAGGAAGTGGAAGGCGACTGAAACTTGAATAGTTGTACAGTATAAGAACCTCCGCTGTAACCATTACGACATCCTAAGACGGGTACGGCAGAGTTTCACTCCAACATAAATACCACTTCAAAGAACCTGAGAAGGCGAGAGTAGGAGTAATTTGGCTCAATGATCAGCTACAATAAAATCAAAGTGACAGGGATCATCTTGTCGGTACTGTGTGATGAAATGTTAGTCAGTAGACAAAACGTCACTCTTAAGGGTCTACGTGTAGGACTGACGCTGCGTTTTCTCTTAGGATTTTATTTTCATATTGATTCTTTGATGAATCCAAACTATTTTTAAATTAGTTGTTGTGGGCATAATGCCAATTAGGACATGATAGACTATATATGGAGGCTAATTTATTTGGTACAGGAATAACCCCGGAAACCCCCCCAGGAAGTACCACCAACCTACGGGAAGCCATTGGCAAGCTTTCTCATATACCCACATTAGCGGAGCTCGAGACTGCAACCCACGCAGTCAGAGATGTGATGGGATGATCGGTAAAGACGAGTGCTTTAAACCAATCGGCCACACAGGGCCATTAGTTTTTCAATTAGCTGCACAGTGTTGCAGTGATAAAGATTACATATCGAAATGAGTTTCATTGATCACTTATTTGTTTTGATATTGTTGCTGTTTTCAAAAGCTCGGAGATCTTCTGATTTCTTCAAACTATCACCTCTGTTCTGAGTTCTCGACAAATGTCCAGCTGACGACATATTTTTAAAGCATGCACTACATAAAAAAATCTATATATTAATCTACGCATTAAAGTAAGTGATCTGCGATCGCTACTACTAAATTAACTAACAATAATTAAAAAAATTAACAAAAAAGATTTCCCAAAGGTTTTCTGCGTTTGTGAAATCAGTGCTTACTGCGCTTCGATTAGATTGCACGTGCTACGATTTTTCTTTTGACAATTGCTTTCTTACCGAATTAGAAGAATTTGATACGTACGATGGAGGAAATGGAGAGTTCTTTATTTTCGGTGATGTAGAACATTGCAAGCAATTTATTCAAGCAGTCAAGAGATAAATATGTAGCTATATCTTTAAAAATCCTGTACCTTTGATTTAGTTTTATAATTGTGAGAACGTATAAATCAACAAAAAGCTAAATGTGTATGCAATTATCTGTGTGATTGCTAATATTCAAAAGAAATTACTCCAAAAGTGGCTTTGTTTTCTAGGCTGTGTTTGGTGCAAACAGTAATGTGTTGTTTCAATCTAACATAAGTGATTAAATAGTATTCACTCTAAGAAATAGTACAATCTGCAAATAATAGTACAATCTGCAAATATTGTAAGTTCAAATTTGTAAAACCCTAATTATGATCGACCTTTATCGTATAGTGATACTGGCAATACATATATATAGTACAGTACGCGTTAATTACCGCTAAAACACCCTTGGCCAAAGTTCTCGTGATATATTCTGAAAGATTATGATCTATGAGTGATCATAGCTCCGTGAAGTCTGCAAGGCATGAGACGTAAAATGATCCGACATCAACTTATGTTGCTTCTTAAAAAATTAAATAAACTACTTATCATGCAGTTAGAAAAGTTTAAATAAGAGTTATGTGAAAGGAAATGGTAAAGTCACCGAAAAGTACAAGACGCCTTAGGAAATCTTTAGTGATTTACCACTTGCAGTAACTTCGCCGCGCAGGATTTCTTTTGCCGAAAACTGACTTAATCTCAAAAATAGAGTTCTATCTAAACAAATTAGCTTCCCATAGTATCATCCGCTTTCTTTGAGTGACATGGTGATGTTGCAAAGAAACCTTACTGCATTAGTATGTGTAGCACTGTGCGCACAATGATACTAATGATTAAGAATCTTTGTCCTTTAAAAGAAATATCACTGATTACTCAACTCATTCGTTATGGACTGAGAATGAAGTTTCCATATCCCCGTCTCCGCCTCATTAATACTGACACCTATTACCAAACATAATTTCTAGCAAATAACGCGTTCAAAATATAGAATATTTACATGGCATATATAAGTCAGCGTAAATACTAAGATGCTTTGATACCTGAAAACAAACTAACGAGCATTAGCAGCGGTAACGGTAAGAAAAAAATCAAACTCAAATGTTCATTGTACAGAATATTTCTTACAACATAGTGTACAATAAGAATACAAGACTACATCATATAAAACTGTGCCATATTTGCATTCCAGATTTAGTTTAGAGACCAGAAGTCTCTGGACAGTAAAAACTTAGGATAGAATGATAGACTGTCATTTATCAACTCATTGGCCCAATGGACAATGTCGTTGCCTCTATGTGGTTGATCGAATGTCATTTGTCAACTCATTGGCCCAAGGTACGATGTCGTAGATCGATGTGGTTGATTGACTGACATTGGTCAACTCATTGTCCCAAGGTACGATGTCGTAGCCTCGATATGGTTGATAGACTGTCATTTGTCAACTCATTGGCCCAAGGTACGATGTCGTAGCCTCGATGTGGTTGATAGACTGTCATTTATCAACTCATTGGCCCAAGGTACGATGTCGTAGTCTCGATGTGGTTGATAGACTGTCATTTATCAACTCATTGGCCCAAGGTACGATGTCGTAGCCTCAGTGTGGTTGATAGACTGTCCTTTGTCAACTCATTGGCCCAATGTACGATGTCGTATCCTCGATGTGGTTGAGGCCATAATTTCACCCTATTCCTTACAAAGGAGCAAATAAAACTATTGTCAAAGACATAAAAATGACTGTAGTAAAATTCTACTACCTAACTTCTGCTTTATAGGAATCCTGGATAATGAAAAAGTTATTAAGTCTATATCAGGTAAAATATTTTATGTTTACGCTAACCGTACTTTGTCCACCATGACAGATAACACTAGATTTTCGCTGTAACTCGTTTCCGAATATGGCTAGCTATGCCCTATTTGGATATTCTACCATACGTTATTGAATGCATACCATATTTACTATCTACTTACGTTTATTTATTATCTGTTTACATTTCCAAATAAGGCGCCAATTTCCGTGTATGGCACACACGAGAACCAAGCAGATAAAAGAGGTTGTTGTTGTTGTAGGGTTTAACGCCACCTTTCAGCACACGATAGGCTATACATGGCGGCCAGTATTAATGGTGGAGGAAGAACCCGGGAAATCCCCGAAAAAAACCACCGACCCTCGAGAAGCTACTGGCAAGCTTTCTCACATACCCACATTGGCCGAATCCGAGACTCGAACCCACGCAGACAGAGGTGAGATGGCAGTGATCAGTAACGGGATAAAAGAGGTAGTTGAGCTAATATGGAGTATGAGCCAAAATAAAATATTGAATTAAAAAGGTAAACGGTATTTTACAAATATTTATATAATGACATACAGCTATTCTGGTATTAAATAAGAGGACCGTTTAATTTTTTTCGGAATATGTAAGGAACTTGTTCAAAACATTTGACAGTAGGCTGAATAAAAAGCACCGGTTGTCAATCACACACGGCTGTTCCGGTGATATGCATAGGCTCGTGTTGGGACCCCGACCACGAAGAAGGGGTAAGAAGACAAGTACTAACTGACCTCTGGAGAGTCGATCCATTTTCGCCTGAAACGTGGTTAGTAAACGCATTATGGTGGCTACTTCTGAATTCATCGAAGCACATTTTTTTCTGAAAGATTTTTGTTTACGGGGGATGCGTAGGGGTATAAAGGACACAAGTTCTGATTGGCTAATTACCCCACACATCTGCATAAGGTTGAAAATTGAACCTTTTATGCGCATTCGCCCCAAGATTTGTGTGCCCTATCCAAAAACTCACATTTATTCCACTTTATCCTCAAGGTTTAAATGTGTATAATTCCCTTATGGAAGTCACTCTCACATTTGCATAAGCTTTGAATACTAACAGGAAGTGGATTTCATCCTCTACTTTAATGTGGAAAAATGGACAAATTCTTTAACAATATTTAGGCGTTTTATCTGCCAGATTACGGTACAAGAGAGAGCGTACTTGGAAAAGTACAGGTTCAAGCACTTATTTTTGTTTGGGATTTTTAATTATGAAAAGATTGGAGGTTGACAAAAATGTTTATATTTGAAAGAGATTTGTTTTATTCTTAAGGAGTTAGCCGTAAACCATAAAATGTAAATACCATACCAAGTCTGAAACTTAAATCTTAATCATATAAACTCTGAAGGAATGTGTTAGGTAATATTACACTATCAAATTCCAAAGGCCATGCTGCGAACTGTGAATGATCTTGTCACGGATATATATTACGATGTTGTGCTAAGAGATATCAGACGTATACAGTTTATATAGGGCTATAAATAATATATTCGGTGATTAAACGTGCAGGATTCTGGTCAATTTAGGCATAAATATAATCGAAATAACAAATGTAATTGTGTACCATGCTTTCTATACATTTACATGTGTGATTAAAATTTTTGATGTTGTGAACTAAATATTGGGCACAACAACTGTTGCCTTCACCAATACTCTAACATGTGTGATCCTGCCATTCGATGACTAGAATGCATCAATAGGCACACCGACATACATAAACATCCGATCTGAAAAGAAATTAATCTAAACAAAATAGTATGATCGCCTTAGTTTGATTCCAGATAGTTTGATTTCTAACACAAGATAGCCTTCATGCAGTTATAGAATTGTTTACACTGATTCAGCTGTCGAAACGTTTGGTTAGTATGTATATTTATTTCAGTTACTATAGCAGTGGCTCAGTTCTTGCGCATTAGATTAGACCTGGTCTCTCAATCAGACTACATGTTTAACAGAACTGGCAAGTATTCTTTCCTCTATGACGAACATATTTCATATTTTGTACAGTTGTGTAACGTTTGCATTCATCAAGTCCCCGAATCAGTATAAACGATTTCATCGAGTTGTTAAAGCTGTACATATAGGTTTTCTGACATCGACGAGCTCAAATATAATTGCAGCTCATTTCGTGTCTTATGTTCCTAATGGATTTGCTTTATCACTAGATGGATTACTTAATAAATTTTAAGAATGAACAATAAATGCTAACTAACGTGGTCTGTATGTCCAATTTATGCGAATCACGTAAGCAGTCGATAGAGAGACAGGAATACAACGACCAACAATATGGCAGTCAAGCAAAAACAAAATATGTGAAGTCTAGAGTTGATTAATCTGCGTGTTATCGTATCCAATGCCTCCAGATTTTTCAACCCCATTAATGGTGTATCTGGAGAATTTCGGGTTGACGAAGACCGAGCACTTCCACCTGAAATCAATGTACTTCCTTCGCTTCCATTCGTATCCAGAACGCCCGTTGGGAAAGACTGACGATTTATTTCGTTCCCAGTGGGAAGATGCAGATTGGAGCCACTTTCACTGCTGGCATCAGAGGTGGATCCACTTTTCTTTGGCGGCACGAAAGTATCCGGCTGTAGAGTGGGCCTCTTTCTCTCATGGCTTCTTCGCATATACATTCTCGACGCCATTTTTTCGGAGATGACATGTGTTGTTAAAATCTCATATTAAACTTCTACATGCATGCTATTGCATGTTTTCAAACTAAAATATAGAAATGAGTGACAGATATGATTCAGTCTACACTGTTTTTAATCTAAGACTCACGATGTAATCATCATCATGTAGTAATAGTCACTCACAAATGCATGGTAAATAAATATTCACAAAATAAATGATGTGAAACGATTCAAGGCTCAGTTACCAGGCTTCATTTACAAATGTTATAACTATAATCTCCCTTGGTCTGACGAAACTTATTTTGTCCCTTGCAGTCGAGTTGTACAATTGTAGAAGCTGAAATATTGTCGGCAGGTGACAGTGAATAAGACACTTGAATCCACATCAGAAACTAGGTAGGGCATTCTGAAATAGAAAAAATTATTAGATGAAAGATATTACAAGTTGTTACTACACTGAGAGAGTCAGATAATTGTAACACAGCTAGTTGATTCGCGGGGGAAAGGAATAAAACTTTTATATGCCACAGTCAAAAACCTCCTTTCGCACAAATATCTTCCAACAAAACTACTGGCTCATGCAGCTATCGCTACCACTTATCATTTTGGATCCACACTAGTTCATCATTGACTGTTGTAATTGATAACTTATCGGTCGTCATCAGGCGTTCTATTTAATATTGGAATGCGATGCAAGATCTTTCATTTTCGAGTTACACTCGATTACCATCTCCAAGGTAAATTAGCCTACTTAGTATTTAGAACATAAATCCAGTACGAATGGGTTTCATCTGATAAAAGCTTAATTAAAATTAGGAACAATGTATTAACAGAAGACTTCTCTGTTTACCTTTCGTGTGCATGCGTGCGCGCGCTTGTGGGGCATCATGCCGCTGACATGTAGCACGATGTCCCACCCAGTCACATTATCCTGACAACAAGCCAACCAGTCCTATCACTAACCTCTTAATGCTGAGCGCCAAGCAAGGCAGATGTTAGTGCCATTTTTATAAGTCTTTGGTATGACTCGGCCGGGGATCGAACCCACGACCTACCGCGGACGCTCTAACCACTAGGCCACTGGAGCGGTTAAGTATGTCTTCAAATGGAAGTTTACTTCTTATATTATTTTTTCAAAAATTCATTTGTAATTCGCAATTTTATTTCTCCAACGATGAGCGCCAAGCGAGGCAGCTGTAAGTACCATTTTTATAAGCCTTTGGTATGACTCGGCTGGGATCGATTCCCAGCAAAACGAACTAAAGGAAAGAAGAACCTGTTAGACGAAGATTTGGATGAATTACTTTCAAAATTGCCATAGGGCTAATTCTTTCTTATCTGAATCACTGGATTCTCATTACAAATACTATCACAACATGGAATTTACTACAAACGAATGACTATTTATAACTCAACACGGTTGAATGACTTTCAATCTGCCGAACCAACACATACTGATTGCTACATTCTAAATAATTTTAATACATTTTAAAATTTTAGAAGGAAATGACTCTCCCTTCTAAAATATTGGCATCTCAACATACACCCAAGAACTGGTAATGTAAAACGACCTAACAACAGTGTTTTCCATCACGTCACCGAATATTTCAATCTTTTTGCACCAAGGTGCAATAGGAAAACCAAACACAATTATATCGCAATATGCTAAGGCATATAGAAAAACTGAAACACCAATAACAATACGCAACACACGCACTCACTAAACGAAAACACAAAGCACGCAGACACTGTTATTTTCAACATTAAATATTTTATTTTCGGCTTTAAATACCTTTTCAAAATTCATTTTAATACACTAGGTTTAGATAAGAAGAAACAACTACAGTGCATTTGATGTAGATAGAGCCGTCCTTACATCTAAAGGGGAGCTACTACAACACAACACACACTAACACACAACATAAGGACAAAATGACTCAGGCAGAGTCACTATAACATGAACAACCACACACACACAAAAACAAAGGAAAGGAACCACTCTCTTGGACTTAATAGTCCTAAGGGAAGTTAGTATAATCCTAAGTTCTAAGCGAGGGTGGTTAGAAATCAGGTCTATTGCCAGCGCAGGCACAGGAAAAAGAATAGAACTACTAAGCTTTATTGGGATAACGTAAAACTCTGCAATTTTGCGAACAAAACAGAGTAACCCAGACGAAATTACAATTATTGTATGTATTTATTATTATTTTATTTTAACACTAACACATCCAAAAATGGGTGGACATGGAAACACCGCACCAGATAACATTTTCGGAAAACCAGGGTGTAACTTCTAAGATATAACCAGCTATATGTGCTGGGATGGGGCTAAGAGGCGTGAACTTTAAGGACTTGCACATCTTCAGCTGTAGAGGTATGTTTGTTATTTATTAATTTCTTGTGTAAAGTTATAATTATTGTACTTCAAAGTTTACTTTTGTATATTTTGTATGTAGCTACGGCTTACGTAGTATAACGCAAATATTTTATATTATTGTTTGTTACTTAGCAAGAGATTTATATTAGCAGTATAAAGTTGCATTTTTTAGAAACGTTTAGTACCGTAGGATTCTTATCGGGCACGGGTAGGTTTACTTCTGAACCCGTGTATTGTTTTGCAATTATTGTGCCGATAATGTAATCTGTATAACTTACCGTATACAATGTCATTATGTTTAATCGTATATGTCCGTGTCATGCATAGTACAGTGTTAGATATATTTCAGCTGATCGGAGTCGCAGTTGTAGAGTTGATCGGAGTCGCAGCTGCAGAGCTGATCGGAGTCAACGTGGTACCAGCTGTAGAGCTAACCACAGAAGTTAACCGTAGCAGCTGTAAAGCTGAACTATAGCAGCCGTAGAGCTAAGTTAAGTGTTGCTGGTCGAGTAGCAGGTGATCGGGCATTGCTGACCGATTGGTGGGCGCTGATTGCTGGATTCCCCGAGGAATTGAATGGTGGTCGGTGACTACCTGGAATAATGACTGCTTGATTGACCAGTGTGACTGGTAGACAAGTGTGCTGGTGACCGAGTGTGTAATTCCATACATGTAATATTTTAGCAATGGGCTAATTTTTGGGTGGGTGGGTGGGTAATACCCAGTGTTTTGGGATTGTAAAGATATCTGGTATATCTGTCCCTTTGTTTTCATCATTTTACTGTTTGAGTAAAAATTACCTCATTTTTTTCACTAGTTGAATGGATATATTTTACTATACGAGTAAAGTACCACATATTTTTACTATCTGAGTAAAACACATTCTTTTCGTCGTGTGAAGTCACTGTGAATCACTCATCTTTGACCTTGTACTGTGTAAGGTCGTTTATTTGCATTTTCATTTGTTGCGTTATTAGGTTCGTGCGGACTGTGTTAATTAGTCCAATATCTGGATCTTATACACGCACGTACTAATTATAATTCTTTTCCTATTCAAGCCATTATTCATCATTAAACATTGTACATGTATCAACATCACAAGTGTTCTGTTGTGAATCCGAAATCCAACCTGGTTATCTTGTTACATCGGCATTTCATGCAGTAAAATATGCGCATACCTATAGATAAATAAGGGTCTCAACATTTCCGGCAAGGAAAATATACGTATACTTGTAGATAAATAAGGGTCTCGGCATTTTGGGCAAGAAAAATATGCATATACTTGTAGATAAATAAGGGTCTCAGCATTTCCGGCAAGGAAGATATGCGTATACTTGTAGAAAAATAAGGATCTCGGCATTTCAGGCAAATAAAATATGCTTATACTTGTAGACAAAGAAGGGTCACGACAATTCCAGCAACGAAAGTATGCGATTACTTATAGTTAGATAAGGGTCTCGAAATTTCAGACAAGAAAGGTCTTGATGATGCGCATGTTTTCCTGTTGAGCATGACAAATATATGAAGTTTAATACAAAGAATTATAAAGAATAGCAAAGCATAGACTTTATTAATTAACAGTGGGCACCAGGGCTTTACATGAGGACAGAAAGGACATTTACTAGGATTCACATGTGGTACATGTAATTTTGTAATGGACTTGACTTAAGTGATAGAAAACCGTGCCACACAATAGAACACGTCTTCATGCTCATGCCAAACTTCATTCACTAATATCCATTTATTTGTATTAGGATTCTAGTCATCTACTATAATTACAATAAAATACGTGTACATAAATAGACTGAATGCGCGGGGTCGCGGTTGTCCCGCAACTTTTTTTTCCCCTATGTCTCCCCAAATCTTAACTAAGTGCAACCACCTAGACGCTTGTTTTCGTCAGATATGAGGTACAGGTATATACCTACAAAGCTCTGTACATATATCTTGGATGATGCATAAATGATACAGGTGAAATTATCGTTTATATTTCACAACTGTATCTGCCAATTAAATGGAAATAATGGCACAGTAAACAAATCATTTGATATGCGTGAGCTTCTGAAGGCTTGAACTTAAAATATGAATAATCAAGTTGTAAAATCCCTTTTAAGCTAACGCGACCATTAGGCGGTTAATTATTCTAGCGTGCATGACACATACATACATACATACATACATACATACATACATACATATGCATCTTCGCGTACAACTTGCATAAGTTATTCCATTCAGATTAAAATACCTGGTAATGTTCTGTTGACCTATTGATTCACCAATCAAGAGACAGTTTTCATACTGCTTGAAGTAAAGAAACATTATTCGGAACATATGGTTGCTAGCGATAATTCTCCCTAAAACGAAACGCAACGCCTTATTCGATTGGTTAGTAGAAAGACATGGAGTCATAATATTAACTGTCATAGGTGTTCTGTTACACCAGTAATCTCGATTTCAATAAAACTGAATCTATTCAAAATATTCATAACCATAAAAAAGAAATTAAAAGCTATTGTTTGCATTCTCTATTATCTACGTCATTTGGACTTTATACCTCTTACCAATGGATTGATATTTATCATCTCCAAAGCTATTTAAGAAGAAATAAAAATGCAAAGGCAAGAATATATACGTTTGATTTGACGTGAGAATTGCATGAGCATACCCGTTTGATTTGACGTGAGAAAATAAATTTTCGATTCGTGTGTAAAATTGTATCTTATATAGTCCCAAAAAGAATAAATAAATGAAAATTACATTTATCGAAGAATTTATCACTAAAGTGATTAAGAAGGTGAGATACCCACCGTCTGTTTTTATATTTCGCGTCCGTTCATTTTCCGTAAGGCGATGGTGTAGGCAACGTCTATCGACACAAAATCCAGGCGAATTTCAGTTACATTATGCACTGAAGCATGTATGGTATTGCATACGGGCCTAATAGGCTGGGAAATAACTAATTTTCCTCTCAAGTTCAAGACTGCATCTAAGGCTGCCGCATTGAAAGTCAATTGCAAAACGACGTTGTTTATATCACACAGCACGTCGCCTTAGTCCCCTAGATCACTGAAACTGTTCACTGCCCATAAGACTCAGAAGCGACACAAATATCAAATCATTGCTGTATCTCGTCTTTATCCAGTTTCGGTCTCTATAAAGTCATTCATTACAGCGGATGGGATCGATAACGAAATTATACAGTTTATAATCCACAGCTGCCATGCTTTTCCGAAGCTGCTTGTATTTCCCGATCAACGTGTTGATAATGTGCTGTTTTGATAACTGTACTGTTCTATTTTTAGTCTGTAGGTTTGCACTGCAGCGAACAGCTGAATAATAGAGCCGTCCATTTAGTACGTATGCATGGAGGGGGAGGGGGTAACCCAAATGCATACGCTTGCGTATGGGGGGGGGGGGGTATACTGATAATGTACGTACGCATAGGAAACGGGAGGGGGGACCTCGATAATAATTTGTCTAATACGTAACCTGTTCGACTGGTTTCAGTTGGCGTTTGAATTTAGGCGGACACTAGACAAACTGTTTGAAGTTACGCAGCTTATTTATTTGATGCAGCCAGACATTCCACGTCGGTGGACTATCTGTTTTATTAAACACGTTAATATTATTAATCCTTTACGGTTTCTGCGTTGATTAAATATAGGCCGTTCTATAGAATGGGGGGGGGGGGGCGCGTCAAGCGTACGTATGCAGGTGGGGGTGTAAAAAAGTACGAAAATGAACAGGGATTGAGGAGGGGTCAAGCTTTGCCAGATTTTTGCGAAAGTACTAAATGGATGGCCACTAAATAGACAGAGAGCATATCGAGGCTATATCATGGTCTGACGGCACATCAACACAATCCTGGTTGAATAATGCCTATTCGGTTTGTTTGTTATATAAACCGCGGTCTTTTAAGAGTCAAAGACCTTTTCAATTGTAACATAGTCGTGGGACGCATTCCATGTCAAAATGGTCACATCCACGAGTCGCCTCTTACGTTATACCGAAGAAAGCATTGGGTGTTTTCCATATTCCTCTTGCGTGTATGTGTGTTCGTTTGAGAGGGTGGAGGGAGGGAGGGAGATAACCCTACTCTCCTGTAAATGCAAGGCAAGAGTGTTCCTCAAATAAATTACTCATGCAGATGCCATTCTATTTATGAGTAATAAATTGTGATACCACTGCCAGTTTTAATTTACGTCCCGGAAGAATATAGCCTCCATTGTAGTTCAGTCTGGTTATTTAACACATGCCTGTGATTGCTATACACTGTAAAGATTATGTTCGCATTCCTTTCAAACGTCTGTTGAGAAAGCAAAACGTTGGTCGTTTGTAGTGAAATTAAAATCTATCTAATCCAATGTAGTAAAGTCAATTTAAATGTTATCAAATGTAGTAAATTCAAATTAGAATTTATCTAATCCAGTGTACTAAGCCTAAATTAATATCTATCTAAGCCAGTGTAGTAAAGTCAAATTAAAATCTGACTAATTCAATGTATCAAAGTCAAATTAAAATCTGTCTAATTCAATGTATTTAAGTCAAATTAAAATCTATGAAATCCGATGTATCAAAGTCAAATTAAAATCTATCAAATCCAATTAATAAAGTCAAATTAAAATCTATCAAATCCAATGTATCAAAGTCAATTTAAAATCTATCAAATCCAATGTGTCAAAGTGAAATTAAAATCTACCTAAGTCAATGTAGTAAACTCAGATTAAAATCTAAATAATTGTACAGCTTTAATAAATACATTGTCTAAACGTGTGTGTTAGTCTGATTTTGTATCTGAATGATATAATGACAGGAAACATGTACTATGTGTAGGTTCTATTTCGTAAAACATGAAGGAGTAGAATCATATGTCCATGATATTTTCTGGAAAAAATATTCACTGTATTTAGATAAAAGGAAAGAATATATCTCAGCGCAAAAGGAAATCAACGCCCTTCTCCCCTTGAAAATTAAATGACCAGTACCTTATAGCAGACGCACTTCTGCGTGTATCTTAATAGTTGTGTAAGTTGTAATCTAAAAGATGTAACTAAAGCGGCATGATTAAGCAAACGCTGATGCTGTGAAAGACATAATGCTAACATTAGAGAGACTGTTGATAAAAATGAGAAGTGTTGATACTAAACCCTACCATTTTCTTGATGCCATATTGATAGGCATGTGAAATCTGAGTAGGATGCCAAAACCTGGGCATGATATTTATCATAGATGGTCGTAAACATAAAACATGCTTACTAAACAAACGAGAAAATTACTAGCGCAGTTGAGAAATGATGTAAGGTTCAGACAGAAACAAGTGCGCTCCTGAAAAATCTTTGGTTGATAGTCAGTCTTACAAAGGAATACAAATACTTAACACATTCACTTACGCTAGTAAATAACTAAACTATAACATAAGCTTCGTTTGGGGCTTGGGGGAGGGTTAAATCCGAATTTTTTCCTAAAGCTGTGTTTGATCCAAATATATTTCTCAACATTCTATTTGGCCACCGCGTTTTCATACCTGACACGTGCCAAACATTTGACTAAAGGATCATATTTACAATTGTTATGTATTATTCATCATTAAATGGTGACAGATAAAATCGTGTTGTAAATTTTTTAAATTATTTTCTAGAACTATTGTGACTATTGCGTCAAGAGTCAAGAAAATATGTTGTTTATATCATTAAAGTTGCAACAAGATTCTCTGAGAATTTCCGTACATTACTTACTGACGGAAACTAACTAAGTACCAGTACAGTGAAAAATTACTGTGGTAAGTACCACCGGAAAAATACCGTTGTGAACAGGTATACCGTTATTACCGCGCACCTCCTGTAGAAATCCAACTATTTACCACCCTTTGCTATTTCATTCAAAGAATCAAAGAATATAATGAATGAAGATTAAGCATTTATATTTACAGAAGATACATCGTGTAACCTAGCAACCGACAAACAAGAAACCATTAAAATTTAACAGCTTTTAAGCAGCCATCAACACAAGATTCCGTGCAAAGCTTTCAGCTGTCAGTAAGCCGTCACATAATAAACAATGTAAAGCATGTAAAGCTACCAGTTCTCTAACAGCCGTCTGCACACGAAATCAGGCATATTTAATATTAGGTAGATCGTATGCGACTGATGCAAACCAATAAAAAGGAAAACAATATCTGACCTCAACTCCACAGGCTAGCTAGACTGAATGTATTGTTGTGCAATAACAAGTTCAGCTTTGTACATATTTCTGGACACGCGCAACTTGAGAAAGAAGGTGTCTGGCAATGTCTTTCATACAAAAGAAAATTAAAGAAATTACAGCATGCCAGCTATGAATTGTATTAACTGGTTTTCGTTGAGCCTGAAAACGCGCAATTTGTTCAAATGGATCTGACACATTTGTAAATCCAGTGGCAATATGTTATCTTAAGGTATGACATGTAATGTACATGTCCACTTATTTTTTCAAACTCTACGAATGTATTATATTAAAATAGTAAAAACTATAATATACGCAACATTTTTCTCTCTTAGGTATTAAAAAAATGGCAAAAATAGCTGCTAAATGCATCTGCGTTATAGGAAATGCAAAATTATCCGAACTTCTGTTTTAATGCTTAAGATGCATATTGTTAAAACTCTATAGCTTAATTTTTATTTTTTAAAAATGATTTATATTAATCTAGTCATTTTTCGTTCTGTTGATGACATAATTTGCGTCATAGAAAATGCCAAATTATCTGAACTTCAAGTTTATTGCTTAAGGTGCATATGTGTAAAAGCCTATAATTTAAGTTTTTGTAATAAAAAGTTTATTTTAATCTAGTCATTTTTCTTTATGTTGGTGATATAATAAAAGTTTAATGGACTACATGACGTACCCTCTTCTTCCCTCTTTTTCAGAGCGTTTGAATGCAGGTAATTGGCACAAATTATGATGGTTTAAAGCGTTTCTTCGTGGTTACTCTACGACACACACACACACACACACTGTTACTCCATAATTATTAGTAGTTTAAAAAGTATTCCTTTACACGGGAATTCATATTTAATTTGCATATCTGAATAGCGATGCTAGTGACTTTATACCTATATTTTGTGTAATTTATACAGGATGGTTTTAAATGAATACCAATATCTCGTATTCGAGTGTAATTATGATGCATATCTTTGTCACGATGGCACCAAAAATACATCAGTAAATAACAAGCGAAATAATTAAATCATGAAGCCATTTACATAGAAATGTAATGACTTGCCATTGACAAGTAGAGATCTTAATTTTTTTTTATTGTTGGTTATGCTATCATAACGTTATAGACATCATGATCTGGCAAATTGTATATTTGCATACTTTTTATGCGAACTTGTTTCAGGGGTTGCCAATTTCTATGTACAGGCTGTTACTACTTGCTTTTAATTGAAGAGTTTTAACTTAGTAAATGTAGTTTTTGACATTCCCAGCAAACGTTATCCATGGCAGCTCCATGACGCTGCTATGTCAAGTGCAAACTGAAAAAAACGATCGCTTCTTGACTAAATGTTCAATTACGTAATTAAGTGCAGAATACATTATAACATACTATGTCCTCGTTGGGTTTTGTATTGAAATCTGGGAACAAATTGTAAGTTTTTTCGTACGATTGCTGTATTTGATTTTCTTTTTGTTTTTTTCTCTTTGCGGTAACCAGAGCACTGCTATCAATGTACAAGCAATTATCTTGAACCGTGACGAAGTTTATATCAAAATGAAATTAGATCGTGGAAGAGGCAGACACAGAGCACAAATAAGACATTATTCTACAACTGTCCTATTCAGACTACTGATTCAAAACAAAGTTAGTGTAATTATATTAAAGGGTTACAATTCTTAGGATATAACAATTGGAACCTCAAGAAAAAACAATAATTAAACTCACCTGAAAACATTGTTGTAAAATGGACTCAGAGATTACGTTTTAACAATATCGTGACCAATTCAATTAACATTTAATTTTGAATATGCATTGTACCATAATTACTAACTAATATTCATCTCAACTCAACATGCATTCTCACGAGTGGCCGAATGGTCTAAAGCGCTCACCGTTACGGATCACTGCCATCTCACCTCTGTCAGCGTGAGTTCGAGTCTCGGATTTGGCTAATGTGGTTATGTGAGAAAGCTTGCCAGTAACTTCTCGTGGGTCGGTGGTTCTTTCTGGGGGGTTTCCGGGTTCTTCCTCCACCATTTATACTGGCCGCCATATATAGCCTATCTTGTGCAGAAAAGTGGCGTTAAACCCTACAACAACAACAACAACAACATTCTCACAAGCGGATCTATGGTAAAATAATAGTCATGATCATGTTAGGCACAGAATTCGTGGAAACAAACGCAAAGAACGGAATGTGGTGGGGAGAAAGGTTTTTTCTGCGGAATATTTTTAAATGTGACTTTAACAATTTTTCAGTCATATCGCTACGATGTCTGTTAGAGCATACCTTCAAGTGTAACACTTATCAGCGGGTCAATCCGGCATATATTTTAATAAGCACAATGTTGATTGAACTGATATCGTGAAAGCTGATGTCAGTGTAGTTTTATTGCAGTTCTTAAAGCGGACACAAATATATGATATATGCAGCGATATCTAATGACATGTGTTATCCCTTTTGAACAATCCCCACCACCACCACCAGAATTTCATTTATTATAATAATCTCTGATGACCAGAAATGCCACTTATGTCTTGCCTGACAATAACGTCTGCATCAGAATCTCTATAGCAGGAGATCCTTTGGTTAATATTGCCAATTATCAACCAAACATGACGAACCAGTATATCAGTGGTCGCTGGTTTCGCTATGAATGAACAATATAAAGACGTGCCACAATATGTATTCTGTATTCTGTTCAGTAAACTTTAATATTGACAGAACTTTTATTGAATTTATAATAAGACCTATCTCATCAATATTGAAGGGATCCGATTCCTCAACCATATTCCTCTAATTCATTTGAATAAACGACACATAAAATATAACACGGTTTAATATATTTTATAATCTTTAGCAGTCATTTATCAAGTAAAGACAACAGCTCTCTAGCATTCTTTATTAAAAGAAACCATTCCGACTTGACGCTAAAACGTCACTGATAGTTTTCATTTGCCTCAAATGGAGAACTGCCATGCAGATCAGATGTCAACTATTGTTGGGGGGGGGGGGGGGGGAGAGGAGGGGGCATCCGTTTGTTATGATCATGCCACTGTGTGTAGTCTGGTAAATTGTGTGACTCTTTTGTGAAATGGTGGTATAATGTGTTAATTAAGCAACATCACGATATTTTATTTGAAACCATTGCAAGAAATTTTATATTGAGGAATTTATATTAGTCTTATTATAAGATAATAGATAAGAAATTTTTCAAAAACCAATATCCACGAATCCAGCAAATAAATACATCATATCACGGTTTCAGACATTCCACAGTTCCATACATTTCTCTCGAAAGAAAGCCAACATCTATCACGTATCCAACAATCTTTGGATAATGTCTTAATACTTTTTTCCGTTGGTATTGATTTTCTATCACCACTTAAGTTTCTTCTAGATGCTTTATTTGTGCAAGGCTATCGTATTACCAGTCTGGTAAACAAATTAACAGTTAAACAGATTTATAAATACGTAGTAATGCCTTAGATCTGACAGCCAAGTTTGCTGCTGACAACCTAAGTGGGTGGGTGTAGCAGTGGAAATAATCTTGTGAAGACAAGGCATCGTTACGATAGTTGCTCCCTATTTTCTTAACAAAAACGTAAACTCATGAAATGCCCGCTTGTTAACAATCTCTGTAAGTTCCATCTTTTTTATAGCAGCTGATCCTTTATTTTGCTTCACCAAATTAACGTAAGTATAGGCTTCATGTTAATTCAAATAAATCAAATAATTCAGTAATGATCTACACTTGAAGGCACGTTCGTGAAAAAGGGACCTTAATGTTAAGATAGAAGAGTGATACTTTATAATCAATGTCCTATTCAGACAACTGATTCGCAACAAAGTTAGCATAATAATATCACTGACATGCTATGATGATATCTATAAACCCTTGCTCTAATCACAATGGCATACAATGACGATCCGTATATCATTGCTCTAATGATTATGGCATGCTATGACGATCTAAACTTCTTGCTCTAATGATAATGGCATGCTATGACGATCCGTATATCCTTGCTCTAATCACAATGGCATACTATGATGATCCGTATATCCTTGCTCTAGTGATAATAGCATGCTATGTTGATCAAAGCTTCTTGCTCTAATCTTCATGGCATGCTATGATGATCCAAACTTCTTGCTCTAATGACAATTGCACGCTATGACAATCCATATATCCTTGCTCTAATGATAATGGCATGATATGACGATCCACATATCCTTGCTTTTAATGATAATGGCATGTTATAACGATCCATATATCCTTGCTGTTATGATAATGGCATGCTATGAAATCCAAACACCCTTGTTCTAATCATAATGATATACAATGATGATCCTTGCAGCATTGTTCTAATCATAATGATATACTATGGTGATCCATATATTCTTGTTCTAATCATCAAGGCATGCAGCGATCACCCAGATATACTTGCTCTAATTAAAATGATACACTATCATTATCCTTACATTCTTTCTCTAATCATAATAATAATGCATGCTTAATAGAATCTATGTTGGGGGTTTTCAGTGAGACAATGAAATCTTAGTCAAAGGGTTACATTATTTGTCTCCCTACGAGGCTCTGCCAAATGTGGTGACATATAATGTAACCCGCTGCTGGAATCTTCTTGTCTCTGTACAAACACCGACATGTATTAATGTTCATGCCCAATATTTCCCAGTTTATTTTTAAACAAAACCTGTGCTTTTATAACATATTTAGCAGATTCGACACCTACAGTAAAAATCATATATTATTATTACCTCTCACTTTATTTCAAGGTTATCAGATATTGTATTCTTTTATGTAAATCTAACTAATTACCTAAGCAAAATCTAGCTATATATACCGCCCTTAGAAAGGAAAGAATTCCAGAAAAAGTTATCATTGTTACGTGTTGGAAGTATTGAACCATGAGCCTCTGGAGAAACGTACTATTGTTTGTAAACACCGCGCTTTCATAGGAATATGTTAATATGTTAATGAGGGCATATATATATATATATATATATATATATATATATATATATATATATATATATATATATATATATATATATATATATATATATATATATATATATATGCATGTATGTATGTATGCATATATATATATATGCATGTATGTATGTATGCATGTATATATATATATATATATATACACACACATACATATATGTATATGTGTATATATATATATATATATATATATATATATATATATATATATATATATATATATATATATATATATATATATATATATATATATATATATATATATATATATATATATATGTGTGTGTGTGTGTGTGTGTGTGTGTGTGTGTGTGTGTGTGTGTGACACTGTGTTACTTTCGTCAGTAAGGCATATTAAATCGATCCATCCGTAAAGAAAACGTTCCCCAAAAAATTACATGCGTATTCGCCGGTTATTTTGCAGATGTAAAATAAATATAAAAACATTTTGTAAAGAGCATGAATTATTTATAGGTATAAAGGTTACTATTTACTGGGGATATCCAATACAGTGCGAGGCTTCAGTAATTACTCTGCGGCACTATTGACTTAGGATATCCACAATACAGTGCGAGGCTTCGGTAATTACTCTGCGGCAAGATCCTGCCAACAGACCAAACATAAATCGAATTTCGCTCTAATCTAAGGCTGCAGGCAATGTTGTGCAAAACCAGAGCTACATGCAAACAATGCCAAAATAAAACACTACTTCGTCACCTGAAATTTAGCATAATAATGAACTCAAACGATCTTTCGTATTCTAGTAACGTGGCTCGGTCTTTAAATTTTAATTCTATGCATGTCTCTAATATATCATTGAAAGAGCAGCCATTACTAGTAACCCACTACCCACTCGCCGACCCGCTTCTTCAAAAAGAAACATCGAAGGAGTGTCTGTGTGTGTGTGTGTGTGTGTGTGTGTGTGTGTGTGTGTGTGTGTGTGTGTGATTTGGATTTTTAACGTTGGTTTTAAAAAAAATTCAGTCATATTGCTACGATGGCTGCAGTGTGACAGTTTATAGTGATGTAGCATGATGTCCCACCCAGTCACATTATCCTGACACCAGGCCGACCATCCCTAACACCAACCTCTTAATGCTGAGCGCCAAGCGAGACAGCTGTTAGTACCATTTTTTAAAGTTTTTGGTATGACTCGGCCGGGTTTCGAACCTGCGACCTCTCGCATCCGCGGACGCTCTAACCACTAGGCCACTGGAGCGGTCAACATCGAAGGAAACATTTTCCACATATTTTGCCTCGCCAGCTAGCCAAATGTGATATCCAAAATATCAAATAGTATGTCACTGGTATTATGGACTTCGTATCTCCGTGTGTATATAATCATTTTGTAATCATTAATCCTCCTATAAATGGCACCACTTCACTCAATACTCTTTCACTTTGTTATGTTCAAATCTGCTGTATTTATATTTATTTCGTTTATTTAATGGGTTATGGAAAACTCAACAAGAAAAAAATGTGTTTACAATGTTCCTTGCACTACCATCCTACCTCCTCCATTATCATACGGTAAGGTGCAGGGGTTCATTTGCTACATTAATCTATGACACGATAATTTGTCATGGTATAAATGACGTTAGATAAGTCGATCGCTTGTAATGTGTTTAGAAGTAATACTAGAAGACATTGTACCCACAGACCTGACAATGTGATTTTCCTGCCATGAATCTTGAGGTCAGATAGTGGGGGGGGGGGGTCATTCTTTACCACGTAAGCCTTTAACCTTGGTCGTACCAAAATAAATCCATCGGTGACGGCCCTGTATTTTCTGTGATTTTCTTGCTCAAGTAATTAAAAGAAGAAAACCTATGTCCCTTTTTAGTTCCTCGTGCAAGTTTTTGACCGTATTCTACATGCACACAGATAAATACACACAGGAACAACAATAACAGTAACAACAGCAGCAACAACACGACAACAAAACGTTCATTATACTTAATATTCTATCTGCTGTCATGAAAGGTCAGCATGTCCTGGAATGACGTAACACAATATAATCGGCAAACATAGTCTTACTCATGGGACGTAATGCAGTTGTTATTTATACATATTCAGGGTTAAATTTCAAGAAACAAAAGCAGTAAGGAAAACCACATTCATTTTGTACCTGACATATTAGCCAATTTCTCATACATCATTTGTTAAATCTGAATAACATATACGTTGAGAATTATAACTCAGTAAAAATGGTATTAATTGTTTAAATGCCAGATGCAAAGTTGTCTGTGATATTAAGTTTAGCCTTTCTTAATAAACAATGAAATAAGGAGGTATTGGCTTAGAGATTAGTTGGACTCGGCGCTCACAAGACCTTGGCATAAAATGTTGATGCAGGTGTGTGTGACGGTAATTTGTAGATAGACGGATGGATGGATCGATCGATGAATCAATGGATCGACGGACGGACAGACAAACAAACAGACAGATAGATAGATAGATGATAAATATATACGAGTTTACCCACAAAGAAATTTGCACAATGATCGGCACATAGAAATGTCAGTATAATGATACATTTTGTACCTATCATAGATACTACTACTACTACTACTACTAATAATAATAATAATAATAATAATAATAATAATAATAATTCGTGACAGAGATAGAGGTGGTAAATGAAACATAATCCTTCTATTTAAGCTATTGTTTTCTGGTTCTTATCGTTGTTGTTTTTTTAATTGTCTTTTACATATAGTCTAAAGTAAAAAGTTCATCTTGAGCGATTCACAAAGAAGAGGAAAATGACATGTATGATATGACTGCATATTACACTTACGTATTATCCAGACTGTTGTTTTGTTTTGCTGAATAGTATCCATCTTAATTTACAATGCGCGATCTCAGTTACAGAGGGCTCTCGAAGGCTGAAACTTTCTCCATTATTAATATGCGCCCCTTAATAGAACTCACCCATCATCATTTCTGTCGTTAAACGGCGCCACTAAAATATATGATGTCTAGACTGCTTCTCTGCGTCATTAAGTTTTGCTAAATCTGGAGCAGGGACGTGGATAGTACACAGACACCAACTGGAGGAACACTATCTGTGTGAATTCAGTGCAAAGAAATCAGTCAACCATAGATGATGTCTAGACTGCTTCTCTGCTTCATCAAGCTTTGCTAAATCTGGAGCAGGGACGTGGATAGTACACAGACACCAGCTGGAGGAACACTGTTTGTGTGAATTCAGTGCAAAGAAATCAGTCAACCATAGATTCGAATAATAAAGGAAAAAAATGACATATAATATACATAACTGGGTTAGAACAACTCATGCGAAACGAAATGAACGTACAACGTGTGACTGTTTGCATCACTCCTTACTTCCATCAATTCTTTGCCATAAAACTAATATATAATATTTATCACTCACTCTTCAAAGATTGTACCCGGCATTTATTTTATTTCTCAGTGGTATTTTGTTGATAACTGGAGTCATCAGTATGGATTTTGAGGTCCCAATTAGCATGCAATAAAGCAATTGTACCGCTAGGAAAATGTATTGGTGCTTTTTCTGCATTAAAGAATGGTAATACACGCCTGTGAAGACACATTTTCTGCATTATGGAATGTTAATACACGTCTGTGACATGCGTTAAACATGCAACATGGTAAACATGTAGGGAATACATATTTGAAACTAAATTAATGCAGTCATTTTGCTCAGAAGATTTACTGCATAAAGAAAATATGTCTTCAATACATTTTGTACAAAAGTCGCCATGTATGTTTTACAGACCAGGAATTAAATTCACACATTAACTTTAATATACCTTACCAGGTCTAAGCTCACACATTATACATTGTTCAGTATACATTACCAGAATTTCAACTTGTACATTAAAGTTCAATATACTTTACCAGGACTTAGACTCACACGTTGTAGTTCAATATACCCTAAAGGACCTGTAGGTTATAGACAGTTGATTAGGGAAAAGAAATAAAAACACTCGTACATACGTACGTACGTATGCTTGTATGTATGTATGTATGTATGATTAGATGGATCTATTTTTGGAAGCATGCATGCGCATGCGTGGATTGTTGCATAGAGAGAGAGAGAGAGAGAGAGAGAGATTCAATGCACATTGGTTATGAATTGTAGGTAGGAAAATGCAAGTTACAATGCACTGAACAGATCCTGCTAAATTTGATCTGGTAAGATTCACACACGATCAGGAGATTCTGTATTTTCAAGACTAAGTATATAAGACTCAAGGAATGTATCTTCAGTGTGAAAACTTTATCTGTGTGATACTGTAGTGAAATTCCCAACTGACTGAAATTCAAACCTTTAATATCACGCATCTCTGCTCTGCTAAACTGTATTTGCCTACAGAAAGCTATAATAATGATGATGTCCTTGAAGATCATCCCTACCGCTTTACCCCTGATAATGTCATCACAAGGAAAGTAGAAGCTACTTCACTGAAGAATTGTATTGTTATTAAAATAAAATTAGTAGTATTTCTGGAGGGTTTATTACATCTTTTCTGAGGATGGAAGACTATGTTGTCATTACAGCAGATTGTGCAAAGGTGTTTTCAACGAAACTCATGTGATATTTCATCGTCTTGAGCATCCAACGAGCAATATGCTTCGTGTCATTTTAACACAAATGACGCTTAAAATCGATGAGTCATGAATAGTCTTTCCAAAAGTAATCTTTTTTTTAATGGAGCCTCCTAAAAGCCAACAAACTGAAATATCATATAAATATGTCAAATCTAGTTATATCATCGCACGACAGTCATAATATTACAATTCTGTGACATGCAAGAACGGAATGCGTCTATGCTTAAAATGGTGAAATCCACTTTGATGCAAATAAACTTGTGCACGAAACAAATTCCAAAATTTGTAAAGCAAATACGACAATTTTTTCGTAGTCATCGACAAAGTGTTATCCCGTTCATATTTTGCGTCAGTAATATATCTACTTAGAGCTTAGAATCAACCCACATTAATATTCTTCAAACGTTTCATATTTTTCATATATTATTGCTTTAAATAACTGTGGAAAACAATAAAGATATTAATTTGTGTAAATATTATCAAATACTTATTTGATGGTATTAAAGAGGCTATTCTGTTTCTTCAAAAGGAAAAATCGGTATACATCGGCATTTTCAATCACCTGGATACTTTGAAAATCTTCCTTAAATTGTTTTCATTAATGTCCTCGCAGTATTCATTCTTAGCGTAAAAATAAAAACATACGAATTCAATACTACAAATTAACTTCGTTAGCTCGTATTCCTTATAAGAAAATTTGCTTAATATTGCATACATACGATTGATATTATTTTTGTTTTATTTGCCAACAGCGGCGCATGCTAATATAAACGTGTCGACAACACGTCACATTGTTTTTATTACCATTTCAATGAAACTGATTCAAAACATTAAAAAAAATATGTTTCAACATTATATGTAAATGGTTTATACGGATGTCAGTGACGACAGTTATTAACATCCTCTGTTTGTAAAATGCTTTTCAACGACTGTGATCATACATTTTGGGAAATGCAATAATATCACAGCGTCTGTGTTGCCGTGCTTCCATCCCTACTCTCCATCCTCGAACAAATTTACATGAAAGTATCTGTTCGTAAGCGGTCCATTCGTTCACAGTCGTAAAACTGTCGTATCTCCATATGATACACAACCTGGGAACAACGTTTCGCTTCTTTTTTAATTTCTGATTAACAAAACATGCTTAAGAGATTGAACTTATAAATGAATTAAAATCATGCCTCCACAAGGACTTCTCCGATGACATTTTTTTTATTTTGCATACACTGCTCAATTTATTTCTCTCTCAAAGAAAAAAGAAAAATGTTGTTTACATGTACTCTTTTATGGAGGAAAAGACTTTGGCATAAAGTTGTTCTATCGAAAACTGGTTGCAAATGTCTAAAAATATGTAATGACTATGTGTTGGCACATCAAGTCATAAGTGAAACTTTGAAGCATGCTATCATACCTTTTTATGTGTTAAGTCGGTATCCAACAAGGGAAAAACTTATCACCATTCTTATTTACTGTTTTTGTCAATGATTCGTAATTTTTTTTCTTCTCGTGTATATCCTCTGTTTGTAAATGATAAGCTGTGTCAAGTATTTATTGTTTTGTAAAGTATATAATTACTGTATGCCTATGACAGTATTTTCAGTCTACCGGCTTACGAAATGCATCACACCGTATCTACATATAGTACATACTATGGAAATTTTAATGAGACGGGAAAATAAGAAAACGTAAAAATCTAGAAGATATAAGATATTAAAACCACTTGAGTTTTGGTTATTCTTTTCAACATGTTGATTCATCCTATTATCGCGGAAATTAGTTTTAATAATAATGGAAGCTTTTCCAGCGCTTGAAAATAATTGTTTGAACAAGTAATTAAAAACTATATTTGGCATGCATTAAAAATTAAGCAATTTATTGATCCCAATGGATTAACAGTTGAAACTTTCTGAGCAATAAATATTACTAATTATGGCATATGGGTGTGAAACAGGTTGTGGGCATATGTCATAGCTGCATATAAAATTGCAACAATACATAAAGACGGCAAAATTGATAAAGAGACTTTCTTTATGTGAGTTTGGATTATCCAATGCATTTGATTTATCCGTTTTCCAAACAGTGTGCATATGAACCACCGCTTGAAAGTTCAAGGCTCTAGTAATGTAAATTTTTCATACTCAAAAATAGTCAGAATATGGCATCGCTTTGAACGGAATATCACCCTTGAACAGTCACGTGCTACAGTCGTCTGCGTCATTATTGGTAGTAATCGCTTTTGAACATAATAATTATTAAAAGATTCGCAGGAAAAAAGAAAACATGTAATAAATAAATAAATAAATAAATAAATAAATAAATAAAACCTGCACATCTCATCAGGAAGAAACCGTGGGACAATATGGCGGAAATTTTAACATTTCGTGCATCTTGACCATTGCACGGTGATTTGAATGCGTACTGTTGTCGGTGACACAGGAAATAGTGGCATGAAATTATGAAACCATGCGTGAAATGAATTTAATTTATCAATTGTCCAGCTGTTTCTAATTATATATTTTTAAATGCAGCACGGATACCACTGGCGATGCCAATTGAAATCATCTGTGGTATGCTATGCTATACGTTTACGAGGAGTTATTTCTTTATACGCTAATCAAAGTGGTACCTCTTGACTGATTTATTAAACTAATACTTAACGTGTTTGGGTTTTCTGGTTATTTGTTTAAAAACTTTTTTTTGTTATTCATTATATTTCAGTGAAAACATGTAACACTTGAAATTATGTTGAATTAATTTTATGCATGCTAATTACAATATTTTTGCTGTTTCTAAGTTTGTATATTTGCTATTATCCCCCACAAAACATATTGTTTATCTCGTGTCCTTTGAGTGGCCCTGAGTGAAATAAAATCTCGAAATCTTGAAATATAATATTTTGTCCCAATTGCTGAGACATAAAGTCAGCTTGAAAGTTTTGTCCTCTTGGTTATTTTCTTTTCTTCTGTCAGTTCATCTTTAAAATGTAGATTACAGTTACAGACTATTTATCTTCATGGCTATTTGCTATAATCGCTTGACACGAGCATTAAGTTACGAAAAACCACCCGCTTTGCGAGCACAAAATTAAGACACGATTCAAACTTACGTTCATTCAAACAATTGTTGTCCCAACTTCTTCCTGTTCAAAAAATGAAGCTAATTGACTTAGGATGAAAATGGCCTTGTTCTAGCTTCTTCTTTTATTTTTTTTTATTTTTTTTTTTTTTTTTTTTTTTTTTTGTCTCTTTACATTCATTAATCAGTAAAATGCAATTCTGCATTTTTGAAAATTGAAAAGGAATACAGTTGAAGACGAACCATTGTATTCATCTTCAGCCTCTAAATAGTTAAAATGCTGACATTCCTTGATATTTGCTGAATGATATTGCCGTAAAATGTTTTATTATTCTACTGAAAACTGACTTCCTTTTGACAATCGTCACGCAATATCCGATCTCTATTCTTGGCATTTTTTATTATTCTACTGAAAACTGACTTCCTTTTGACAATCGTCACGCAATATACGATCTCTATTCTTGGCATTTAGTCGACAGACCTTCCTCTGCAGTCGAATAACTAGTTCCATCTCAAGGAAATTAATCTACTTGAAGAGTGTTGTCTAGCACGAAGATGTAATGAGATTCGAGAACAAAACCGAAAGTGTGGGAAATTATCGAGAAAGATTTTTCACGTTCCTATACGACTTGGATGAGAATTATAAAGTAGTGATGGGTGATATTTTTATCTTTCAACAGAAGACTGTTGTCTTCATCACATGAAATTCTACGGCGATTCTAGCCCTTACAAACTGGCAAACAGAGATCCATTTCCATCATCACTTGAACATTGCTTTTACAATAATCAATATAATCATTAACTGCAATACCATTGCATTATAAAGCTTGCAACGGTTGAACTTAGTGTCGTGCAACCAGGATGATGTGCACTAATTGACCGATCTAAAGGTACCGAATATGTTGTCCGATTAGAAAATAGATTTTAAGTCAAAATTGTATCATAGACCATGTGATTAATGTTCTGTCTGTCTCGTTTAACCTTGGTAATAAGACTGGGATTCAGCCCTAAATGAGCTTGATAACCTTAATGTATACAGTAATCTATGAGATACACAGTAAGCCCTAATGCATACGATAATCAACGCAGCTCAGCTGTTTTATGCGATGTATGAAAATTGAGTGATATATTTGTAGATAATCCTAAATCGTGAATGAGGGGAAACAACAGAACAATAGAAACGCACGCAGAATACTTACAAAATAGTCCAAACTTTTCTAAATTATTTTAATACAACTAGTCGCCTTTTTATGTGTGAATTCCGGAAACCTTTCCTTTCTCTCGTATAGCTGAGTCTACATAACTCACACTCACTTTTAAGTTATGTCTCCTTAACTATTTACATTCGAAGCGTAAATCCTCATTTCCTTGGTGGAAAATTTGCACTCGAAACCCCAGGAAATAAATGCGCAGCGTCTGTTTCAACCAGTACAGCGATTATATTTAGCCTTGAGATCACACTGCAGTCATTAATCGTCGGTATCAGTCTATACCTAACAAATATCTTTTACACATGCAGTAAAAGTGCACAATGACTACATTACTAACGCACAGTAATCAGATCTCTGCGTTAATATATCGGCTGCTAAGTCGTTCAAGTCACTTGGGAATTACCGTGGTTCAGAATCTGAGCAGACGATCGAATTGGGATATTATTCATTGTCCGTATAAATTTACGACATTTAATGATATTATTCATTGTCCATATAAAATTACGACATTTAATGCTCTTAATATTGAATAATTTAAGCAATGTTTAAGAGTGAGTTTATTTTGACTATGCTGTCTGCAGTCTTACATTCTAAATGCTACGGTATGGTTACCTGGAAAAATTTTGATTTGAGAATATTATACATCTGATGAGGGTTTGGAAAGTATCTCAAAAAGACTGCAAGATATCTGTCAAAGTATCTCAAAAAGACTGCAAGACATCTGGCAAAGTATCTCAAAAAGACTGCAAGACATCTGGCACGGTATCTCAGAAAGACTGCAAGACATCTGGCAAAGTTTATGAAATATATAGTTTTTGAGGAAGAGGTAATACCGTGGCTTGTTATACTCGAAACATGTTCGCCATCATTTCGTTTAAGTAGTGTCAGATCCACCCTCGGAATAAGACAGTGATCGGTCTGACATATCGTTAAGATTTAATAGCAACAGCCACAAACTTTTCAAAATTTCTTCACAATAACTTCGTACGTGTTACTTTGACATAAAAATCGGCCACTTAGAACAACGAAAATCTTTACAGTTCTATTATATAAAAAAATGCATATGCATATACTCGGATTCATCAGGCAATCCGTGGATGAAACTCCCTGAATATTACGATATACCGATAACTATTTTTCAATTAGTGTCACATATTTCATAAGTACTCTACATTCGTATAAGGTTATCGACATATACATCTTCTGCCAAAAAGGACAATGAACATGCTGACTGGATATTATCCAAATTTTAAGCGATTTTCTAGATCAGCAATTTACTAACATAAATTTCACTAACATAAGTCGAAAAGGTAAGTCCATGTTGAGACTATTTGATTGGTCAATTTTACGTCGGTCTTATATTTCAGCCAAATGTACATCTGGATTTTGTTTTAACTCGGTTTACAATCTATGCACAGGTTATATCTGTGATAACAAAACATATTCTAATTTTCAAACAAACAAGAGATAGAGAGAGAAAGAGAAAGGAGGGGGTTATAAATTGCTGCTAAAGGTTCTTCATAAGAGGTTCGCATACCCTCTTAATAACATGATAACAAGAATTAACAACAACAGAAACATCTATAGGATGATTCTGCTTTCTTATCATATTTGCTGATCTTAATCCGGTTTTTAATAACTGACGAGAAATTGTTCAAATTTATTGGCAATGCTTATGTGACGACGAGAAAGCGATATCGAATGCAAAAGTTTTTCATAATGTACTCTCTTACAGTCATGAAATCTGTCTGACATCTAACGTACACTATTTTCTAGTCATGAAATTTGTCAAACATCAATCCGTAACGTACACTCTTCTGTCCGACATTTACCCATAACGTACACTCTATTCCAGTCATGAAATATGTCCGATACCTAACCATAACGTACACTCTGTTACAGATATGAAATCTGTCCAACATCTATTCATAACGTATTCTCTATTACAGACATGAAATCGTTTCGACGTTTAACCATAACGTACACTCTATTATAGTCATGAAATCTGTCCAACATTTAACCATAACGTACACTCTATTACAGTCATGAAATCTGTCCAAAATTTAACCATAACGTACACTCTGTTACAGTCACGAAATCTGTCCAACATTTAACCATAACGTACACTCTATTACAGTCATGAAATCTGTCCACCATTTAACCATAACGTACACTCTATTACAGTCATGAAATCTGTCCAACATTTAACCATAACGTACACTCTAGTATAGTCATGAAATCTGTCCGATACCTAACCATAACGTACAATCTATTAGTCATGAAATCTGTCCGATACCTAACCATAACATACACTCTATTACAGTCATGAAATCTGTCCGGTACCTAACCATAACGTACACTCTATTACAGTCACGAAATCTGTAAGATACCTAACCATAACGTACACTTTATTACAGTTATGAAATCTGTCCGATATCATCTATCCACAAGCAGCTAATGGCTGCTTATCTCATCATTAATGTTAACGTGTGGGTTAGTGTCCACAGTCCACTATATATTCATGTTTCATTTCTAAATAAATCCAATCTGAGATGTAAAATACTTAAGCTTGATTTCATATCCATTCTCTCTCTCTCTCTCTCTCTCTCTCTCTCTCTCTCTCTCTCTTCCAGCGGAGAATGTTGATTAATTCAACCATATGGTCAGACTTGCGGATGTAGATATGGCTGTTATTTCGCAAAGAAATATTTCATATTTCATATAAATTAAATTATCTGTTCTGAGAATACAGTGCACATTTGTGCAAATTAAATTCAAATCGAATCTCTTTTCTCTCTAATGGTATGCTGGTAAAGAAATCAGAAGGAAAAAGAAGAATCAAACATTAAATCCTCATCGTCCTAGAATCAAGTTGGAAATCCTAATCCTCCTAGCTAGGTCAATCATGTTAGTAAATCCTCACCACTCCGGTTATGTGAATCTCGTAGTAAATCCTCACCGCTCTAGTTATGTGAATCATGTTAGCAAACCCTAACCGCCCTAGTTATGTGGATCATGTTAGTAAATCCTCACCGCCCTAGCTATGTGAATCAAGTTAATAGTCTATAAAGGGAGGCAAATAAAACCAGCAAAAATAACGCAACCAAACAAAAGCAGAATATGCGGAATCTACTGTTGATTAACGCAAGATCTACTGTATCCATCTCATTTTTGTCTGTTCTCACTGCCGGCGCATCTGAAAATTTTCGGCCTGAGGATAACTGGCCACTTCGGCCGAATGTTGATGTATTTCTTCTGAAAATGGTGTTGATATTCAGACGCGCTGGTGGATAAGACCCTCTCCGGTTCTTTTCGTTCACACTTAGCAGATCAAACGCAGAACAAGAGACATGAGAGTTGGACCCACGTCTAAATGATGAGTCAGAATTACTTGACTGCAAACTTGCTTTCCTCTTCTGATCGTGACTCCTCCGAATACATACTCTAGAAACCATTGATGAACGGTGAAAGGTACTCGAGTTTTGTATTAAACAACGAATATTTCAACGATTGCTGAAATTATTACCATTGTGCAAATTCATTGACACTTATCTACTAGTCTGGTAAAATCCACAAAATGAATGCAATCCTTAAACTCGCGCAAAATATTTTACAAATAAAATAACTGTGAAATCCATAAAAGAATCCTAACAATTTCGTATTTTTTAAATTTCATTTACAAAATATTATAGGCACTGGTTTATGGCGTTGAAGCATTTCTTTGTATGATGTTTAATCACGATGTTCCAGTTATTGATTATCAATATATTGCAGTGCAAGTGACTCTAAAACCATATGACAATGAATGACATAAATCTAACAAGTCTTGATAACAGCTTGAAAATGATTCCGACACACAAATTGTAAACATTTAATAGAAATATGATTCCACATCAGAAACTGTCGTTAGCGTCGTTTTCTTGTGGCATGTTCAACTCATGAGCGGATCGCTCTACTTCCCTGACCATGCTCTGCTAGTACGTGAAATATCGTCATTTTGTATGCACAGTTTATGCTCCTACATTCATCCAACTGTTCTCTATCCTTTCTTGGAATCAAAATATCAAAGAATTTCGCTGTCGTTCCAATCAGTCATTTTCAAAATCCCTTCATACTGCTGAAATAGAATTCAACATGCATACCAGGAAAATGTGTTAAATAAATTAATCTCACATAACACGCTAAGCCTAAATTGAATTCAGAATCGTACTAACGATTTATTGAGTGAAGGTAACACATTTCCCGTCACTCCCGTATCAATCGATGCAAAATATTATTCAAAACAAACAGCGGTAGAATAGTGATTGGATTCTCTCCGATAGTTATATGTGATATATTAAACCGTCTTTTCCGTATCGACTTAGCTGTCACAGCTTGCAGGCAATACGCAATCTTCCCGCTTAGACTTTCGTATAACTAACAATTCCTCTTTGGTAAAGTAAAGCAATTCCACTCTGAGTAATTAACGATGTTGTCATGTTTATTCTCGCAAAATTATATGATGGTGTTGGAAACCTTTACTATTGGAATATAAATTCAGAAGAAATATAAGGGTTAATTTTTTATGCTGGAGTCTAACGATGCTGACACACAAAATATTCGAAAGATGGCGAATGAATGGATTATACCTGTTTTAGAACTTTGCTTTTAATACGTGTTGAATCCGATCTTTAAGAAAACCCACCGTCTCTGCTATTTTACTGTTGCAATGATATGTATGCAGCACACAGTTTCCTATCACATTTTCGAAAAGCTCGAAGTTTTAATGGTGTGATACCAAAATCTCTCCATAATCTTTTATACTCAGCATCACGCGGGATCAATATATAATCCTCTCCAACAGCTGTAAATGTTTAATTCTCCTGGTCAATAGTCCAATCTTAGGGTACTATAAATTAGATCCTATTTTATATTTATGGGCAATAACCTGGCAACTGACATCTCTTTTCTACAAAAGACGAAAGAAGCACTAGTCACTTCCAAAAATTCCAGAACGAAGGCGATTTCTTCAGTGCTAGATACCCATATTACAAGTCATCAACAATAATGTAATCAAATGTGCAAATGTATGTAACTGAGGTGAAGCGATTCGTCGCCTGAGAGCTAATTTTATGTTTAAAAATTAAAAGAAGACTTCTTCTCTGATGTTCTTCAAAGAGTGTCGACCACTATACTCCGTAGAGGTAAACTCGCTTTGAATATCTGCTCCTCTTATATATCCAATCAGCGGCAAGTCTGATTTATATTCTAAATCATCACACGAAGATTGTAAGCCTCCGGAAAATTATGCAGACTTTTCGAAGTTGTAATAAAAAAGAATCCATCAAACATCTGGGGCAATACCATTTCCTTTTGCTTTATATTCCGTTATTTACAAATCTGAAAATAAAAATAAAAAAGAATTAACTATGAATGTATTTTACCGTGCTTGTGCCATCTCATTCTTTCGGGCTAAATTATGGTTGCATGGCAGTATCGTTGCTTTAATTAGGGGACGTCTGGTTTACCAGTTACCTTTTATACTTTAGTGTTGGTGATCACTTTGTAATGCCCTCCCTTCAAGTAGGTCGAGTAATTAAACTATCCAGATTGCTTTAAAGATGTTCACGGGAAATGTGAGTGGAAAATGGAAACGTGTCCATCCATCTATCCATGTGTCTGCCAGTATATATCTATGTATACTGCATTTGTATGTTTAAAGATTTATAGTCAAATACATGCGCATATTTTCATTTAGAAGTACATGTATAAATAGACGAAGCAATGAATGACAAACAGACGCATGGATAAAATTTTTATAAAAAAAAAAAACATTCAAGCCACGGTAAAGCTACTGCTTAAAGGTGATAATGCAAATACAACATGTTATGTTGATACCCCATATTTGCTGGTAGTGATCTAAAATTTCAAGAGAATATCACAGGCGGTTAGCTAGTACTATTAATAAAATCTATGTTGGGGCTAACACTGAGACAAGGAAAAGCAAGTTGCGAGGTCACATTATGTGTCTCACCCAATTTCTCAGTTGAAATTAAAGTAACCCTTCGCTTTTGCAATATAGTTAATACATTCAACATGTGTTCATCAGGTACTGTTATTTCCTCACATTTTGTATATAGGTCAATCGGTTTTACGTTTTATAAACACATACATATTTCACTGGTCTACAATATTTTTGAAGTCGACTGCTTCAGAGATAAAATGTGTTATTTATTATGGATTTTGAGGTGCTGAATTCGTATATGACAATGAAAACAACTCACTGGCTACTGTTTCCAAGATATTTAAGTTTTTACATTTATATTGTGTAGATAGTAGAGTTTTAATCATAAATTATAAACATAGGTCTTTTCATATATTATGGTTGCTTTCCATGATAATATTTCACCTGTCCTGTTTATTCAACGCTTCAAAAAGGGTTATATAAAAAAAATATTCTGAAACAAAAGGCAAAATCCTATTATGTATATATAAGTACATAGTTTAGTCCTTACTCGGTGTCTACTCGGCGCTTCTTGGCTTGTCTCTTGCATTAATTAAATGGAGCATATCTTGTCACTGTCCAGCAATAGTCTGCAAGCATTGATTGGCTCCGTTTGCCCTGATATCGTTTCTCCATTGTTGCAGTGCCCTGGTGCAATCGCTCGCCATGCACGTTCCTCACTGTCCCGCTGATCGGTGGAAAACATCTAGATGAGAGTATAAAAGATGTATCTTTAATAACATGTTGCAATCAAGGTTTTTTATGCCTTGACGAGGATTTCCACCAACTTCCTGTAGTTTTCTGTCTTGTTGTTTCCGGGAAGATGTGTTACCACTAACTGGAAAGCTTTCCATGTCATCCTTTCCTTGGCACGCAATGCACGGCCCGATGCATCATCTCGAAGAAGTTCACAAATCGGAGGACCAACAAAGACACCTTCCTTTATCTTAGCTTGACTTAGTCTTGGATATTTTCCAAGGTACTTGAAAGCTGCTTGTATTTTGTCCATGGCCTTGACAAAGTTCTTCATCAGACCCAGTTGGATGTGCAAGGGTGGTAACAAAATCTTCCTTAATTTCTCAAGCGGTGGATGCTGAACAGGCTCCAATGTGTGTCGGAGTAGCCAATCTATCTCGGTGTAGTGGGAACCTCTCGTATGACTATCCCACCTGCAGAGAAAACAGCAGTATTTTCTGTATCCAGTCTGTATACCAAGCAAGCGAATAAGAACCCATTAATCGCCACAAAGCTGACACTAATTTTGGTCTTAGTTTATGCACCTCAAATGTTGTTTCATGTTTTCATGGGTTTCCTTCATATGGACTGCATGACCAACGGGAATTGATGGCAAAATCTTGCCATTATGCAGCAAAACAGATTTAAGACTCGTCTTCAATATGCCAATGAACAGTCTCCACTCATCTGGATTGTGAACGATGTTGAGGGCTGCCATCACACCATCGATATTGTTGCAGGCTTCCACCTTCCATAAAGAAAAATGGGACAAGATTCTATTGACGGTCACGCAACATGGAAACACTAACATCACCTGCCAGGAGAGTCCACCGCTGTAGTCTGGAGCCCAATAGCACTGCCTTACTACTGGATAGTTCCGAATCCCTGACAACGTCATTCAGTTCACCTTGTGTTATGAGGTGTGGTGCGGAGGAGGAGGATGGAAGAAAATGTGGGTCAGGTGACATTAATGGCTCAGGACTAGAAGATTTATCCTATTCCTCTTCTCCTCTGACACAAGTGAGGATGGTTCTGGTACACCAGGAACCGGCAGTCCTTCTCCATGGTGTGCGGGGCGTATAGCTGATGGAATGTTTGGATAATACACAGTCCACCGTTTCTTCTTTGACACACCTTTGCCAACTGGATGCACCATGCAGAAGTAACAATTGCTGTTATGATATGTTGGCTCTCTCCAAGTCATTGACACTGCAAAAGGCATAGATTTCCATTTCCTGTTCAACCACTGGTGAAGATTTGTTACACAAGTGTTGCAGCATATGTGTGGGGCCCACTTCTTGTCCTGATCTCCAATTTTGCAGCCAAAATAAAGATGATGGACATTCTTAACCATAATGGTTATATTGCGCTTTTGTGATGCAAATGTCACTTCACCACAAACATAGCAGAAGTATTACCTCATTTCACAAAGAATATATTTTTTTTTAAAATCGTGGAATATTTTCAATCCATTCCTCAATCTGGCTACTAACAAAAGATTAATTTTAAATTTATTTGAAATGATCAATCATGTAAAATCCTCTAAAGTTATTATTTGACGTGAAGAGTGTTTCAGGTATAAAAATCATGTTATAAGTCACCTTTGCTCTATCATTCTAGAAACATATATACTTGTCAATATTGTTGGAATACACAAATTCTATCGTAGACATGTCAAAAATAATTCTTTGCAATTTCGATAAATATATGACAGCAAAATCTATTTTGTGACACATTATTGCTTACAGATTTATTTCCGTATAATGCTTAACTGCTTTTTAATATTTTTAGAAAAAAAGAAAATACGACGTGTAAATCTGATTATGACATATTGATTTATTGACATACTGATGTCAAACGCATGTGATGCTTCAGTCGACAATGTACACCCTACAATATTAAAGGAAAGAACATGCATTTGCTTACCTCTTTGTTTTATTAACGATATGAACCTGTCATTCATTCTGATTAATGGTTGTTCTTCGAATGGCAGTAACCTGTTGTACAAATTTTAAAACATCCCCGAATACTAATAATATTTACCACAAATTGCGCTTATGAAATGGTTCGCAATCTGTTTGCCAGATAATCTAGGGAAGTGCCACTCGCTGCCACAAATGAATTGTAGTCCAAAAATTGCTGCGAACTGATGATATTCAGTAGGAATTTTCCTGTCGATCAGCAACTGTTCTTGAAGTATTCGACTGTGTCGTGCTGAGAAAGTTGCACTGACTGATGAAACAACGGGCCTCCTGTTTTCGTTCGCATCTAGCCAAAGTATTGTTTTCCTATATACAGAGCTGGTGGTTCAATGATAACACGGTAACCAATTTCTGCACCGGACTGATGGGTTATGTACAGGAACCGATTGGAGCAATTGGTTCTGGCAAAATTTGTCAACTCTTCCGATTCGTGTAATTAGTTTAAAGTAATTTTTCATCAGCATGTCAAAAGGTTCTAAGTCCAATGACCAGTCCATCATCATGCCACTTCATAATGGATATACATTTCAATGATCTATTAAACATTGGCGGGACTTCTAAGGTTGAGAAAAATGGCTAATTGTATTTTCGAAGAACAAATGTGCACATGACATTTGTTACTTTTGATGTAATCGATAAAAGAAGTTTTTAGCAAAGGAATTATAACCCGAGGGTTTCTATATATGAGAAGGATGTTAACTTGATATAATGTGGACCGGATCAATATTTTAGTCATTTAATCTAATGAAATGACCTATATCCAGTACGGGCAAGACTCCTAACGAGAGAGAGAGAGAGAGAGAGAGAGATTTGGCTCCTCCCTAAATGAATCAAAGACTCCAAAAATCGAAAATTTTAATTATCTTTAGGAAAATTGAAGTCAAACATACACAGACTAAGTTATTGTGACATAATTTTTATGCTTCACTTCTTTATTTTCAGGTTTCTGCTCGTTACAACCACATCTTCGCCTAGGCTCAGATGAATTAATATTGCGACCTACTTTTCACGAGTTAGTTCTTTTTTATTGTCATTTGTTTGTTACATCCTCTGTATTCTTAATCCTGTTACAGCTAGATCGATCAAACCTTGTTTCGACCGTACACTAACTAAACATTGCATGCTAAAGCATTTTCTTGTTTAATTTAATGCATCAATATGTCTCGCATCTCTGCCAGCTTGTTATTAACTTTGACTCATAACCTTTGCTTAACAGATTTGAATCCAGACCTGTACGTCCTGGGTACCATGACATATTTCTATGCAAAATACTTAAATAGCTTCGCAACCGTTATTTATACCAGTCTCGGATACGAGAGCTTGCGAGTTCGAACCCCGGCTTAGTCATACCAAAGAATTATTTTTAAAAAAATGGTACTAGCAACTGCCTCGCTTGGCGCTCAGCATTAAGAGTTTAGTGTTAAGACTGGTCGTTCTGGTGTCAGGATAATGTGAATGGGTGGGACATCATGCTACATGTCTGTGGCATGAGGAATCAGTGCTTGGCATCACTATAAACTGCCACAATGCAGACACCCACATACACGCGCGCACGCTTTGCCAAAAAAAATTAAAATCTGATCCTGAAAGAGGTTAATGTTTCCGAGTAAACACATTAATAAATTTTATTATTATTATTATTATTATTATTATTACAGACTTCTTGGTTGGCATGACATTAATGAAATCTTAGCCAATGTCGATTGTCAGATGTCTGAGCAACAGTTTAGCACATGTATTGTCCATAACTGTCAGACACACTCACATTCACTTTTCCACACATCAGCATCCTTAATTATCATCAAATATTAAACAGACTTGGTGTAAAACTTGATATTTCATAAGATCTCTCATGAGTATGATTATCAGCATTCTACGTCATCGTTTACGGAGTTATAGCTCTGATTGCCATACACACACTCTTTCCTGTCACCACAGTAAGACCTTTAATCAGAACTTGACCTACGCACATTTGGTGTGCAGCTTAATGTTGATCAGATTGTGGCTGAGCTATATCGGTTCCATAGACACCATTCCATGCATAATACATTGGAGTAAGGACCGGCCATAGGGCAAGGCGAGCAAAGCGGTTGCCTGTTCTTCACGCTTTCTTGGCCCCGCCCTGTAATTGACAAAACAAATTAGTTATACTAAAATAACTCCACTGGTCGGGTCACGCGTTCAGTGTGGCGCCACGAACCTCACAAATTCTAAGGCCGGGTATGATTGGAGTAATAACTCCTGATTCTAAGGTCCATTCACTTCTGTTTCCACGCTATAAATCCCCACATTATTATTTGATTTCGACGAGACCTTGACCGGGTTTAATTGTCAACGTTTTAATCGAGGTTTAGTAGAGTTATAAACACTGTTAGACCAACCCACTTGCGTTCCCTAAATTAATTATTGGATATCGACCAAATATTATCTGCATGGACTTATAATGTGTTTTATTGTGGGGATTTTACGTCATCATTTAGCTAACTGATTGTTAGGCCCACTCACTTTTATTTCCGCACAATACCACTTTAATTCTGTTTGTATTTCAACCTAAGCTGGTAAATAGCGTGATAGTGAATACGGCCCTAGATTATCTGCAGTCTCGTTCATTATTTAACATAGTTATCAACGCTAGTTGTTACGACTCATTCATTTTTCATTTCTGCATAACACTTCTCGTAATTGTTATTGGATTCCAATCGAATTTGTTATTCAACTTGAAATTGACAGGTCATCGGCTAACGTCGATTTTCCGCATTTTGTGTTCTCGTTATCAGAGTTACGGGACTTGATTATCAGATCTACCAAGGTCAGATTTTGTATAATGACTTTCCTACTTATTGTTGCATTTCCAACAAATTTAAGAGCCATCTTGACGTTGGACAAAGAAGGCTTAGTCTAAGTTTGATTGTCAGTGTCGCTAAGTCATATTTGACATGGCACATCGCCTTAATATAGTCTAGGTATAATGAATAAATTCCAGACTCAGCCCTTTTCGTTCTGCACAATAACAACTTCCTTCACCTCTATTTTATCATCATCCTCTATATAGCAACACTACCCTATTTCGAAAGATAAACTGGGGATATTAATTCCTGGAATTTAATTGTCCGATTTATCTTTTTCTCCTCTGCTATAAACTATCATCCAATGTTTGATACAGGATGACGAAGGATCAGTTTGCTTGTGCAAATGGGATTAAACAATTACCCGTAACACTAAGTGGCCATGTGACATACAAATGCTTACTTCTTAATTTTGTTTCAATTATTGTTTTCAACTGCAACAATGTATTTCTCGCGGAATGATTCATTAATAGAATACAAATAAATTATCCGGGAATTCTTCTTGTGTGGGGAAAAATTAATTTCTTCCAACAAGTAAGCAGGAAGTAATGAAACAATTATTCCGTATAAAAGAGTACTTTTTCGCAAAATTGGCTCGATTATACAACTTCTGTCCATTTTTGGGGGTACATTTTTAGCAAAAGACGACAGTGTTGAGTGATCATCTTGAATAGTTTGGTAATTACAACGCTATACTCACATTTGTCCACATGAAAACGAAATCTTTATTAAGAATACCACGATACCTCGCGGTTATATGTTAAAAGAGATGGAAGGATCTGCTATTTCTGATTTCTACTAATGACATTAAAAAAGTCGGGTTAGCCAGTCTATTGCTAAAAGAAAATCGCTGTAGCTCCGTACGTAAAGTGTCGGATTTGTAATCCGGGTACAGTACCCGCCCAGGTTAGTCCCGGTGGGCTGCCTTGGCTTGTCAATGGGTAAGCCAATTAGCTCCCAGTTTCCTATTCACATAACAATTTGCTAAAAGTACTGCTCAGACCTACAAAACAAATCAAAACATTTACTTACCCACCAACAGGAAACGTAAGCTGGAATTAGACCCTTGTGAGACAGATTAGTTGTACACTACTGATAACAGGGTTATGACACTTGTAATACGTACAATACGAGACGAATTGCAATCTCTCTACTGATTATTCGTACGCTACTGATAACCGACGTCATGACACTTAAAATTATGTTCAATACAAGAAGAATTGCTCTCTCTCTCTCTCTCTCTCTCTCTCTCTCTCTCTCTCTCTCTCTCTCCTCTACTCTAAACTGTTAATAAACTTTTATGTAGAAAGGATATTCATAGAATCTGTAACACTGAATACTATGAGATAAATATTGAAAAAACAATTAAAATACTCTACAACATTATTTAATTTTCAGATTGGTGGGGTGGAATTGTAGTTTTATAAAGGATCTTATCGTAATCGTCTTGGATACAACGGACAGATCAGATAAGAGCAAAACAAGAAATAAAAAAAACAAAAAAAAAACTTCCGATTAAATGGCCTCTAATGAACTTATTTTGACCGTCAACAAGACTTTCTGTAACTTCATCCCTAGACATTCTACATTCCTTATACTTCAAGGACCTAACTAAGATCATGTTTATTTGGACCAAAATATTACATACAACAGGTATTCTTCGAGCTTGTAACATGGAATATTGTTGATATTTAGGTTACAAAATCAGTCAGAAAATACCCTTTTTAATATCATGCAAACTATAGTATATCAACATAAAGAAATCCAAAAGAATGAATAAAAGCCAAATCATCATCGAACTGTGTCCTGATGGCTAACAATCTGACCAGGTTTTCATAATAACTGACCCGATGCATTTTTTGAAAGCTTTCTTTGGTGATGCACATCTAACCACTAGAAAGCAAAGTCGAATACAAAAGATTTTCAATCCGTACACCGTATTACAGTCATGAAATTTTCTGACATTTACCCATAACGTACACTCCACTAAATTCACGAAATCTGTCTGACATCTATCCATAACGTGTACCCTGTTACAGTCATGAAATCTGTCCGACATCGCTCCATAACGTACACTTTATTACAGTCATGAAATCTGTCCGACATCTATCCATAACGTGAACTCTATAACAGACATGAAATCGGTCAATAAATTACACTAATACAGTCACGAAATCTGCCCTACAAATATCCGTTATGGATATTTGTAGGGCAGATTTCGTGACTATATTATGTACACTATTACAGTCATGAAATCTGTCCGACATATATCAATAACGTACATTATTACAGACATAAAATCTGTCCGACATCTATCCATAACGTACACTATTGCAGTCGTGAAATCTGTCTGACATCTATTCGTAACGTACACTATATTACATACGTGAAATCTGTCCGACATCTGTTCGTTATGTATACTATATTACAGGCAACGAAATATGTCCGACTTTCTATCCGTAAAGTACACTCTATTCAGACATGAAATATATCAAACTTCTATCCATAAGGTACACTCTATAAAATACATGAAATCTGTTCGACTTCTATACGTAACGTACACTCTTTTACAGACATGAAATATGTCCGACTTCTATCTGTAACTTACTTTCTATTACATACATGAAATCTGTCCGACATCAATACGTAACATACACTCTATAACAAACATGAAATCTGTCCGACTTCTGTCTGTAACGTACACTCTAGTCAGTCATGAAATATATCCGACTTCTATTTCATAACGTACACTCTATTATTATATGCTCATTTTTTTCCCCGTTAACTTTACATTGTCAGAATCATGCAGTATTACCCGATACTGAACCCGCGCGCCAATACACGTATAGCACTCACGTGCATAAAGGAACTACTTTCTATTATAAACAAACAATGGACGCAGACGCCAGCACTTTTGATTTGTTAACAAATCATGTACACTCGCGTAAGAGGAGCTTTACGTTGTGGTTGTTTAAATTTGTTTCTGAATGAACTAAAACAGATGTTTCGTGGACTGCCACATACCAGCTGCTTTGGCACATTCCGCGTTGATACAATGTTTTGGGGGGCCCCGAGTGGCCGAGTGGTCTAAAGCGCTCTCCGTTACGGATCACTGCCATCTCACCTCTGTCTGCGCCGGTTCGAGTCTTGGATTCAGCCAGTGTGGGTATGTGAGAAAGCTTGCCAGTAGCTTCTCGTGGGTCGGTGATTCTTTCCAGGGTTTTCCAAGGTTCTTCCTCCACTAATAATACTGTCCGCCATGTATAGCCTATCGTGTGCTGAAAAATGGCGTTAAACCGCACAACAACAACAACGACAACAACAATGTTTCGGATTTATGATAGCTACAATATACAACAGACGCAAGAAAAGGTCCTTATAAATAACATACAAGTGACAGGTCAGATACTGTCATCTTCAGCTGGTGATAAGAATGGGAAAAAAACATACTTACACTTTTACATCCTGAATTTCTTCAAAATGTACTTTCTTTGTTCTGCAAATCCGAATTACATGAGCCATGTCATAGATTCTCAATCTTGACTACACATTTCGAAATTGTACTGTAATTTCGATGATAAGTGCAATTACATCCTCCTTACTGCACTCAAAATGAAATAAGTATTAAATTCCATAGCGTCTTTTTGAAAATTGCAATTGAAAGACTTCATATTTTTCCCACATTATGATTTCAAACATTCAATGACAGAAACAGAAACACATTTGCAGATGTCAACACGCTTCTCCCTAGCTTCTTCAATCCGATGTATTTCATGTGGAATTGTCACATACAAATCCATTCCATAATCACGAAATTTCGTAGAATCGAAAAAAAGTACCAAAATCTATTCATTCCAGATCAAATGGAAAAGTTGTTGCAATGCACATTCATTCACAATATGACTCCAAATTTCAATTTTAACTAGACACGTCATTTTCTTTCGAAAGTTATGTCGAACGCGCGACTAAGTTCAAATTTATCTGGGCGGAGCTATGTGCGTAGTAATAATGTTGTTGTGTAATGATGAATATGCGCTTGTTTATTTAGTTTGGAATACGGCATACATTCGTTTACGTTGTTTCTTGTAGTGTATTTTGTTTACATAATTAAGCCTTAGGTAGAATAAAAATATGAGCATATAATAAAAAGGTTACTGCATTTGTATGGGAAAATATGAACTCGTTTTGTCGGATTGATATACTGCACTCCCAAGGTCGTGCAGTATTCCATCCAAAAAACTCATTCATATTTTCCCATATAAATGCAGTAACCTATAAATTCAGACATGAAATCTATCACACATCTATCCGTAATGTACACTCTGTTCAGACATGAAATATATCTGATTTCTATTCCATAACATACACACTATTTCAGACATTAAATCTGTCCGACATCTATCCGTAACGTACACTCTATTACAGACAGGAACTCTGTCCGACTTCTATCCATAACGTACTTTCTATTACATACATGAAATCTGTCCGACATTAATACGTAACATACACTCTATTACAAACATTAAATCTGTCCGACATCTATCCGTAACGTACGCTCTGTTACAGTCAGGAACTCTGTCCGACTTCTATCCATAGATACATTCTTTTACATATGTTCCTAAGCAACTAATGGCTAATAATTTGAACATTAATGTAAACGGGTGGGTTGATGTCCATAACAGTGTTTCGTCGTGAGAGTTGGACCCACGCCTAAATGGCAGAAATGTATCCGATTGGAGGCTTACTTTCCCCTATCTATCATTACTCCTTGGAATACATGTTCTAGAAGCCATGAATGAGCAGCAACGCGTACTTGCGATTTGAATTACATCAGTCTTACAACGATTGCTCAACTTTTTACATCAGTGACATGTTAAAATCTAAAAAAAATACCTGCATGAAATTCATGTAATTTAGTTTACAAATTGAACAAAGGTGAATTCCATAAGGGTTTTAAATTTTTTCAATAAATCACCATATCTAAAGATATCGAGACAATGAGTCATTATATTATAAGCCTTCTTTGTGCGATGTTTAATCACGATATTTGTGCCATATCAGCTGACCTTTTGCGGTTTATTCTAATTATTCATTATCAAAACAATCAAGTGACTCTAAAACAGCATGACGATGAATGGCATAAATCTATCAACAAACCGCATGGCAATGAATGACATAAATCTATCAATAAACCGCATAACAATGAATGACATAAATCTATCAACTCTTGAACATGGCTTGCGCTATGATTCAGACAAGAAAGATGTTTAGAATGTCTTAGAAACATAATCCCACATTAGAAAATGTCTCAGCAGCATTGTTTCTTTAATTGTGTGAATCGCTGGGTAGTCATTAATTTCAAGGATCTTTGGATTCTGTGACTCTTTTTTTCCACTGATTATGCAGTAGTTGTATTGCATAATGCACTTGGCACCAAGGGTAAATTTTTATAAAAACAGTTTTACTGGCAACTGTTTTCTATCCTTTCTTGGAATCAAACAATCAATAAATTCAAATCAATCATTTTCATATTCAATGTATTCAAAAATAAAACAAGAATTCAACTTGTATCCCAGGAAAACGGATCATAGAAGTGAGTCATACGTAGCACAACGCGCTTAAAATGAGACGGGTATCGATTTTTTTTCAAGTGAAGTCAATATCTTCCCCATCACATCCACAACAATCACAGGAAAAAAATTGCTTTGAAACTAAACCATGAAATAACCGTTAACGGATTCTCTCCGATAGTTACATGTGATATAATAAATCTTTGTTTGGTATCGAATGACTGCCACAGTTGGATGCAATACGCATTCTTATGGCATGGAAAGGTGTACGACTAAGACTTCCTCTTTGGTAAATTAAAACAATTCCATTCTGAGTAATCAACCATGTTGTTTGGTTTCCATCCTGCGAAATAAATATGGCTTTTTGTTCTGAAAAAGTAAAGATGATGTTGTATTTCCAACAAGCGAAATTAATCTATTTTTTTTTTAATTCATGCCAAACTAGACGATGGTGATGGAAGCCTTTCCTACTGGAATATACACTGTGCGGAAATCACAGTGCCTACGTGACCTGCGTGTTAAGCAATTTGTTCGACTTTCTGGTCTGACGATGATGACACATGCAATATTCGAAAGATGGCTAAAGACTGGTATTTTACTAGTCTGTTTAATTCATTAAAAGGCAAAAAAGGCAGGTTTGTCACTAAATAAATGCACCGTCTCTACTATTTGATTGTGGCAATAAAATGTATACAGTACACATATTCCTGCCAAATCTTCGATCAAATTTATTGGTGTAACGTCAATATCTCTCCATATCCGTCGATACTCGATGTCATGCGGGCTCAACATATAATCCTGTATAATAGCTGTAAATGTTTAATCTCACGTTAGTCATTTATTTTTGGCACCCTCAGCACATAGTCTTTTACAACAAACTGTTTGATTCAAAGAATATTGTGACTAACATCCCCACAAAAAGAGGATGACATGTTACACTCCAAAAGATATTAATCAGGTTACGTTGTTCTTTTGTGATCCTTGCTTTTCATTGTGCCATCTTTCGTGCCATTATGAGGTTTAAAATAAATTTCAGTCTAAGGGACTCTGTGGAGATTATTGAGCGGCTGTAACCTTACATCTAACTTACATCACGATAGAGCCTGAATATTAGTCTAAATAAAATTTAATTTTTCTACTTTAATTTATTCTTTAAGTAGACAAAAGAATGACAATCATTCGCTACCGCATGTATTGAATAATGAAAGCTATTATACAGACACATGCATTACAAACACCATTCTGCTCTTCCCAACAAACCGTATTTCTACCAACACTCAATCAGTTGAAGCTAATAATTCTCTTCTCCCTGTTAATAATCTTATCTTAGGTTACCCTAAATTAGTTCCTATTTGATATTTATTTATAATAACCTAGCAATTGGCACTGACTCTTTTGTAAAACACGCAATACTAGACATGGCCGTTGCTTTATTCAGGGGACACTAATAGTTTACCAGTGACTTTAGTACCGTAGTATCGCCGATCATGTCGTAATGTCCTTCCTTCGAGAAGGTCCTGTAATTAAACTATCCAGATCATTCTGTAATTATAGGTTACTGCATTTTTATGGGAAAATATGAAAGAGTTTTTCGGATGAAATACTGCACGACCTTGGGAGTGCAGCATATCAATCCGACAAAATGAATTCATATTTTCCCATACAAAGGCAGTAACCTTTTTATTATAATCTCATTTTCTTATTCTGCCTAAGGTTTAGTTATATAAATAAAATACAATACAAGAAACAAAGTAACTGAATGTATGCCGTATTCCAAACTAAATACACTAGCACAGATTCAGCATCACACAACAACAACATAATTAATGTTCACATAACTCAACCCATATAAATGTGAATTTGGAGTCATATTGTGAATAAATGCGTATTGCAACAACTTTTCCATTTTTATATGGAATGAATATATTTTGGTATTTTGTCGATTCTACGAAATGTGATTATGGCCTGCATTTATTTGTACCAGTTCTACATGACATAGATAGGACTGAAGCAGCGAGAGAGAAGCGTGTTGAAATCTACAGGTGTGTTTCTGTTATGTCATTGAATGCTTAAATCATATTGTGGGAAAAGTATGAAGTTTTTCCAATTGCAATTATCAAAAAGACGCTATGGAATTTAATGTTTATTTCATTTTGAGTGCAGTAGGGAGGATCTAATTGCACTTGGAATATAGTCGAAATTACAGTACTTTTTCGAAACGTGTAATCAAGCTTGAGAACACATGACATGGCTCATGTAATTCGTATTTGCAGAACTAAGAAAATACATTTTGAGGAAATTCAGAATGTAAAACTGTAACTATATTTTTTTACATTCTTATTACTAGCTAAAGAAGACAGTTTATGCCTTGTCACTTGCATGTTATTTGTAGGTACCCAGCAATTTTATGAAATCTGGCATCTATCGCCCGCCTAAATCCGAAACATTGTATCAAAACAGTTAACGCGGAATGTTGAATAGCAGCTGGTATGTGCCAGACCACGAAACATCTGCTTTAGTTCATTCAGAAACAAATTTAATCAACCAAAACGTAAACTGCCTACTACGTGAGTGTACATGATTTGTTTACAAATCTAAAGTAATAGCGTCTGCGTACATTGTTTGTTTACAGTAGAAAGTAGTTCCTTTATGAGTGCAATATGAAGTGAGCGCGAGTTCAGTATCAGAAAATACTGAACGATTCTGACAATGAAAAGTTAACGGAGAAACAGAATGAGCATATAATAATGTCCTTTCTTGGATGAGGTCTTGTAATTACAGTACCCATATTGCTTTGAATGTGGCCACGAGGAAAGTGAGTGGAAAATGGTGGCCTTAAAGTGAAGATCAAAGTGCGCGTTAATATATTTATATAAAAACTTGCATTCTTTCTTACCTTCGGCTGCATTTATGCCAGTTTTGTGTTTCAATCCAATTTAGTTACTTTACATTGGCTCTTTTAAAACGTGAGATAGTAGACAAGGCAGTCAGCGAATCAATAAGTAAGCAACGAACTGTATTCATCCATCAACCTGTTTATCCCTCAGTATATGTTTATTGATACTGTTTTTACATATGTAGTCATGTATACATGCATATTTGACTTTAAAGTACATTACTGAAAAGATAGACGTACTAATGATGACAAGAGGGAAATGTAGAAAACAGTATGTCTGTCGGAATATGGCCAATTTATCCCCACATGGGTTTATTATACTATGGGGAATTGGTCAGATGATATCTTGCTTGTGGAAAGGGGTTGGGTATAACTGTAACATGAAATCCACCATATATAAAAGCTGGTTTAAATGTAAACTTACAGGAGTAAATAAACTACCTCTGACACACAAGAATGTGGACATAAGCCGGCTTCTAAATATAAACAACGTTAGCCAACCACAAAAATATTTACACCGTAAAATAGGTCTTATCACGTGATGCAAAATATCAATGTTTCCTATAGCCTACTGTTTCAACTCGAATAATCCAACTACCCGGTCACAAATACATTATTCTTAATCTGGAATATCTGCATTAATAATCTTTTCAATACATATCCAATAATTTGAATTCTTAGAAGTGAAACTGATAAGGGCACACTCTTGCTGTGAAACATTTATCTATGTGACATCATGCTGAACTTACATATAATTCTGTGTTGAAAACTTATGTTGCTTCAGTCAAAGATTCTGTCTAATTGGAATGACAATTTTTCTTTGAATTATAATTGGTAAGAATTAAACAAATAAAGTTTAATAGTTATCGAATAGCGCAAAAAATTCCAGGGACTACTTTTTTACGCGCAACAAATTACAGTTATAGCGTCCGATTCAATCTGAACGAAATTAATTTTTTTCTTCTTTCACTTCTGTTTATATTCAAATAAAAACTGTTTGATAAACAGAATCTCAAATGAGTAATGACTTAACATTAAATTTATGAAACTCGTTGAATAAGGCACACAAAAGCTGGACACTAATCAGTTCGTTTCATAAATTCAGTATTAAATCATTATCCATTTGAGATCCTCTATGAATAAAATGGCTGTACTTACCCATCTTATATTATTGCCGTTTTATGCTCCTTCGGCTATGCTCTATCAGGTTTCGTTGTATGTATGTTTTGAAGCGGTCAATTCGATGTCTTACGCCAATACGCATCAAGTTATAATCTGAAAACACAGTTTATCACATGAATTCTATGGTGTATGTAGCCTTATAAACATATTGCTCATGTATAATAACACCCAAATGACGTCACAACTAACCTAAAGTACGTCTATGACACAACTGGCGCAATGTAGGGATGCGCTCTACAGTTTCGTATTTTGCATGAGGTTCGATTTGTAAAGAAAAAGAATTCCCCAAGTTTTCCTCACTGGTTATCCTGGCTATTCAAGTAGGACATTGTCTCTCTTAGGTATTTTTAAAAGAACTTTGAATTACCTTTATTTTGGTGTATGACTGATGGGTTTAGTTTTGGTTATAGAGTGTCCAGGTGGGATTGAATTCAGAGATGTACCTATCAAAAACCTGCTAGATCCGTTTGGCCATTCTCACTTCATGGATTTCAAAGGTAAATTGTGAAACGAAACAACACAACGCTTTTACTATATATATATATATATATATATATATATATATATATATATATATATATATATATATATATATATATATATATATATATGAATCCAGGGATAGCACTTTCCGTTCTGTCTGGTGCATATTTATAATTCTCTATAATAAATTATATATACCTTGATTTCTTCCATAGGACTCCGGAATGACTGCGTCGATACATGAGAATTAATTACTAGGTCGTCATGCTAGTGTGTCTGCTACACACGAGTGCATGTAACACCTATTGAGTAGCATCATTTTTTGGTACTTTGTCGTGAGGGAAATTGGGCTCGTGTGTGCAGGCAAGGCGATGTGTGCCGTTTACCCAGCGGACCTGGGTTCGAATATATATATATATAAATATATTTATAAAGTTTATTTTATTCTTTTTCATTATGAAAATGTTGCATTTATTATATGTATCAATTAATGATATTAATTTTATTAAATTTTCAGCAGCAACTCAAGCATTTCTGTTTAGGTCCATTCGTCTGTTCGCTGTCGTTATTGGCTTTTTAATGCCCATAGGTATTTATCGGATCACCCCAGATTCTGTGGTGGTGGAGGGAACCGTGGTACTGCACATATACCTTTTAGATTCCACCCGAATACCATCCATATGAATTCGTAAATTCTGAGGAAATAAATATGCTATTTACATACATACATACATACATACGTGCGTGCGTGCGTGCATGCGTACATACATACATACATACATATCAATTCTTTTATCAAACTTTTATATAGTTGTTTATAATGACATTATTATGACCATTGGGATGCAAAGAATCTACTCTATGAATCCAGTAACTTTCTGTAATCACTCTTTTTGTATCTCTCCATGTACACTATAAATTGGCATGAAAGAAAAATCACGTAAACTGTAATTATTTGTACTGAGATGAACTGGTGATTGTGCATCCTTCTGGAAACTTGGTGAAGTGTTTGTCCAACATGGTGTTTGTTACATTTTTACAAATTATCAAATACATTCTTTCAGTTGATTTGCACGTATCTTTATAACATAGAAAAAACAGATTTGTATTTGAACTACAATCATTAGCACTTTCTGTAATATTTGAATACTGTGAGAATCGATATATGTTACAGCTAGATAACGATAAACATCGTTTTATATATTTAGTTTGTATAAGTCTGATCCAACATTCTCGCTAGTTCCTATTTCGTCTATACGCAACTATCAGATCATTATTTAATATGGGCCTCAATTAACAAATAAGCACTTCGATTTTCTTGTTTATAAAAGACCTAAGAATTTGCAAACAAAGCATTTTCACAAGTAGTTTCAACACAGTCTGTCTCACCTTAACCACTCCTGCAACATTAGTAATCTTGTCTTAGCTGATGAAGTGTACTTTGCATGTGTATATAGTATCTCAGCATATAAACCCATGCTCACACAATGACAACTCGATTTTGTACTAGAGTTGATGTATTGAGATATGTCACTGCTATCACTCCAATACATTTCAGAAAGAAAGTTTGCATTTATATATATACAAAAAATGCGTGTCATGCAGAGTGGGAGTGGGTTGAAGAATAATTAATGTTCCTTCTAACCCCATCCTAATAAAATATTGCCTCACTTCAATGTTTGCATAAAACACATTTATCCAACAAAAATAATGTCTTTTGAGAATGAATTTGAAAAATAACCTTGCTTATAGATCTGAGTAAGATTTGGAGAGTTGAATATTCAATGCTCCTCTGGAGTCTTGTCCGGCTGGGACGGTTCATATACAATCTTATCAGGCTGTGCTCAGTTAGTTAGAGTATGGTAAAGTTGGGATGGGTCACGTTTTGGCAGGCTCTTATGAGATTACTGAAGATCTGTCAGCGTGATATGGATCATCTGATCTCTTGTCAGGCTGGGATCGGTCATCTGGAGTCTTATCACGCTTTGATGGGTCACCCGGAGCCATGTCAAGTTTGCATGGGTCATCTGGAGTCTGTTGAGACTTGGACTGGCCATTTTATATCTGTTCCGTTGGGGGGGGGGGGGGCATATTGGGGTTTGTCAGGCCCCTGTGACACATTACAATACACTAATAAACATTTTGAACAATCAAGATACTTCGTAAGATTTTGAAGTCTGAAAACACACAAACTGATATAGATTACAAACACACAAAAATCGGATTCACTTGGACCTGGATCTAAACTCCAGTAAATCACGTCAAGGACAAATGCCTGTAGACTGTCTTCAGCCAGTCTTTCTTCAAATGGCTGGAAAACAATAGGAGCATGCATACATAATTTTTAAAATTGAATATGCTTCATTTGGTCAAGTTGTTTATGATCAGTAAAATTAGATATGTAATTTATATTTATTAACAATGTTGTTGTTGTTGTTGTTGTTGTTGTAGGGTTTAGAGCCAGTTTCAGCACAATATTGGCTATACATGGCGGCCAGTAGCAGTGGTGGAGGAAGAACCGGGGAAAACACCGGAAGGAACCACCGACTCACGAGAAGCTACTGGCAAGCCTTCTCACATGTCCACATTGGCCGAACTTGAGAACCCACGCAGACAGAGGTGAGAAAGCACTGACACGTAACGGTGAACCCTTTAGACCGCTCGGCCACTCCAGGCTCCTATAAACTATGTACCTTTTATATATCACATGCATTTCATCATTCTTTTGAAGACAATATAGTAATGAGTTAAAGAACTATGTCTTCATATGTCTTCAATTACAGTTGAATGTCAAAGACCCTTTTAAACATATGTGTCAATAATCTGAAGAACATGGGAAAATACTTTTGTATCAATGTGAGGTATAATTTACAAGAACTAAATGACTTAAAACTAATTGCCAACATTGTACACATAAAACGGTGAATGTAAACATCGTCAAATAAATAATACCTCTTTCGCATGTTTCCGTTCAAGAATAAAGGGAAGAAGAGTCAAATCTGCACTTTTTCCAATACCGGAAAGCTAATAGATAAATGATGATATTGTTGACTGGATGTTTCTAAGTCAGAATTATGGATTTCTTGCGAGTCTGATTCGTGAGTCTGTTCGGAAAGAACTTTGCTTTCTTCAGTCATCATTTCCAGGATTTATGGGGTTGTGGTTTTTTTTTAATTGTCAGAAATCTTCTCTATCCAATTTTCTTTATTGTTCTTTTTCTTCCTCTAAGCGGAGCGGACACGAAATGAAATGGCTTCTTTGTATTTTTAAATCATTGTTTCAAAGTGTTGTTTCAGTCTTGAATTAGTTTACTCTATTACAGCTATTTCCTCATTACTGCTTCCTTCCTGTTCGTTCTGTAACTGAGCTGAGAGGAGACAGAGCTTCAGTAAGTTCATGTTGTCTTGTAACTCTATTGATGTGTAGGTCCCATTTGACAGTCCCTTATATCTGCTCGACCCCTCTATGCTCGCCTCATGAGGTTCAGCTTCCGATGCCTTATTGAAATTCCTCTCTCAGGGCTCCTTGTAGCTTCTCAACAATACCTTGTCACTTATCTTTCTTGCTGGTTTATCAACAATGTACACGGGAACGGATGCAACATGTTTAGCCACTGGAAGTCTATGACTGTGTATATTATTCATTATTATAATGCTCTTCCTTTTCATGTTACAGGTACATGTAAGATTTCTCGTGTGCACTAGTCCAGGTAATATAGCACAGACATGTATATTTCTGGAACTCTTGATACATTTTAACCATTCTGTCTAGACAATTAATGTGGATGTAGTCTACTTGGTGAACTTGCCAACAGTAGTGATTTCAATTGTTCATTTGACAAAGTCGAATGAACCTCTCATTCAAAATGTAAGTGCATTTGATTAGAAACTGTGATTTTACCTTCAACCACTATCACTGCCAGTCTTGCCCCTGCATTTATAACTCCACCTGCTGCATCACAATATATTTTACCATGGCACGAACACAGATTGTTGTCTTCCTCTCTGGATGCCAAAGTGTTAATTTCATGACCCTTATTCAATAGAGAACTTTCTGATTTGTAGTAGGCAGAACATCCATCAAAGGATTCGTAGATAGTTCTGAATGTGATATCTTACCCCTCTGTCAGAAATTGCATTGCATTTTCAATGAATTTTTAAACGACATGGTGATCATGTTGGGTGTCAATTTATAAAGAGATTAATGCATCCAGCACAGGCTGAGTTGAGTCACCTCAACCTGGACAACTGTAATTAGTAACTACAGTATGAACAGTGATTAGGTCCTTCATGCAGTGTGTAGAGCTGATTTCTTGTTAGTTGAAAGTACTCTAATCAAGTTAAATTACTATGGAGTTGGGGGATGGAACCTGGAGTTTGGGGACAATTTGTGAACACGTTTCAAACGTAGTTCCTCTGGGCACTGTGAACTAGAAGAGGAAAAATTATATTATTTACTCTTCTACTCTTCTATAAGCGCCTGAGCATGTTCTGCCTTAGACTCTAAGACTTTGTGCACTGATGGCTTCCTTCCATGTTGACAGAATTCCTTTGTTAGCAATAGCGGCAGGAGACAATTTTTGAACATCAACACTACATTCATCAACAGTTTTTGTTGATGCAGTTCGCAGCACGGTACTCGGCTTGTACATCGTTTGAGTAAAGAAAAATTGCTATGAAGCCTACATTACCTTTGATTTTACAACCAACTGTACCAAACTGTGTCACATGGTTTAGCACCTCGTTTTACATTCGGGATTGTACAGAATGTGATAAGGTTTTAAATGAATTTTTATGCGGTGTGCCCTCAAAGCCTTATGCATCTTGTTTACTTGTTCAGACAGTACAATCTAAGACTCCGTTGTATTGGTGACTGCTACATATGAGGCACTTGATTTAACGTGTTTATCTGTGATACAGGTGTCTCCTCTAAAGAATCACTTTGTCAGTTGAATTAACAATTTCCTTCTTACATTCTTGGAGGGACCTTATTCAGCCAGTTTAGATTTTAGTTTCATCGTGGTTTCCTTTAAGATGCCTCCATATATGTTAATCATCTCCTATGCTTTCTTGAACTGATACTGAGTCCAGTTCTTGAAATTGACTCTTTTTTCTTCGAGTTGCATTTTACATAAAACTAATTTCTTGGCTATTTATGATTACTGATTTAGTGCACTTTTGGATGATGAGGACTGAAAACTGTATGGTTCCAGATATGATAGAATCGATGATTGAGTGTCCCATTTTCTGCATTCTCCTTTTTGAAGCAGAAAACAAACGTTCTTTGTCCCCAATTCTTAAATAATTTTGAGCTGTTTGCTCTTTGAATTCTTTTCATTTCATGCAAGTGCATTTTCGTCTTTTAATGTTATACCGTGATTATTAGTATCATCACCACTGGTTCTCTTCCTTTTGCCCTTTTATTTGCCTCTAATCTATTTATTGTGCCTTTGAATAAGTGTATCTTAATCTGCTGGTAATGCATTTGGAAATGCAATTTATTCAAAGAAGAAAGAGAAATTAAATGACCATCACAGTAATTACGGTTCTTGATTAATTGTCATCATATATATTTTGTCCAAGTGTAATGGTTATGATGTAAATGTCTCAGCTGAATAATTTTATATTACGAATACTGCCTTTTAGAGCCATTCTTTAGAGCAAATGTATATTATAATTTTCTTCATAACATCAGTCATCAAAGTTTATGTTCTTGGAATTATGTCCTTCTTAAAAGTTTGGTAAAATGTTTGATGATCATCATAGAGATTGCCTTCATAAACCAGTATTAAGTGTCAGACAATATAGCTGTATTGCCATTTCAAACGAATTTACCACTTAAATGTTTTCAATTGTATGACATTTTATTAGAGCTACAACTGTTAATACTGATTAAAACAATTTACATAGTTTTATGTCATTGTCACATCCTGCAAAATATTATTGTCCTCATATGATGTCCGTTAGTCCACAGTTGAAGTGTTTTAGAGTAACGTTTTGAAAGTGGTCAAGATAAGTGCACCTCGTTTATGCAAAGCGTAGTTAAATCAGTTTTGGTTACTGTACACGTGGCTATGAAAAAATTGTAAAATATTTTCGGAAAATGACACGTGTACACATAATGTCCATTATATATCTTTCCAAAACGCTCTCTTCCACGTCTTTTTACTATATTATATCATATATTGTACATAAACGAGATGACATTGGAGATAACTGGTCTTCAAAAATACATAGGCTAGCAATAATGAATATAACTGCTTGCCACTATATTGTCTGGAATTTCTTCTCGCGTTGCTTGGAATTTAATTGCGGATATGAATTTTAGATATTAAAGCAACCAGAATAATCATTCTGAAATGTTAGGCATATATTCAATTACATTGTTTTATTGCCCTTAATAAACGTTAAATTGTTAATAGTTATGCAGTTTTTGTCTTTAAAGCTACAATATTAAGCATTACTCTCATTGTAAAGATACACTCGATGTGAACATTAAGGGCTAGTGTTCCCAGGCCAAGACATTTTTCTATAAACGTGCCCTTTTAGTCTTGCAAGATGCCCCTTTCGTGTTATAAAAATAGTCTACTTTAGACTGATTCGGATTGATTTTCAAGCACATAGGAGCAGCCATTTTGGTTATCTGTGCTTAAATCGTGTACAATTTTTAAGAATACAACATCAAAAGAAATTTGAAATACATCAAGAGTTGCCTTAAATTATGCCATTCCACCTTCACGCCATCATACTTTCTCTCTACTGAACGTGGTCAAGCAAAATGTGAACTCTGCTGAAAAGATAGCACTACTTAATGTATCACCTAATGAATGATTAATTCAACAGATTTTGTTTGTATGTTTTCAAAATAGGTATAATTGTTCATTTGCATGTTTTCAAAATAGGTATAATTGTTCATTTTTTTACACGGACACAGATGATAAAGAAATGAGAAATAAGTTAAGGTCTACTGAATAACTGTAAATATGAGAAATATTCTTTGAGAAAACGCAACTTTCAATCATTGTCACATGTTCTAGAACATAAGATGAACGCCAACAGACATAAATACAACTATCACAAAAAATATTACGATCTAGTTATATAAGACTGAAAAATTGCCTCACCTCCATGTTGATATCTAACTAGATCTGAACCCAAATGTATCAACATGGAAAGTTCCACCCAAGCATATGAGGTCGACCATTCTATATTAAACCCAGTCCTCGGTTTTTGAAGCTCTTTCTTTGGGGGAGCTCAGGCTATCTGAATCTTAATTACCATTGGTGACACCAATCTCTGATCTTCATAGCCAGACCAAAGTGGGGCTATCTGGGCACTGAGTAATTTTACGATGGTGCGTTTATTTGTCACAAGAATCTGCTTAACTTAGAACGAATATGTGTAACTATTTTAGATGGGTAGCGAATAGGACTGATCAGTCTGATCCATAAGATAACTATTACATGAATGAGAAACTATCCTGGTTTACCGTGTACCTGAATTGAAAACTCAGTACTAGGTAAGAACAGGTGTAATTTGAGTAACAGGGCATTGAAATAAATCACAAGATGTTATTTAAGATACTAATTTTATAAGCATAACCCACAAGTGGATGGCTTTGCGGAGAGTTCTAAAGTGTAGCGGGCTGAGTAATAGTGTGGTAGAGCCGCTATGTTAAAGGCCCTAATGAGAACACTAAAAGGGAATTATCTTTTTCAACTTTGCGATTATTGGTCATTCCCCAGAGAAGCTACAGCTAATTGCAGCGATTAAGCAAAGGTAAATAAGAACCTTAGTAGGTGTATATAACTGTAAAAACCTTAAACACATTCTCCCATTGATATGTAGCTGTATGACAAAATGGTGTGTATCTGTAAACAGAAGATTCTAAGAAGTGAAGAAAGAAAAGGCAATGATTACAATGACTGAATAGGTTACCCTATACAGTTCTAAAAATGCGCCAGTGGTGACCTCTATGTATTTGAAATGCCCTCTGTGTCCTGAAAGTGCCCTCCTGGGAAGATGAATAGAAGCATACCTTGTACAGATTCTGGATAGTAGATAATTAAGTAGTGATGTGTAAGGATTCAAAGGATGTTAGTTGAGTCTTAAAAAAAGAGGGTGCTATAAACAAAGATAGCATTTAATGAGGTAGAGAATTTAGCTCTAGAACTATAATCAAGAGCATAAATAGTAGATAAAGATCTTCGTTTCTTTATGAAACCAAATAAAAGAAGTCATTTAATTTAAGAGTCCCGGTTGACACTCTAACCCATTATATTTCCCTCCAAAACAGAACCAACATGTCTTGAAGAAAAAAGAAACACTCCTCATGTCATCGTTCAATTGATCAGTAAGAGAGCTGACCGTCACCTCATGCTTCACTGTTAATAAACATACTTTTCAGTATGGAGCCTTCATATTAATGTCCCGTTTGTTTCAATAAGCTGTCGATTCTTTGCCCCTATAAGGTTTGGCCAATTCTTTTCCAAAGTTAATTTTCCGTTTGTTCTATTAAATTTTCGACCCTATTAAACATAAGCCTACCATTCAGCTATTAGTTTAGAGAGAAGATAAACTCACAATTCTCTAGAAATTATATTAAGATAGAAATGTCGTTTTGTAAATAGTTTGGTTATATATATATATATATATATATATATATATATATATATATATATATATATATATATATATATATATATATATATATATATATATATATATTACATATATAGTGTCTTCATGGAAAAATTATATTGTCCACACAAAGATCCTTAGAAATTTAATAAAACTTTACAATCTTGTGAACCTTGTAACTGAGTTGATGTTTAATCCTTTGCACGCAAATAAGGAACAGACAATTTTAATCTTTGACGTACATTTGATGTGAGCTGCGCTGATTGAAAATATTGATTTTGTAACCGTCTTTCTCTCTCTCTCTCTCTCTCTCTCTCTCACACACACACACACACACACAAACACACATACATCGAATCCACACATTTAAATACAGAAAATTCCTCATTTTGAAATATATGACATCATACAGTCTTTTCGTTCTAGTGCAGGTCGTCCAATCATGTTACACTATTACAAAAACTTACATTTAAACATGGCTCTTTGTTTGAGCCTATTTAACATGGGACTTCACAACACCCCGTTTTGCTCTGAGATGACTAATGGAAATTGTTTTCTTTATATGCTTCTATGACATCCTTTTGTAATCTTTTATTTTCCAGTAATGTTTCCCCCTCTGTTATAGATCCGTCGGGGTGAGGGGGAGCAGAATAGGTAGCACAGAGGATGGCAATTGTAATTGTTTCATTAACTGCTGGTGTTAATGATGCTTGTGGCATTATGCTTTGCAACCGGGAATAATCTCTTTATGTAATGCCACAATTAACTGCTCTTGTTTCTTCTCTGCTTTGTATCAAATGATTTCGCTTTCTATCAGTTTCTTCCAGCAGTGTTAGTATGTTTTGGTAACTGAGTGTGTTAGTGGTGTACCTAACATTTCCTGAAATTTCTGCTTAACTAATTTTTCTCGACGCAGCCGCTGTTTTAAACCCCCACGTTTTCCAACTATTGAATAATAATACAGTATATATTGAAAAGTAGTGCAAAATAATTTAAAACAAGTGCTGTTGATTGTTTATGATCTAAACCACTACGGTATTTTCAAGGGTATTTTGTTAGCTGTTTTATCAAAGCGCTTATAAACCGTAGGACTTTTTGCTTGCCTCGAGATTTAATTTAACAAAGCACAATTTATCAACACCGCCAGAGTAACAGTCATCTGCAATTTAGCTTATTTCTATATTATCTAACCCATTAAATAATACAAAATATTTTCTATTACGGCGGATACATTTTGGCTTGCCGTAAGAAGACTATGTTAAATGAAGACAATTACAGCTTTTATTACAGCTCAAGTTGAACTTTCAATTTTGTTCCTGTTTCAAATATCAATTTTAATATCATCAAACACAGCAATTTGTATCCTTTCTTTTGCTTAGCTGGACTAACATTTTCAGGTTCAAACATAGACATGACTTCTTCACGTGTTGTTTCATTTCTTTGATCAAAATAGTTTTCCCATCATCTTACGTTTATCTTGGGTATTATTATTGGTAAACTTTGTAAATTATCATAATGAAAATAAATGTTTAAGTATTAGATTCAGCAACATTTGTTTTTTCAAGATCAAGACATATGCTTCCAATACGAAAGTGACAATCAGGTTGATCAGCCTGATTAAATTATATGGATCTCCACTGTCCTACGAGAAGATCTGACAGCGACCGCTTCAGGATCATGTTCTGTTGACCCATTTTATTACCATAATCGCTAATTTTATCAGCCTGTCAGAAGTCTTATATCTCAGCGTTAAGAAGACTGAGCAGTATGACTGAAGAGCATCATTGTGCGCCGAAAGAAAACCGCTCAGGTGGCCCAGTGGTTAGAGTGTCCGCCTCGGATGCGGGAGGTCGTGGGTTCGATCCCCGGCTGATTCGTAACAAAAGACTTACAAAAATGGGACTAACAGCTGCCTCGCTTGGCGCTCAGCATTAAGAGGTTAGTGTTAGGACTGGTCGGCCTGGTGTCAGGATAATGTGACGGTGTGGGACATCATGCTACGTGTCTGCAGCATGATGTCCCAGTGCTAGACATCACTATAAACTGCCACACTGCAAACATCGTAGCGATATGACTGACAAATTGTTAAAGCTACGTTAAAAATCCAAAAGACACATACACACACACATGGGCTAACGATTTAATTTACTTTCAAATTTCCGAAACGGCATTTCTAGTGGATAATTCAAAGGTCGTCAGAACATGACCATTAAACATTCGTTGTGAAATCTTCTTGTAGGATAGAGATCTTATTTTAATCAGCATCTAACAAAATGTTGATATGCCTATTCTTCTCAGTGTTAATAGCAACAACGCTTATAGATCCGACTTCATGAATATCTAATACCATTCTGATTTTAATTATTTGAACATATGGCATAAATATGATAACTACAAGATCGATGATTGTTATTAATATATTGTCCTATATGTTGGTTTAAATTCAAATCCAATAATCTGTTCTTCTCTCTATAATAGCTGTTATGGCTAAACATTATACAGAATTAGTGATGATATATAATATGAAGTATTATATTACAGAAAATCATCGAATTTAATTACAAGTAACATCAAAGAATTAGTTGATGCTCTGAACAGAACAAAATAACAAGGGAGGATTATTGCTAGATAAAAAACACTGTGGAAAATTGTATGACGTTGAAAAACCTGTATTTGACCTTCCCTCTGGGTTTGCTAAGTGCATTAAAATTAAATGTACATAGAAGAATTTCCATAGATTACGATATAATCATTCTCTCGTTCCTTTGACGTATTAAAATAGAAAGTGTAAAAAGAAGTGTAGTTTTTCTTTACTCCAAGTTATTTAAAATTCTGCAGAAGTAATATTTACAGAGAATACTTATTGTGCTATAGCATAGCAAAGCACCGTTTTTGATTGGATTTTTATCACATTTGTCGTTTATTGTTTAAAAAAAAGACAGTTAACCACAGAGGTATTTATTGACTTTTGGATGTGGCCTCCTGTGCAAATAAGATATTTCACTTTTTCGAATACTTTATATTAGTTAATCTCTGGGATGATTTTGCATTCCTTCTAGCTGTCTTACTTCAGTATTTCCATTCTAAATTGTGTACGTAGGAAATGAACGATTGTGCATATTTCATATCTTCTACATTTAAACAGAGTTGAGATAAAGTTGAAAGTAGGAGACCTCATTGTAAATGCTGATAGAAACTACAGACAAAATGATTGAATGATCATTATCCGCGGTTAATTATTTATTTCGCTTCCTGGAAGTGTATAAATACGCTACATCGTGTGGGCAATGTATAAGATAATTTTTTTTAAAAAGAAAACTTTTTTGTCCGCATTGCCCACCGGATGAGAGAAGGAAATTATACTTCTGAATGAAAGACCCCATTCTATTCAAGATATTGGCTCTTCAAAAGCACAATTGTTTTTTTTTTCTAAATAGCAAACATTTACACATTCCATTATTTTGACCAACTCTTAATTTAACTCTTTAGATGCAGTGGTTTCTGTGAAGATTATGTCATAATATCGTCCACACTGCCAGACGTCACATTTTAAACCAACCAAGAAAGGAGGAGTAGAAAGTCATCTGGAAGACACGAGGGAATAGAGGAGTTATAAGTTACTTTCAGTCATAAAAGGAGATAATGAACTATCCGTATTGTAATGCAAATAAAGTATGAATCCAACCATTCAGTTTGAACTACCTCTATTCATTTCTTCCCTTTGGAAATATGTACAACTTTGACATTTGTTTAAAAATAGTTGCGGATTAAACGCCAAAATAAACTGCTATTCTGTTAAAACATCATATATCTAGTAGTCAATCCAAATATTTACTTCCGTTACATAATTAACAAAGCAATAGTCTACTAGTACTAAAAAACTACTTTGCTCAAGCATCAGTATTTTAATAAAGGCCTCTTTCTATAAAACAAATTCACTTTTATGCTTTTTCAATTTTATCGTGAAAACAATATATTCTACTTGAAAGATTTATAAAGAAGATTTACAAACACATCTGATCGAAATTCTGGAAGTGAAAAAGTGGAAAATACTCTCTGAAAGATAGATTACAATATAATTCCAAGACAATGATAATTTCATTAGGTCATATCTAAAGGAAAAATTGCTGTCATAACTATTAGAAACAATACTTCTCACAAATTATGTCCAACAATATAGTCATGTTTCAAAATTATCATTGAGTAGTCACAGCTAATATTTTAAACCCCTTTGCAATGATAAGTGCAACGCTTTCATGACGCAATAATAATAATATAAATAATAATAATAATAATAATAATAATAATAATAAATTTTGCTTAAAATTAGTAAAAATTAAATGCATCACATATTAAGCATTATCAAGTGCTAACGATAATTATAATTATACTAATACTTCTACTGGTTATGATACTACTAATACCACTTGTATGCCTACCACTAATACTTCTACTGGTTATGATACTACTAATACCACTTGTATGCCTACCACTAATACTTCTACTGGTTATGATACTACTAATACCACTTGTATGCCTACCACTAATACTTCTACTGGTTATGATACTACTAATACCACTTGTATGCCTACCACTAATACTTCTACTGGTTATGATACTACTAATACCACTTGTATGCCTACCACTAATACTTCTACTGGTTATGATACTACTAATACCACTTGTATGCCTACCACTAATACTTCCACTTCTACTAGCAGGGTACTGGGGAACCGAGTAGTCTAAAGTGGTAGCCTTTACCGATCACTGCCATCTCACCTCTGTCCGCGTAGTTCAGAGTCTCCGGCTCGGCTAATATGGGTATGTGAGATAGCTGTCATTAGGTTCCCGTGTGTCGGTGGTTCTTACCGAAGTTTTCCAGGGTTCTTCCTCCAACAGTATATAATGGCCTTAATAAAAAAACTACTACTACTGCTATTCTTAGTCTTTTCGTTGTTGGTCAAGTTTATTATGATTAGTATTAGTGGCAGCAGTTGTTATAATTGGAATAGTAGAATTTCTTTTCCAAAGTTGACAAAAAATGTAAGCACTTAATAAATATGTTACAATTTAGTAAGCAAATGAAACAATCAATCGAAGACTCGTTGTTTTAATTGCGTTACAGATGCATATTAGATTTAAAACAAACTGCAAGGTCTTAAATATCAATGTCTCCAGACTGGCATTATATAGGATCTTCTATGATTTAGAAGCAGGTGATTCTTAGCCGTAATCTCTTCTGTTTTGCAAGAGTGGCTTTAAATAATAGGAAACAAATTCGAGAAATAATTACATTGAAGTCAGCATAAAAAAGTATATTCCGTTTCCAGACTTTCTTCTTTCTAAAACTCTTGGCTATGTTCCTGGCACCTTTCTGATGAAAATATCTTCTTCAATCGGTATCATAATTTTAGGGACTCAACCCAGTTAAGACGATAATACAAATTTCACAAAAGTATATTAATATTGGTATCGATTGTTTAGCATTATGTCAGATTCAATTTATTTTTAAGCTATTCTAAGCTCATCACAGCAAATCCCAGAATTATATCATTTCAAATTTCCTGGCAAACTCAGATAGAAGAATTGATAAAAACAAACGTTTCCACCGAAGAGAAATGAAATCCTTTTGTCGACTTCGACATCGTGTGCGCCTGGTTCAAGAATTAAAGGTTTTGTTCTCTATGTAAAATAGTCTTGCTTGCCCCTTTACCGAGAATTCAGCATCCAATGAACACACTATTGGTCCAAGAATATCTTGCACTTCCATGAATCGCCCATCAACATAAGTTCAAATATTTCCAAACACTTATTAGACATTCAGAAACTAACGGACCACCATGGTGATTAATGAAAATTATTGTTACTTTCAAAAGAGATTTCTTTGATAATGCTCACTGACAAAAACAGTCGAATAGTTTATAAAACAAAGTTATGCACTCCTAATAATTGAAAAAACAAGTGTTTTCATTTTCAACAGAAACAGCTTCAGAAAAAGATCGGTGTGATAAAGAAACACTCAAAGGGAAATCATTAGCATATTGGTAATACGTAGCTACCTGTCCTCCAGGTACAATGAAGAAAATGCAATATATTCGACAATAAAGCAACATACATTTGTTTCGTACTAAAACAACTTACATTTGAAAATGATATCGAAACGTTTCCAATATAAGTTTCTGAAACATTGGATAGAACACACACACACACACACACACACACACACACACACACACACTTGCAATAAAATCACTATTATTATGTGCTTTCAGTTACATTATATATTCTTCATTAAAATATACGGCATTATCTTTCAATGCGGTCTGAGAACACCAGATTAAACTAGATATAGTAAGTCTTAAAATCGATCTTACAATGAAAGGTTACCTATTTTCAAAGCGAAATAGTTAACAACTAAGTCTGTGAGAAAAAAGGATACTTTAGAGATCAAAGTAATTTATGACTTTTATCATTATGATTCTAATAAGAAAGAATATTTAATATCGCTTGAAAACGAGTAGATTTTACTTTAGAAAAGTCGTTCAATATATGTACTTATATATAATACGGTAAGGTTGGCACCCAATTTTATGTAGGTGGGATGAAAATTCAAAAGGACAGCAGTTCCGAAGTTATCTAGAAGACACCGTGAAATCAGCATGAGACAATTCAAGACGATTTCATTTCAAAGGTCAAGGTCGCTTTGTGCACTGCGAAAATGTCGGGTAGTACTTTAATCCGAAGTGGGTGCTTATAATATTTTATTGTTTATTTATTTATATATCTTTTAATTTATTACCCAAAATGAAATTAAAAATGTTTTCACTCGTTTTGATATATTTTATGTTAATCTGGTCGTTTGGAAATAGAAAGTAATATACTTTGGGTTTCATACAAGTTGCAAAGTCACCCTCACTCTACTATCTCGTCCAGGCCTGTCTGACTTCAGTGGCATGACAATGTCAAGAACTCTGGAGGAACTTTCGGATGCAGTTGATGGCCATCAGTTCCTACTGTACCAGAGCTGATGTCCTACACCATTCTCATAGCCCATGTTATCTACCTTCAAAGTTAGGGGTTGAGAATGTCTGTATGACCACATTAAATATACACACAAACACCTGCATACATTTTTGTAATAACATTTGGTTTTTTGATTTAGCAATCATTTAGGTACTATATCCTTTCTAGGAGATCCGAGCGGCCCTGGAATTTTGAACCAAAATATTTCTTTTCCACATGAAAGTCGTATTCAGGCTTCTAAAGTGGCAGTAGTGATTGCTGCCACTCGTGTCATCTCGTTGGTATATACTGACGTAGTCTTGTATTGTGGGGGATCTGTTTCCTTTAGATTTCATCAAAGAACTTTGAAACATTTATATCAGGTGTTTGTATTCTATCAGAATGCTTATAACACACTGACAGTTTTGTTTCCCCTCTTTCTTCTTCGCACCATTAAAAAGTTTTTATATACTCTGGTTCCTTCTGAACAAATATCTGTTCTTCCTTCCCAATGCTGTAAAACATCTCTAATTTGGCTTCCATTAATGTTCTAATCTTAGTGTGGTAATGATTAATGGAAAAAAATCCAAACTGAAGAGATTCTTGTCTGTAATAAGACTCACAACAGTACCAGTAATACGTCTCTTTATTTAGTCGGGTTTTGCGCTACCAGGGAATACCCTGCTCAACCGGTTTTTAGATATATATAAAAAATAAAAGAAGACGTTGTTTTATGGCTGGAAAAATGGGGGTGAGAGAGGGGTGGGGATGGGGAAACCGGACAAAATGGGAATAGAGAAACCCAACCCGGTAAAAACCAACACTGCCCGTACCCGGCAATATCCTTACCCGTCCATAGATTGTAGAATATACCTGACGTACCCTTCTACACGTGGTAAGAGGCGACTGACGGGTGCAACCTTTTTGCTTTGGTACACGTCCCGTGCTTTTGTTCCAATTAAGAAGTGTTGAACTTGTTAAAATAGCTCATTTATGTACAAATTAGTCTTGTATTTCGGTGATTTTTCTCGGTTTTTCTTTCATTTTGTGCTGTATGACTATTTTGGAATAAGTAAATTTAATCGGCACTATAAGGCCAGCATTGTGCTGATATACCTATAAAATCCTGTACATACATACATAATGATCGCTTATCTTCAGACAAATATACTACTATACCGTTATGATAATGTGCCCACTTTCAAGAATGGGCAATTTATTTGTTATCAATTTGTTGTTATCAAATTCGTTGAAGTAGTCTCATTTATTACATATAGATTTAATATCACATCATAGTCATATTTATTAGAACATTGAAAATTTAAAATTGTTTGGAATTATCTTTTTGTTGGATAGCGGAAAGATTACAGTCCTCACCCTCCTTGATTTGTCTGCAGCATTTGACACAATAGACCATGACATATTACTTCACCGTCTCCAGCATATATTTGGCATTCATGATACAGCCTTAATGTGGTTCAAGTCCTACTTGATCAACATGACACAAATTGTATCTGCAAATGGAATACACTCCAGCCCAGTTGATCTATGTTGTGGTGTTCCACAGGGGTCTGTTCTTGGACCTATTTTTTTCATTCTATACACTCAGTCGCTTTCAAGTGTCATAGATCATCATCCAGTGTCTCACCAATTGTACGCTGACGACACCCAAATATACAAATGTAGCCACCCAACTGAAGTTGATGCTACCATCCAAGGTGTAGAGAGGTGCATTTATGATGTGAAATCATGGATGACATGGAACAAGCTGCAGATGAATGATGATAAAACTGAGGCCATTCTGATCACAACACAAAGACTTTCTCTTTCACAGCCTTTACCTCAAACAATAAATATCAGCAACAGCAACATTAAATTCACACAATCAGTACGAAACCTAGGTGTTACTCTGGACGGTACTCTCACATTGCACCAACATGTCAATCCGCAAATATATTTCAGTTTATGCCACTAAAACACTTGTATGTTCATTAGTACTTTTAAGACTGGACTATTGTAACTCAATTCTGTCTGGTTCATCTCAATATCTGCTCCAGAAACTTCAAAAAGTTCAAAACACAGCTGCTCGGATCATACTTAGAGTACCACGATCAGAGCACACCTCCCCACTGCTATGTACCCTATACTGTCTATCCATTTGATCCAGAATCAAACACAAAATTTGTTCTCTGTGCTACGTTTCACTGTCGGACTCTAATCCAACATACCTATCCGACCTCACCCATGTGTACACAAAAGCAAGATACTTACGCCCCTCTTCTGACAATCGTATACTCATTATTCCCACTATGAAAACAAAGTCATATGGACAGCGTTCTTTTGCATACCAGGGCCCAGCAACATGGAATGAATTGCCCACTGAACTTAGACACAAAGACACAGTGATCCCATTCAAGTGTGCTCTCAAAACTCACTTATTTCGACTGCAAGAACATACTTAAAGACCTAATAATGTTTCCTACCTTAAGTATTCTCAGCCTTTTTTTAAAATATGTTTTCTAATTTCATGGTGTTTGTTTTTGAAATCATATCATTCTATGTTGTTGTTTTTATGTTATAGGTGTTGTCAAATGTTGTAAAGCGCTTAGAGCTTCTAAAAGATTAGGAGCTATACAAAGTCCTCATTATTATTATTATAATTATTATCTAACTTCCATTAGAACTGTTGTTTTTTTGTTTTGTTTTGTTGGGGTTTTTTGGTGGGTTTTTGTGTGCTTTTTTATCAACAAGAAAAGATGTGAAAACTGGCAAAATAAGAATGAATGAGAAGAAGCATTTGTTGGATTGACCGAGCAGGAAGTATACATACCCTACACTTTCTTGTCTATTTGCAGTCTCCTATAGCGGGTACTTATAAATATTATTTCTCTTTTATTTACGATTCAGTGTTGTATTTAACTGGCAGATGTTTATTTTGTTTAGATCTGAGTATAATATTGACGATGTCTGTATATACATCATCTGGGTATTCCCTTAACTGGAAAAAATTAGGTCTAATTTTATTTCCCATTCTGTTTATATCCGATATGTTGATGTGTACGTTTGATTTTGTGGATTTGTACAGTTTTTCAGCACATGATATGTCGTGTATGTGTGATACATGTAAACATTTTTTCCCATTAAATGACGAGAAAACCGAGTTATCAAAACTCTGCAGACGACATTGTTGCCTTCTATTTGAAAACATCGAACCAGTCGATATCCTTGACCTCCATATACAAGAGCAGATCATCAGTAATGACGATTGCGAGAGGATCAATGATGGATCAACCTCCAAAGAAAGTTGCAAACTACTGCTACTGTGTCTTGCAAACAGCCCAAGCGATACAGTTGTATATGTTTTTAAAAACTCCCTGAAGAATAAATATAGTTACATCTTGGATGTAATAGATCAGAATGCTTTTAAACCTGAGCAGATACTTTAAAGTGACAATTGTCCCAAAGGTACAGATAACGGTATCATACCGAATAAATACTCATCTGTAAAAAGTACTGAAAGCAAGAACATGATGCATAGGCAATACAGAGACTGTGATCAAGAAGGTAATGCCAGGAAAATTGCTAAATTGGAGAAGCAAGAAACATGTCGTTTTCAAACCTTTAATAGTTATCAGACTAAATGTCTGGTTATACCCACTTCTTCGAGCACAATGGTGCCTGGCGTGGCACCGAAGTCGAGAGAGGAATTGAGGAAATCGCGCTTACATGTCCAAACGACTACGCCATGCAACTATTAAAAGGAGGTTGTCTTGGATGATTCAGATGCACATACAGCTGTATGTACGTTGCTACTCACTCCCGCAGCAATCGTGTATCTCGAATGACCGAGTAGGCGGTATATAGTAACATACAACTTTCTCAGCACTCTCATTAATCATGGGAATTATGAAAAGGTTCAATCTCTGTCGTCATCCCTACCACAGAGGTACCATCATGAACATGGTATGCTATGCATGTTGAGATATCTTAATACGGACGCGTATTTATTCAAGAGAGATCTTGACTCTGCCAAAACACAGATAAAGATCATCGTTTGAGATCATTCCTCAGACTAGCAATACCCCGTACTTTGCCTTAGAATTGCTAGCAGCGAAGACACACGTTTTTATCAATGTAAAAAAGATAGAGAAGCTGCGACAAATGCTAGATGATGCCAAGATGATGATAGAGACTAACCATGCGGGGAACACAGGCCGGGCTGCATGATGGCTGTTCTTAAATGACGCCCGTAGCTTCATGGCTCAGATAAGGATACTGAATTTTCGAAAGAATCAATTTTTGAAACATATAAATGGCTACACAATAAGACTAAGGTGAGTTTACAGAACGCTATGACACACTTTCAGCATGATGGAAGGAGGATGGTCCTTTTGGGTTTGGTTATGCCCTTTGACTTTTGGTTTCTCTTCTGTTACAATGTGGGTATAATGGGCTTACAATGGGCCTCTTGAATCCGCAGGCAGACGACATGAAACAAGCGTGTGCATTGTTAGGGCAGATCGAAAATTCTGAAATTGCCCTTCCAGATATCTTGAAAATGGACTTTCTGGTAGCTAAATCCGACTACCAGTTCTGAACAGGAAATATAATCCGAGCTCTTGAGCACGAGCAATCTGCGTACAATACAGTTAACGAATTACACTGGCAGGAAATGGCACAGCACATCGGTAACAGAATTAACCATTTCCAAATGAAAACTACACTTTTCAAAGACGAAATATATGAATACGAATTTAACTAAATTCTTTTGAAAGAATCATCGAACGCAGAATTATAGAGCGATAAAACTAAATGCATGTTTCTATGCCCAGTGAAAACATGATAAATCATAACCAATCTGTGATGATGAAAACGCTTTACTTAATTTCATAGTTAGGTCCCAATTTCACAAATGGGCAAGGCTATAAAAAATAAGTAAGTATGTAACATGTACTCATTTCCAAGTTTGAATTGAAGTGTTTTGTGCCTGTGATGAGAGAGAGAGAGAGAGAGAGAGAGAGAGAGACTAACATAATAATTCAATGTAAAAATTATTTGAGAAAATATGAATGACTTTTTCGTTTCGGTTCTTCGACCCACATGCATGTATTATTTGTTAGGGATATATATAATACTTATTATATATCTATGGCGTCCGCAACCTGATTACTTGTGTAAAATGTTGTTTTACTGCCACAGATAGCATTTTTATACATTAGTTATTCATTGAACTTACTCCCAATATGATTCTGTACCAGCATCATCATCAATGAGACTTGAAACTTGTTTATGGTAATCTGCAGATGTAGGTGTGTTGTGTCCATAGGACGTGCCATGTGGTTTCTTGCATCATTCAAAACTACCCCATGTGAATGTTGGTCACTATGACCTTTTCTTACACTAATTAATTTGATGTATACAAGTAGGCCCCAGTGTAAACGTTTTATCATGTTGGCATATCCCCAGCTTTGCTTATAGAACTCAGGAAGACTGCTTCTATTATCATTCTAAACCACCCCAGGTCAAAGTTGGCTAAACCCTGCCTGACTTTCCTACTCTAATAATCTTCTTATCGTCGGGTTAACCCAGTTTCAAGGTTTTGATATCCTGGATAATCTCCAGCTGTATTTATGGTATCTATATGGAACTTGGTCAAGATATTGTATTCCGTTATCGTACCCCTCCCTCAAAGGAAAAGAAGTTTAAAGTGACTTTTTTGTTGACAACGTTGTCTTTGTTAATAACGTTTAACCTAAGTGTAACAGTTTTATCAAGTATGGCATGTTTATAGAACTTGGTTAAAATTTCTTGCATCATTCTGGAACACCCTAAGATAATATAGGTCACACTGTCCTCCTTTTCTTCTTTTATAATAATTCATAGTTTGTTTACCCCAATATAGAAGTTTTGTATTGCTGGCAATCTCAATCTGCACGAAGACTGTTCATGGAACTTGGTGAGGGTGTTCCCTGCTCAATTCCAAACATCTCCAGGTAAAGGTTTGCAACCGTGAGCACCCTTGCTTGCTCTAGTCATTTCTTCCCTCCGGTTAACTCATTATAAAGGTTTTGTCCTACTGGCCAATATCCAGCTGTATATATGACGTCAACGTGGAACATGGTCGAGATGTATTTTATATCATTGTGCCCTTCCATGAAAGGATATTAGGTTATAATGACTTACGTTTCTTACACTAATTACGCTTTATTCTTAACTTCAGACAAATATCACTGTGCATGCAAGCTTCGTTGTCTTTTTGACAATCCTGGTTATATTTGTTATTTTGCATTTCATAGCTTCTTACCGACATTCACAAGCACTATATGTGTATGTGTGTGTGTGTGTGTGCGTGTGTGTAAAACCACGTGCGAATCTTCTTTAAGTTCTGAGGTAATTGTCACTTGATATGTTTAAAGAGTGCATTGCTTATTTGTGGTTGTTATACCTAGTCATAACTTCAGTTAAATAACGCTATCTTGTAACTTGTGCTCAGTTTCTTTGTATTATTAATTCGTCATAAATTTAAGAAAAGTTGTTCTATGTTTTTTGTTCTATTTTAGTTAGCTTAGCTTCCTTTTCTATGATTTGATTTACTACAGACAAATTAGTTTATTTTTCATACTTTAGATGTTTTTATTGGAAACAAGTGTGTGTGTGTGTGTGTGTGTGTGTACGTACGTGTTTGTTTCAGTACTTCATCCTATATGGAAATGTATTTCACCAGCATGTGTTTATGTACATTTTCTTAATTTCAAAATGCAGCTAATCAAACATAAATATTAGTATGCCATAGATTGCAGATACAATAAATATTTGTTGGTTTTTTTGACGTTTTATGTCAGAAATCAGTTGATAGATCTGTAGGAGCTCATTACAGAAGTAATCAAAATCTTCCTAAGTTTATATCTGTCTTTATCGGACTCTAGGTCAAATATCGTTTAATTGTATACATTGTGAATTCGTCACTTTTTGGTGTACAAATTTTTGTTAATTTCGCGTTGGTTCAAATATCTATGTCTAGATCAAATGCAAAAGATTTCCAACCTTGATAGACAAGCAGCTCAACGAATTTTAGCATCCAGGAAAAGACCAACTTTGTAATTAAGCCACGGAAATTTATATCCACGAAAATATACGAAATTATATTATTTCAACATCATTTCATTTTCATTTATAATACTTTAAAGCATCATACCCTCACAATATATTTATTTCTGTACCACCTGTTGCAATGTTTCACGATAGTTTAACTCACTTTGTTGTTGTTGTTAAGCAATTGGTTAAGGAATGATGCACGTAATGATTTCAGTGTAATAATCGCGACATTGGTGCATGGCAAAAATATGTGTGGAATCTTTTATTCTTTTTTTAAGGTTAGTCATTCAAATCTCGTCCTTTAAACATACTATAAATATTCAATTATATGACTGATCCAGTTGGCTTACCTGCTATAAGGAACCATGTATTGTATAGTTTGTCTATATTGTTTATGCCGCTTTGAACGTTCAATCAATATATTGACAAAACTACATTAACTACATTGTGTGTTTTGTTCCGTGGGAAGCGGGGAGGGAACGAGTTTGATATGGTGTAGGAATGTCGATGATGTCAGGCTGAGACGTTTGTTCCTATCCCTTATCAACGAGTTCTTTCTCCGACTCGCAAAAAAAGCAATTATTTGATTTTTTTATTTATTACAAATCCCCTTTTAATCACACATTCTTTTCAACTGTTTCAATGTGGACCTGTTGTTGGGTTGCAGTCGTACAATCAACAATGGGCAACGTTGCGCTCTGCTGATACCTTCATCAACGACCTCTTCTGGATGCGGTCTCACAAATACTCTTCCAAATGTTGTCTTCCGCGATGAGTTTTATATTTCTCTGACTTAAATTCCTTCCAGTCTGAGCAAGATGCAGCAACCTTATTAAACTTTCCCCAATATACCCACCCAGAAGTTCAGTTGTGGGCATGCATTCAGCGTCGGTCAGCTGCCTCTGCTATTGGATTGCTGGCGGATTTTGTCATTATATACATCACCTGGTTGTTAAATTATTTTGTCAAACTCGTCAGCGCCAAAACCCGTGCGATAATTTGACCGGAAGGCAGAGCCTCCTAGGGTAGCTCCAATGTCGATTGTGAGGAAACCATCAAGTCTCTGGTGAACCGCTTAAACATATTCGAAAACTCGTCCCACGAAACATCGGCAGCATACCAAGTTCAATGAATAATGAGGAGCCCCGCAAAATATCATCAACATATTAAAGTTGTCCTGATGACTTTGGACACATGTGCATATCTTTGTGGCACAAATCACGTCTTGCGCTGGCCCTGACAAAATACTATCGTGGGTTTGTCTTGACGGTCATGCGTCACATCGTCGTACACGACAAGATTATTGTGCTCTCGGTCACGGTCGTCAAAGGCAGGGGCATCATCGATCTTGCAAAAGAACGGGACTGCGACAAATTAAAGGCGTCAATCGGTCACAATTAGGCTTCAGAAAACAGTTCCGTGTCGCTCATGTATTCATACGGGTAGATTCTTTTGCGGGTGAGCAAGCCTAACTTTTCAGGCTCATCAGAGGATGCTCCGCCATATTGACTAGTGATTCTAAAACGGTCATTGCCGTTCCACGCAAGGTTGCTGGCGATTTTGTTCAAACCGGAATTGAGAAACTACAGCGAGTCAGTGATCTACTGCTAGCCCAGCCAACACGTATGTGTTTTTTCCCGTTGTTGGGAATAGCACTTATTCGTGCATTCGATGCTTTTACGACTCTCTGCATGATTATGTGACCATCGTACCCGAGAGAATTATAAAGCACAACCGAAATTCGCGCCGTGTGCGACTCCTCTGTACGCGACAATGATGTGGCAGTGATCTCACACGTTTTCAGCGCAGATCCAGCAAATAGTGACCACGGAAATATCATGTCATAGCGGGGCATAGTCATGCTCCATCTCATCTGGCAACAGTGCAAGAAAACACGCATGTGACCCGTTCAGTAAGTTAAGTCTTATTTGATTGAACCGACGGGCTTTCTTTTTTGAGTGTTGGAACTGACGGGAACGTTAAGGCATTCGAAAACCGTGTAAATGATATATGGTACTGTTACACGCACACGGGTATTTACTTGACCGAACGGTTGTCAAACCCTGGAGCGATTCTCGCTAGAAGTCATAAGTTTCCCCGACTTTCCAAAGACTTCCATACAACCTCAGCTGTAAATCAGAAAGCCCGACGTGTCCATTCTATACCTAAATTTTCCTCTAATTATTGCAAGACCACAGATAAACCAAACTGCCAACTATCTATCAACCGTACATCCACGTGTTTTGGCTTCATTATGTTTCCGTACCACCAACCGTTCACGCCTTAGAACATATATGAGTACTCCCTAACAATGGGAACTATTTTAACTCCGCCACCATAGGCCAGTCAATGTATGCTTTCCAGACACATTTCGCCGATGTAACTGCACCATATTCGCCCACATGGCGACATAAACGGTGTCTGTCAAGTCCCTTTTTATTTATTCCCTTGTGTAATTTACCGGTTTAATACCGTAAGTACTGTCCTTGCAGTCACGCTACCAATGTATACTAGATTTTAATATGTACTATTTTACTCCAGGGACATTCATTCGGTTTTGGTCGGAATTCACTACTAGTGAACCAGGACATCATGGAAACACACTAACACTTCACTCCGTGACGTTTGCTCCTATTAATTAGCTCATTAGTTCGGGCCAGGAATATTTCCATGGCGCCGAATTCCAATAATCAAACAAGTAATCACACAAATCTAAGAAATGCTTAAAACGGGGCACTACAACCAAGTGCACATACTCTAAATTTACTACAGTACATTCATCTTCCATTGCACCGATAGGCAGTTCCAAACAGTCGGGCCAGGTTCTGTCATTATCATGCGTTTGAACATTCAATCCTGGAAGTTATTTCATAAACTTCTGTCTTTTTTCGACGGAGTAGACTTTGACAGCGTCGTTGGCTTTTCTTTCGACAATATTGATGAAATTGCGTTGGCGAGTATTTCGGCGCGCGCGAGAATGATCGCGTATCGATCCGCATGGTTGGCATAGCTGATACGCGACAAGACTCCGACAACGCTTTTGTGGTATGGTTGAGCGACCAATACGCAATACGATCAAGTCGGATTTACAGTATTGGTTATGACATGTTCTGTTACAATGTTCCCGGTTTCCAAGGTATACGTTTTTGCACAGATGATTTTCTAGTGCCATCAGTTATTTCATATATATATATATATATATATATATATATATATATATATATATATATATATATATATATATATACGATTTAAATATTTGTTAGTTTAAAAAAAAAATCATTACATGATATTATAATGACCTTGTCCAAAACTGAGTTCATTTCTGCTTGACCTGATTATTTTTTTTGTTTTTTGATTTATGTCAACAACTAATACATAGCTTCATCATTCTCTTTACGTATGAGCTTAATATCAAGATTAGTATTCAGGTAAACAAGGAGAAGTAAATATGTTGTTTAGGGTCGGGTTTTTGAGATTCTTGTGTTATAAATAAAAAAGGCTCATTCGATCATTCTAGAAGGTTATTTTCCATTAGGTAATGGAATTAGGTTTTAGAAAATGCTAATTCTGACCTGAAGTCAAGTATAGAAATATATAATCTTGTGATTGTTAGATTTAGTCAGTCGTGCTTCTACATCTAGCACCTTCAATTTTTATTATGTTGTGACCAGTTTGGGCTGAATTTTCTTTTCTTCAAATTACTGAATTCAAGTGATTATTTTCTCTGCAAATACAAAAATGCTCTGATAATATTCTTGGATAAAGGCTTTCACTGGAATTTATACTGAAATCAAACCTGGAATAGTGTTTCTGTGATTCAACAAGAGACTGTTGATACATCAATACTTCATTATCTAGCACAGACACATCATCTATTTTAGTTTTGGATCTCTTCGAGACTTGAACTGTGTTTTATACAGAACTTTTCACTATTAGGGATAAATTATTTGTTAAATTTTACAAAGCTGGTTGTCTTTCACTCTTTTCTGTTACTTATTTTAAAAGCATAGACTTGTAACAATCAATATATATATATATATATATATATATATATATATATATATATATATATATATATATATATATGTGTGTGTGTGTGTGTGTGTGTGTGTGTGTGTAAGAGAGACAGAGAGAGAACTGTACTCATTAATACTAATTACTCATCGATATTCTCTATCGATGATGTGCGAAACTTCTGGTGTATCCTGTTTTTTAATTCATATGGTATATAGGGTTGTAGAGTATACTGAGGTAAATAGTGTTAGATCGTATGGCCATTTACCGTGAAATACTTCTCACCCATGATGGTAATCTCCAAACTCGGGGCAGTGTCTTGTAAATACACATTTTCATCAAGTTGTCGAAACTGAATAGTACTGCCAAATAGCTTTTTCTGCTTAAATAGAATTTCTTCAGACCAGAATTTGGCCAAATCACTGCACATTGACCAGTATGAAGTATTATGTCAACTCGTAAATGACTGCCCCTTGTACAGTGGTAACCGATGATTCCAAACATCTTGCACTACTTGCCTATGGACTCTATAGTTTTTTATGTCTTTGCATGTGAATATATTTTCATTAAACTCCAGACACTGCATCTTCTGCTCATAATTGCAGTTTTTCCAAAACTCTCCTCCCTGTGTGTAAATGCCATTAGTGCTTCCATATATTATATGCTGAAGGCATCTAAGTTATTCTTGACGTTGATCATGGAGATTTTTGCTGTCGTCATTGAGTTGGCCATGCAGACACTTAACAATAAGGAAAAACAAAAATAATGTATAAACCTAAAAGTGTGGCGAGCAAACATGTAATACACTCCTGTGTTACTGTTATGCACAAACAATTCTATTTAAGAATTTTCACTGTAGAAACTTCTCTTTGGAGCACTGTGCATTTTTTTTCAACCACGGGCATGTATTGCAGTTCATATACATTGCCATGAGGATAAAATCATGGGGTATAGAAAGAGTTGACCCTAATCAGTCACAGAAATTCCCATTTCCTACTACTATTAAAGATGTTAAATGATCTATAATAATAAAAATATTTAATGATTTCTAACAGTTCAAGGCAGTTGTCCAACTGGCCTTCAGCTGCTGCTACAAAGAGACTTTTCTCTAGCTTAAGAAAGCCACAAATGGTTCACTGAGATTGTTACTTCACATCAATTATGAGTATTGTACACAGCTATGTCATTTGCATTAGTAAATTAATAGTGTCAATAAAAAATTCAACTAACAGAGGTAATTAATTATTACTATTAGTTACAATTACAAAATACAATTTCACAACAATTTTGATAATGATTTAATGAACAACACAAAAGCCCACTAATAAAACCAGCCATAATTTTGTACTCAGGCACATCCATATAATATTAGTCAAATTATCTGAAACTGAAGTATTATAATAAATGGAGAAGACAAAATATTATGATTTTGGAACTAAAAATATCACCAACCAAAAAGAACAAAGGCAAAACAGATTCCAGGACCAGGTCCACCCTCTTTTTTGATGCTGCTTTTGTACAATTAGTAGCTAGATTCGTTGCAATGATAGAGCAACAACTCCAGGAACAAAGTCTGGCAGCCATAACGTCCTTACAACATTTAACTGGGAGGTAAATCCTACAAGCTATACCTCAAATATATGTCAACAGCTGCCATTCTGAATACTTTAGTTATTTAGAAAACAAAGATTGATAAGAAGCTGCTAATGCAACGAACTATTTTTACAGCATAATTAGTTTAACAAGAGGACAGTGAACAGCACATTATACGCCTTCCCCATGTTTAATAGACTTCCATGTTGGCACTCATAGGGTATGGTTGACTGGTGATAACTGACCAATGGTAAAGATATGTGGTCTTGAACTAGCTTACTGTGCAGAAACCATTATTCTTTTCATTAGCCTTACCATGACTGTGACCTTTAGACCATCTCTCTATATGTTTCTTTATTACACCAAGTGCAAACCATCCACAAATTTTGGTCAAGGAACTTACCATGAAACAAAAGTTACTCTGCAAAAACCCGTTTTTCCTTGAGCCACTATTGCCATGATCTTTGGCTCTTTTACCACAAAATCTATAGGACCCATTCTTACCTGATTTGCAAGCCATAAACAAACGTTTGCCAAGGATAATGGTCTAGAACTCAAGTTATTATGTAAGTAACATTTTTCAGCCACAGTGACCTACTTTTGATCTTTTGAAACTGCCATGATCAACAGGCTTCCTTTATGTACCATGGACATGTCATCCATAAAGTATGATGGTCAAGTACTAGATATTGTATGGAAATAAACAGACGGATACACAGACAACATTGTAACATAATACACTGTCCTATGATGTGCATATAAAACTAGATGAACAACATTAAAGATTGATGATACATTATATTAGATTTGAAGGCAACACTTTAAACTATTATGACACAGATAGAAACTTAGATTATCACACAGAAATAAATCAAGAATCATTTTGGGTAAAAGATCTAAAAAAGCAAGATCTATTGATAAACAGATAAATGGTAACAATTTCAAGCAAGCTAAACAAACAAGCACACTGTATCTTTCCAAATCAATGGTTCAAAAGAAATTTGAGTGAAAATTATATTTTAATCCTGAATATTCAGTAGGTGTGCTACTTACATTAAGAGATTTGGTTTATCGTCTGATAAACTAAAAAAAAAAAGAGTCCATATAAGTGACTGATGCTCTACTAGGCAATAAGAATCTCCAGGAATTCAAGATTTCTTCCTTTTAATTACTCAGTGTTGTAGGCATCTCTGAATATTCTCCAGCAATAACAAGATTTTTCAATTAGCTGATGATAAGGCAATAATGAATGAATGCCCATTTTGATTTAGGACCAACAAGACATTATATGAAGTCTTTTGGTGAAAATGCCATGTTGATACGAGTCCATTTTGGAGAAGTAACATAACAAGATTTTCAAGATGGTTGTCATGGTAGACATATTGGATATCAGATGCCCACCATTTAGGACCAACATAGCATCGTAATAAGTATTCTAATGAATGCCATTGAGCCATCTAGGAGAAATAGCAGTAATAAGATTTACTAGATGACCATTATGGTGACCATATTGGAGGTCAGATTTTTGCACCATTTTCATTTAAAACTAGACAACATCATATGTCTTTCAGTGAAAACCCCATGCTGATATGATCATTCACTCTAGAGAAGCAGTGAAAACAAGATTTTCTGGCTGTTTCAGAAGCCAAGTTTTTATTCAAGACCAACAAGACATCAAAAGCAGTCTTTAAGTAAAATCTATGAGTTGATACAACCATACAATCAGGAGGAGTAGCAATAACAAGATTCTAAAGATTGCAGCAGTGGCAGCCATACTGGAAATACTAGTGGCATCATCTTCATTTTGGGAACAAATAGGTGTCATAAGATGTCTCCTTGTGAAAACCTCATGTCTATATGATATTTTGTTCAAGAGGAGTAGTGTTTAAGATTTTCAAGATGGCCACTGTGATGGATATACTGGATATCACATCAACACCATTTTCATTTAGGACTAACTAGAGAACATAAAAAGTCTTTAAATGAAAAGCCCATCTTGATATATGGAAGAATAGCAACAACTACGATTTTCTGAATGGCCATATTAGACACTAAATTGGCCCCATTTTTTATCTATGACCAACTAGACATCATAAGATATCTTCTAGTTCAAACCATATGTCTATATCACTTTCTGTTCCGTATTAGTAGCAATAACAATATTTTCAAAAGAGCTGCTGTGGTGGCCATATTTTACATCAGATTAGCACCTTTTCCATTTAGCACCATCTAGTCATTATAAGAATTCATTCAGATTGGCATCATTTTCATTTAAAACCAACTATAGACCGTGGGTTGAATGTGTGTGTAAAGTTTCATGTCAATTTTCCAGGTAGTTTAAGCACAGCAGCAATAACAGAAAAACCCTCCCATAAGCTCTTCTCATCAGTGACTAAGAGAGCAAAAAAATAAAACTCTATGGGGATTCAAAAATAATATAATACATATTTAATGCATAGATATTGACAGAGCAGTAGTGGCAGATTATATCCTGAGTCATGACTTGGACAGGCTAAAAAGGCTGAATGGATGAATAGGCATGCATCCAAGCACAAATGGACACAATGACATCTATATCACACCTATGTATGTTCCCTGAAGCAATTTACCTGCCAAGTAATCAGTACACACCTCAGTGATTTTCTGAATCATGTTTATGTCTCTCCAAACAAGGTGCAGAATAAATTAGGGTGCACTACACTATATTTCATACACATATTCTATCACATTAATACAAAGTAAAACATCAAATTAGGAATATGGTTCAATGTGGAATGTAAAACAGATCATGATGTGAAGGTATTCAAACATATTTTGTAGTGGAATGGTTAGTACAGAAACCAAGTGGTGCATCAGCAGGGCGCTGAAATAATAAATGATGGGTCCTTTGCAACTGTGTGATAATCAGGATAACTGAAGATTGGCCAGTTGAGTCCAATAACCATGCATTTGAGTACAATTTTCCATATTCAATTACAAATAATTACAGCATTATTCCTGTGAAAAACTTCTATGTATATAATCTTGAACATTTCACAACATTTTAAGGATTAAAGCAATGCTAACAAGCAAAGTAACATCTTGGTTTCTTGGAAATTGGCAAGCACAGCTAAGAGAAAACCTCAAAGAGAAAGACAATGTGACAAAATTTGTATGAAACAAAAATAATTGTTCACTAATTAAAAGTGATGCTTGATCAGAACTGATTACTCAATCAATGATCTCAAAATTATATGAATTAACAACACTAGCCCTATCTTCAAATTTTACAAGTTAAAGGATTGTGAAGACGTTCAACAATATGTATCTATTTTAGATCAACTCTGCTTCATCCGATGATTGCAAAAAAAAGAAGCTGAGAACAGCTGATGTATCAGTTACTTATCTACATTTGCCAATTATTTTGGTTCTAGGTCTTAAAATATGTAACAGAAAGAAAGTGAAACATTACAATTTAGGAACAATCAACAGGCAATTTATTTCCCTAAAATACAAAATGAAGATTCAAGAGATACTTACATTATTGTGAATTAATTTTCATATAATCCTCAATATCCTTTTAAAAATCCAAATGTACAGAATGTTCTGAGTAAATTCCTTGAATGTCCTGATATAACACAATGTAGCAAACCAGAATGTTTTTGAATGAGTTCACAAAAATCAAAGTAATGAATTAATTCAAAAGTCAATGACTAATTTCGTAATTACAATGAATATTTTAAATAAATAATTCCTCTCAAATTATAAGATTTCAAAAGCACAATTGTAAGCTGGGACCAAAATTGGGTTCCCAACAAACTGAAACAGGAATGAGTTATTTATCATATCCCAATTTATAAACATTTTCACTTGATCTCTATCATAAACGGATGTGAGGTAATCCAATGGAAAGAGAGCCAGTCTTATTGTAATTAAGACTGGCCTTGAATAAATGCTGTGTAAAATTCTATTTACGAATGACCATAATCTGAGTTATAACTTACAATCATGGACAAAAAGTTAAGCACACAACACAGATAAAACATGCACAGCACCAAAAATAATAATAATAATAATAATAATAATAAGATTGCAATTTGGAAAAATGCCCAAATAAGTTCTAACATTCTATCAGGAATTCCAAATTTGCTTCCTGCATTTGAAAAATTGTCATCATTGTACTGACCAAATCAGAAAAAAACTTTGATGCTTCGAAGTTTATACCCATGTATCCTTGAAAATAACCTAATTTTAAGAAAATTTATAGATAATTCACACAAAATCTGGACAAGTAAAAGTATGAATGTGTCAGTACATCATGCCCCAAACATATACATGGAAAGAGCATGGTTCAATGTGCAAGGGCAAAGCTCTAAGTTGGGCAAGGAATTAGTTCATCAGTTTGGTGTTAGAATGCAGTATAAAATAAGCATTGTTCTTTGTATAAAGCCTCACACAAGATTTGGCTATAATCCATGAATCATGCAAAAGTTATTGAGCAGAAATTAAATTTGTCATAGATGGAATGGGATAAGATAGATGGGATGGAAAGGATATAATATATGGGCATGGATAACATCACCAAATATGCCCAATCCATTGACATGCTATGGGCATTAAATTACAAAATAACAACAGCAGTGCATTTATTAACTCAAAATTAATTAAATACAACCAGAGACCTGTGCCTAAGTTTTGGAAAACTTAAAAAAGCATTCAAATGTTATTTTCAAATCTTCGAAGCCAATATAGTTCCTATTCCTGACAAAATGGACCATATTGTTTACATGAAGATTCTTATCCTAGGTTTAAATTTGAACCAGGCTATTTATCAGCATTTTCTGTCACCTTTCATACTGGCAATAACAATAAATAAAACAAAAATAATCTATCCTTCTCTTCTGACATGCTATCTAGAAGTAAAAGTATTGCTGACAAACCAAGAAAATGATAACTGGGACTGAAAAATTGTTCCTGTACTAAATTGTTTCCATATATCAAGGATGCCACAGCCAATATCATATGATTCATGGGCAAAGTTCTAGGTCAAATGGGCCATAATTCCATAAATTTTGCTAGGAAACATTAAAAGTAAAACATTTTGAAGATGTCTTTAATATAAAGCCTCAATTTAATTTTATTCTGATCTATAAAAATCATTCAGAAGTTATAAAAGGACAAATTAAAAGGCAAAATTCTAAATCAAACAGGGGGCCATAACTCCATAATATTGTGCCTGAAAATCATGAAAATTGACCTAGCTCTCCTTAATATAAAACCTAGTAGTAAGTTTTTTAAAATCCACTTAACCTTTAAATAGATACTTCGCAGAAATAAATTTGCAACAGACATGAGAGGATGGTATGTGATGCAATGGAATGGAATAGACATACATGAATAAAACTATATGCCCACTCTATAGAACAAAGCAGAAGCACAAAAAATAAACATTCAATTAAAGAAACTTCACATATAAATCAAAATCTTACAACAGTTGATTGCAAGATAATTTCACACATAAATAGGTTTGAATATGCAGGGAATATGTGTACTATCTGTACATGTATCTGGTGGCAGCAGTGCAATAATGCCACTAATATGCATTTCAAACAAAACAAGCAAACAGAATTTCATCATGTTCTCACTCAGTATGCCTCCATCAATCTCACTCTGTCTCTAATGATTGCACATTTTCGTGGCCTAAGATTTCTACAGACCAGACTCTGTCCATCCAATGAATGGAGCCCCGAATCTGACAATAACAAGCACCTGTCTTATAATGACAGAATCATCTTCTACTACTAATCTGACTGGGAATGTGTCCTTGGTGAGCTGTAGAAATCTCTTCAAAAAAGCTGCAAAAGAGTACAAAGTTTAAGTGCATGCTAGTATAGAAAAGGAATCTTTGTTTTCGACCTGGAGTTTTGGAAGCATAATAATGGTCAAGGCAGGGATAATTTCAGCCCACAAACAGGTTTACATATAAAATATTCCCTCTCTCTTCCTTAAATACATATAACATTTTTATTCAGGACCAATTTTAATAATGGAAAGTGACCCATTAAAAGCCATTTTTCCCCCTCTACCGTGGTACCTATTTTCATGGATAACAGAAATTATCACTAACATGCCACTATCATGCTTACTGCCCATAAAGACATATCTTAAATTGTGCATTTGACCACAATATACACAATGGTAAATGGAAGCAACTACAAAACTGATTTTGCAGCATTTTTTAAATGATGCGTTTATTTCCGTAAGTATGACTGACTACCTCTGACATCTATCGCTTATGTTTATAGTTAGCACCAATATGAGTGTCAAAATCTTGGCAGAATTGTTCATAGTAATTTTCTTTATTGATCAATTAGTGCCACAAAGTAGCGAAAATTCGATGAATCAGGAAATATTTATCTAAAGTAAAATCACTGATAAATGGTACACATGCAGCATCTATACACAATTATATTACCTACATCAAAAGAAATCTTTTTCTTTTTCCTGTGTCTTACTTTGCATTTCAGTCTACATTTATGCCAAACCAAACACAGTACATGCAATATTTACAATACAGCCTTGTTTATCCCTATCCCTGACTCACTGACCTAATTTTGGTTTATCTAAACCAACACGATGTCTACACTAATCAAATACACATCAATCTGTCTAGCTATCATCTATGTATGTAAATTTCCATGGTCTAAAACTGTTCCACATGATGATTCAGGATTAGATTCATTACAATGAGAACTTTTCATCTCTTACAAACTGTGACATTGTTCTTGCCACAGCAGACATAATACACTGAAGTGATGACATCATCATTTGTGGTTGTACAATTTTCATTCAGATTAAATGAACTATGAAATACAATCGCTGGCAAATACTCTACAACTATATTTTACAATCACTGCAACTAAAGTTAAAAGTTCAATGCTGTCTTTTTTATGCACTGGCTGTTATATTAAAATACTTTTGGAAGGTCAATGTAGATATAAAGCTTTTAGCTGTCTCCCTTGATCACTCTTGAAAATGGAAAACATTACTCCATAAATGCATTTCCATTTCCTTCTATAAGAAGCAAACATGACAGCAAACCATGAACAAAAGCAATAAATGCAAAATCTAAATGCATTCTTGTGGCCACACTTCAATAACGATGATGTAACAGAATGATGATGTAACAGGTAAAACATAAATATCAACATAATGCAAATGGAATGCAGACAGACTGGTAATATAATGTGAACAGAATGCAAATAAATTGCTGATTTGTTCCTATTTTCTGGATATGTTGGAACAACTATTACAAAGGTTTGCAAAGGTTCAGAAGTTCATATCAATACATGCTTTCACTGACTAAACCAATCAAGGATCACACAGAAGCAGCTTTTAAGCATCTTATGGAACTTGTGAATTGGGGAGCAGTGATTGAATTTGTGTTGACTTAAACTTAAAATGTCAGGTCATTCCAAATCATTTTATTTTGTACACCAAGAAGCAGAACAAATGCCTGCCAAGATATGCATGCAAAACACCATAATATGCCTGCACAGTGACATTTTTATTAACTAATTCATGTTCTAATAAATAACTTGTGAGTGATTTTAGGCACTCAAAAACCTTTTAAACATAATCACTATGCAAACATGTTTTATGCTTTATTCAATCTCTCTTGCAACTGAGCCAAAAGGAGTACTCACAACCCCATATTCATATTTATCTGTATAATTTTTCCCGACATGTGATTATATGAATTAAAACTATTGAATCCAACACAATCACTATTTTACTGTAACCAAGCCCCCCAACCACCCACCCCTCCACAAACAGTAAAACCTGTCTTAAGAGACCATCCACTATCCTTACAAAGTGGTCTTTTAAAACAGGTGGTTCTTTATCACCGATCATATATAAAAAATTAATTCATGCAGCAAGACTTTCTCTCAAAACAGGTTACTGAGATTTGTCAAGAAAGATTTTTAATGTTGGTATGTGAGAAAGCCTGCCAGTAGATTCTCGTAGGTCGGTGATTCTTCCCGGGATTTTTCAGGGTTCTTCCTCCATCAATTATACTGGCAGCCATGTATAGCCTATCTTGTGCTGAAAAATGGCGTTAAACCCTAAAACAACAACAATAAAATTAAGAAAGATTTTACTGTACAACATTTATGGAGCATTTTCTTGGCATATGCCTAGCAGCTTAGCAAGTCAGATATAAAAGTGTCTACTATCTGAAACTGTGCACAGTTAAAAATGTACCTTTTCGAATTATGGACTGATGTCCCTCCCAGGATAATCCTGACACCTGGACTAGACTTGGTCAGCTGAAGCACACATAGGGACTCCTCATATGTGGTTCCTCCTATGTAGAATACTATAATTTCTTGTGGTCTGAAAAAAACCCCACAAATACTGTAAAGATGTATGCCTCCACAGACAGCATTTTCCATATTTCCCAAGTCACTTCATTAACAATACACTATCCCCACCTCCTAGAGAGCAACAATACTTCTAAACCTTTAGGATGATTTAAAAAGTTTATGCTGTATCTTGAGTTTGAATGTCTGTGTTGTGATGTATGTTAAACAGTTCTAAAAAAAACCACTTTAACATTTCTCAAAATTCGAAAAGCATCGTCACTGATGAAGTTATACAAAGGTCTCACTATCTGCAGAAAAAAAAATCCATGGAATGACGTTTCTTGCTCTGCTATAGAATAATCCCAAGAACCTTACAAAGTTGCTATAGCAACAAAATATGATCACCTACCCCTTGGAAGCTACTGGCAAGCTTTCTCACACACCCACATTGGCCACTGGCTGAGCCAAGAAATGAATCCATGCAGAATGAGGTAAGAAATGAATGATCTATAAAGGAGATTGCCTTGGATCACTCAGCCATCCAGGGACCCAGGTGAATGTAAGTGTTCACTGAATTGCATTATATTTCCAATGGTCATGAGACCACGGATAACTATCAACCTCCATCTTTAAAAGAGAGGTGCAAAAATTGTGTTCTTTTTACCCATTATGCACTGGACCAATCTGAAGCTACCAATTGATCACTGTAGTCACGGGAAAAGTTTCCAAACTATCATTCACACAACAGTGGCATCTTTCCCATTAGTTTGAAAACTTTTCCCATGACTACAATGATCAATTGGTAGCTTCAGTTTGAACCAGTGCATGATGGGTAAACAACTAGGAGACAGATTTACTAGTTACTGGTCTATGATACTGACATACCAATTTACCCTGGTTAACAACAAAATATAAATATAGTATAATGTCCCATTAAAATATACAAACCAATACTCTTAAAATAAGCAAATAATGCAAGCAAAATATGAATATGTTATTTTAAAATGTTGATCTGAAACAAAACAATCTAGTTCTGGAAGATCCAATTCTCACTCTCATAAAATTGACTGGTTCCCTGTAGTTCTTAAGGCTAAAGCTGTAGATACAGATGGGTCATTGACCAAGCTACCTCAAAATTTAACAGGCATTAACATACATTTCTCCAATATTACCTAGCCTAGAGCTAGCAGTTTTCTGTTTATCTGATATTAGGAGCTAAATATGAGTCAGATGTGTATGAAATTTTGTATATTTGTAAACAAACTAATACACAATACCTACCAAAATTCAGCTAATTGTCAATGCTATTACAAATGTAAACTTCATTTTTATTATGAATGAAAACAAATTTTTCAAACAGCTTTGTTCCTGTTTTCTTGTTCACTAATTCAGTTTAATTGACTGGTTTCTTGTATTGATATTGATGTGCATTTCTTCCTACATGTGTCCCCATATAAAATTTCTGTTCCAAATTTTATCACAAAACAAATTTGTTTTTTCACTAATTCATAATAAATTTGCAAAATCCAGAATGGTTGGCATCTCTGGACTGCAACCTACCTGTCTTTTAGCTGACTAGTCCCTAGGTATGGATAAGCTGCCTCCTTCAATTTCCCCTTTATCAGCTGATCCAGAATACTGTGTAACAGGGGCTTGTGCTGAGTGTAAACATTTTCCACACCCTGAAAAAACATTGGTACTACCATATTTACCATATACTTTGGGACAGTGTAAAAGTTGGACACCTTCAATTTTGTAAAATATACTATACGTTTTGGGACATTATAATTCACATCAATATAATTTCCATGATGAATCTTTGGACACTTGTGCTGTGTGTTCTTTACATTCATAGGCTAAGTTAAATTTGTTTGTTCATCTAGTATGACTAATTAATTATTCATTCTATATTATAATATTTAATCCCTAATATGGTATACTGCACGATTTATGGTGTTTAATGAAAACATCTACTTGATGGTTGAATCTGGACTGTGTTAACACATAACAGTTATCAGAAAAGTGGATGTGACATACCATATATTCCCTAATGAATTTCCCTTCCCCTTTTTAAGAACAGAAAATTTAAATGATGCAGTGTAAGACCTAAGCATTACAATACCCATCTAGTTCAGATCCATGATTACAACAAAATGCTGCAGCAGTTGCAGTTGATGACACTGTTACAATGTATATATCAATGTATAAATTACTAAAGTCACAGGCACGCATTGTGTTAAACATGATGCAATAGCTTGGGGGGTGAGTTCAAGGACTTACCAGTCCAACTTCGACCAGCTGCCAAGTGGGAAAATGTGTTGATCGAATAATCATTTTAACTATGCTTACTTTTACAATGACTGAATTCAATGGCAGAAAGACCCCCATATGTACATGTGTAACTGTGGTCATTATAAGAGTACATCAAACTTTAACTTTCAATAATGTGCTCTAATAAATGCACCCCATTTGAAAAATATAATGCCTCTAAGGGCATTAATTAGGGAATATATGGTATAATACACATCTTACTGCACACAGTAACAAAATACTAGATATATGAATACTAATACTCCACTATCTGAAAAGAATTTCCAGGAATTCAAGATAAGCCATTTCTTTTTTTTTGACTGCTGAGTGTTGAAACCATCTCTGATTTTCTTGAGTGAAAGATTTTCAAATTAGCCAATATAGTAGCCATATCAGATGTAAAAGTGGACACCATTTTCATTAAGGAAAAACCAGACACCATTAGAAGACTTTTGTTATAAACCTCATGCTGCTATAACCACCCATTTAGGTCAATGTGCTCATTATGGCAGGCCATATTTACGGTCAGATTGGCACCATTTTCATGTGTGATTTGGATTTTTACATAGCTTTAACAATTTTTCAGTCACAGATCTATGATGTCTGCAGTGTGACAGCTATTTGTCATGTCTAACACTGGGGAATCATGCCACAGACATGTAGCATCATGTCCCACCCATTGACATTTTCCTCAAACCAGGGTGACCAGGCCTAGCACTAATCTCTTAATGCTGAGCGCCAAGCATGGCAGCTGCTAGTACCATTTTTAAATGTCTTTGGTATGACTCAGCTGGGATTTGAACCAGCAACCTCCCACATATGAGGCAAATGTTCTAACTACTAGGCCATTGGAGTGGAGTGAGATAGAACTTACAATCTGTTTCTGGAGGATGTTGTCCATTTATACTGCCATTGATTGTAAAAGGGTAATGACACAATCCATAATCTTGATAAAAACCCCAAGGGCTGATGTTGAGGCCAAAGGAGAGACCTTTAAACTGATAAACTACCGGTATGTCATGGTAAGTAAAATGGAGAATTTGTGTGACATAGGGTGGATAGGGATATGAAAATATGTGTCAATGAGATTGAGACCAACTGTATACTTGTTGCTTCAAATGGAGATTGGTCTCACTCTTCTCATCTTGGATTTTGGACTTGCAATGAAATGGTTGAGGTGACTCAGGTGGATCATGTCCGAATAAGAGGCAACCTTGAAGAAAACCTCAGGGATTGTGGTCTTTGCACAAGCTCCACTGCCTTTTGGGGGGGAGGGGTAGATAAGCAGCCTTATTTCCTGTTGTGGCAAGGCCAGTTTCTGATAAAGAGAGGAGAGGACAGGGAAGGGGTTGAACTAAACCAAAAGTCCCTCTGAATTGACCTAGATCACCCACCCACCACCATTTCTGAGGGGATAGGGAGATCCACTGAGTTCAAAATATTGTTTCTTACCGCCTCTGTACAACTGCTTCCTAGGGAACATGTCATGGAGAAGGTTCCCTGTCCCAAGGCCACTTAACATCCCTTCACACTAGTGGGGGCTGAGTGGTTCCAAACACCCATGTGGGTAGAGCATCAAGGCTGAGGGACAGTTCCTGAGATGCCTGCCCGCAAACTTCCTCTATTCATCCTCCAAAAGCTATGGTAACCCAAACAGGATCATCTAGAAAGGGAGGGTATGATGAGGTTTGAGCAACATGGAGTGCAGATATGGTAAGCAGCCCTGACCAAAGCAATCCTGGCCATTGCCTCCTAGGCGTGACTAACGCTGGGTGACCCCATCAAGTCTAAAAGGTGCCAAGGAGGCCAAATATAAAAAATTTAAGAAGAAGCAATGACATCCCATACCAGTTCTGATATGGCATGGAGTAGGACATATGAACAGCTGATATATTTGTGTCAAGTTCCAGGAGATCAGTACTGAAGGGGTTTGTCACCTTAAGTCTAGCCAAATGGGGAAGGAACCAGAAGTATAGCATCTCTTCAACCTCATCAACATCTATGGATTCTTTGCATTATAGTCCTGAGCAGCAATAGGGGGTGGACAGCATTCTGAAGTAACCAACACCCTGTAAATGTTCTCAAAGGCAACTTGAAAGCTAGACTTCAGTCTGTTCTATGGTCAGATCTGAGTCTGATCCAGCTATCACCAGTACCAGCTGCTCAATGGACCTGGCTGGACGAACAGACTTCTTGCTGAAATCTCCATCATAATAGTTGGCTGGAACAATTCAATGACATGGTCTCCATGTTGAACAGCCTGATAACCAGTGATGGCTGTATAGTCCTCGACAATGTGGTTTTATAATGCATTGTATTGAATGGACAACCCCATGCGTCCTATTAGGCACTAAGACCAAGCTCAGACATATGGGGGGGGGTCTTATGCCCACTTGGCTACCTAAAATTGGGGAACACTCCCCTAATGAGTGGGAAATGCAAGTGATGGACAAGCTGGCTGGGCAGTCTTCCCAAAAGGTCTCCCATGCTGGATGGTCAGTAACAGCTAGACAGATAGTAACAGTGTGGTGGTATACCGAGATGGATCCAATGGATCCAGTACAAACCCCATGCACCCTGACTTATGCCCAATGGGCTGCCTAAAATTGGGAAGCATGCCCCGATGATTCTGTACCACCAGCGATGAACTGTAGCTTGTCTTCCTTGACTTATTCTGTCTTTCCTTCCCTTCGATGCCAAATTGACTATTGCTTTGAATGTGCATTTCATGCATTTAATAAATACTTATCCTGAAATGACACAGGAAGTTAAAACAAAGCATAGGTTAGCATGTGACTAACTAGCAAAGACTTCCTTTGACCATGTATTACTGATGCTGCTTGTCATTGATGATGTATAGTTAGGATAAACAAAACAAGAGTCACGGTAGACTTCCATACTATGAAGTTACAGATATAGCATTTAGATGACGTTCTGCTGAAATGACATAGGAAGAGAAAGCGAAGCATAAATTAGTCATTCATCAAGTTACTAATTCACTAATATAAATATATTCCCTGTTACTAGCAAAGGAATCAGAAAAGTCAGTGTCGCATTCAAAACGTGTAGACTATGCTTTGAATTTATGCACTGCATGTATTAAGTTGACCCTTCTACTGAAACTGCACAAGAACGGAAAAACAAAGCATAAAATAGCCATGCAGCATGTTAATATCTCACTTAAACCAATTTCGTTACAAATGGAGGTTGCGAAAGTCAAAGTTGAGCTAATCTGCATAGACCTTGCAGAGGTCAATAACAGCGTGACGTGACATGGTCTTAAAAGGACAAGGTACCTAAAGGTGACAAAATTGCTCAGATTTGGCAGAAACTGTAAAAAGAAAGTATACAACCTGCAGATGAATGATAAATCCACACAATAGATCCAAAAAGAACATTGGATGATTCAAATGTAACACATAAATGGCTTGGATTATTGGAGGATAAACTGTACAATGTGATCAGTGCAATAGCGAAGCTATAACTGGTGCCACCTAAGTTCGAATGGGAAGTAATGGAAAAGAGTTATTTCCCTTCGTCCATTTAACAGAAAAGAAAAGTTGATTTTCATCTTTTACTAGTGGTGGGTTTGCGAGAGAGCAGGCTAATATTCCTAACATCATGTGATTGGGGAACATATTTGAAGGAAAAAATGTACTTTCAGTGTCTGCATTGGAATGTGGCAATGTTAAGAAAATTCTCCTTAGTCCACAAACATTTCCTGCTAGTGGGTAGATTTAAATTGCAGACTGCCTGCCAGAAATGCTCAAGACTGCTGCTATCTATGTCAAATTTGGTAAGTTTCACTTAAAATTGGCTTTAAAGTAATGGCAGAATGCATATTCATGTCCCACTGAACTTGATTCAAACCAGTGAAATTCATGTTTCCATCCATTTTGTGTGATGTTTCAGTTGTTTGGATTCATGGCAATCCTCTAAGTACTTTAGGGGGAGAAGCAATAACTTTGATAGGCAATGGACCACAGACAATGGACATCCCCTACAGATCCCATAAATATTTCTGGTCTATAACCAGTAGAGCTTAACATTGCAAAAAGAAGTAACTGGTGAGAATTTAACATCTACATATGATGATCAGGGTTGCAACAAGAATTTAGTAAATGTCCCTCCTTAAAGTTAAAAAAGTTGGAAGCTCTCAACTGGGCCTAAAAAAATAACCAAAATGAAATTATATCAAGATTTTGTTATAATGTATCATTTGTTTAACTAGTGTTAAAATATGAAAATAAAATATGAAAATAAAATCTTATTCTCTTTCTTCAGTTTATGTTTTAATTTTTTTTCTACACTAGCCATTAAAAAAGTGTAATCAGACTGCATTTTCTACAATCACTCATATGTTACTCATAAGTCCATCCTTAAGTGGTGAAACAGCACTGAATGTATGAACTTTGCTATCACATGAAAGTACAATTGAAATGAAGAATCTCCAACAACACATCCAGTACAGACTTGTTCTTTGAAAGTAAAACATGTAATTGTGAGTCAACATACAGCTGAACATCATGTATGTAAGATGACCCAGCACTACTACATCAATCATTACAATTCAACAACAGAACAAAATGACAGAGATTAAGATCGGCTGATGCATTACATGATGGTAGTCCAATAATATAATATTAAACAAACTAACCTAATATGCAGAGATGCTCACAGGATTTTAACATAAGGGATGACTTCCTACCTTGTCATAAAAATAATGGGGGGGAATAGAACAAAACTGAGGTGGAGGACGAAACATAGTTCAATATTTACATAACACTTAAATATCCATATCCCTTTCTTCCAGCTCCACTCTCAATGATGGCTATTGAAATTAAGATCTTTAAAAGGTGTTGTCTCTAGTCGTATAAACATTAATCTGTTGTCGGACCGCTCCGGTGGCCTAGTGGTTTAGAGCATCCACCACAGGAGTTCGTGGGTTCAATCCCTGCCCGAGTCATACCAAAGACTTACAAAAATGGTACAAACAGCTGCATCGCTTGGCACTCAGCATTAAGAGGTTAGTGTTAGGACTGGTCGGCCCGGTGTCAGGATGTGACTGGGTGGGACATCATGCTACATGTCTGTGGCATGATGCCCCAGTGCTAGACATCACTATAAACTGCCACACTGCAGACACTGTAGCGTTATGACTGAAAAATTGTTAAAGCTATGTTAAAAATCCAAATCACACACACACACACACACATTAATCTGTTGATTTTGCTTTCAGTTTAATCTATTCTTTATCTGTGTATGAATACTATTCTGTACTGAAAACCCCTTTCACTGTCTGCTGCCTGAAGGGGCATATACACGACAAGCTTAGCCAGCTGGAACATATTTGAAAACTTCCTATGATTGTCATGTACAATTTTCCACAGCTAAAAGGTCTTGTCCTTTGAATATTTCTGTTCTAAAATAAGATTTTTCATGAACAAAAGTTCTGCCAAAGTTTAACTTTCTTGGCTTAGCTGATTTTACTGTTCTATAATGCTCTATTAGGATTTTAAGTGAATTAATGCCCAGGTCTACTTGTTCAACAAATAAATATCTTTATGTCTTAATTTCATTTTTAGATTCTTATTCACTAGATTTATCATAACTTTTATGTTGCACATGATCTTGAAGTGCTAAATTTTAATTTGTCTGCCCTTTCTACATTTAATTTCAAAATACCACATGTACATAACACTGGAATTTAACACCATTTTTGGGTTCTAAATCACTGACAGGAATCTACATTAACACTTTCCCAGCTCCAATGATCTGATATGCTTCTTAACATTCAAAATAAATTGCCTTCATCACTATGATCAGCTAGTATTTGCTAAATGAACTCATCTTCTAAAGATTAACCATGCTGGGAATCAGCCATCTGAGATTGTCTAGATAGTCCATATTACAAACGCACATTTGTAAAACTTCTTTGATGCACGGTTCAAACTATGACAGAATGTTTGTTACAGGGCCCAATGTGTCAATCAAATTTAGTTTAACAAACATTTATGTCAAGCCAAAGAAATCAGATGTGTAAAAAGTTAGGAAAAAATACATCTTGCGACAAGCACCATAACATTTCTACTAGCTTGACTTACATTGCCACAAGTACTAAAAGGGTGAACAGCTGAATAAAATTGTATACTGTACAGAGTATGCACAACTTTCAGCTAGTTTGCAGAAGATATTGCAAATCACTGCTTTCCAAGTGTGCAGATTCAAATAACTTTTATGTGAATCATGCAATTGCGCACCCTGGGAGCATCTCCAGATATGAATATGGGGTTGGAGTAGATGTCTTCCTGCAATAACAATGAGTTTTCTGGAACTCAGTTCTGACAGTACTGACAGAAAAACTAGAGGTGAAATTTCAATTCTCATTCATACTATATTTACTTTGATGCCTTTTTCCCCATGTTCCATTTAGAAGGAGTAGTGATAAGATTTCAAGATGGCTGCCAAGGGGGCTGTATTGGGTCTGCACCATTTTTATATGGGAACAACTAGACATCACATACAGCCTTTTGATGAAAACATTATGTTGATACTACCATACTGAATAGGTTTAGCATCAGCTGACTCCAAGGGGAGCTAACTCAGTTTAAGATGGATGGATGGATAAACTGTTCCTTATGAAGCAGCTGACCTCTCCTTCATAAAGAGTCAGCCATGACTTTCAGAGTGTCTGGAATGTGCCAGACTTGTATGTTGATAGGATACTGGACACACCAAAGAATGTACTCCCATGCTATAGCACAAAGGTCTTGTAATTCTGTCACAAACACCTTTCTGAAGAGAAAGTTCGCTATGACCAATTTGTCAGATATTATGAGAACCATCTTCATTTCAATATGCTCCACCCAAGTATGGAAGATGTTGAAAATGGTCTTCATTTCCAAAAGACTGATGTAAAGAGCCTTTTCTTACAGTGTCCACATGTGGCTGACTCACAAATTCTGACAGCAAGTGTGCCCCCCAACCCAACAAACTGGCATCTGTACAAATTGTGATTTCCAGTTGTGGGGCTTCTAACGGTATTCCAACAGCTAGCCACTTCCAATCTGGCCGCTGAAACAGTAAGTCTTTGATTTTGGTTAAGATCATAATTAGATATCACTGTACCAGATGGGTCATCTGCAGAAGGCAGATGAGATATAAAAGATCTACATTCAACATGCCAAGAAGAATGGGACGATATTGTATTCCAAACATGCCAATCAGGTAAGTGAGTTCATGAACTAAAACTTGTGGAGAAAAAAAAACTTTAACCAAAGCTGTCTGCAGACATGCACACACTTGCAAACCCAGACACCCACACAAGAACAAAAAGAAATCTTATGATGCCACCATACTGGAGGCATAAAAACAAATCAGTGGTGATGTGCATTGTTGTCATTTATTTCTTTTTTGTATCTCCAGCTTTGTTGCTAAATCTATCCAAAAGTGCTGATTAAATTCACAAGTTTCCATATGAAAGATAATTCTTTGCAAACAAAATAAATATGAATTTAGCTTTGTATGTCTAAGCCAAAGAGATAAAAATGAAATACCATAAGTCACATCTAAACTTTAATTACCTTAAGTCCTTTGAATAACTTCTTTGTAAATGCTACTGGGTCCTGGCTGCCAAAAAGATCACTTCCTCTTGCCTTCCGTCCACCAAACTCTAAAATAGCTGACACCATCTGAAACCAGCAGGAAAATAGATTATGACAAACAGGGGCCATAACTCCTGTGAGAAAACTTTCTGATGTTTCTTGTTCATGTTCATCACAACTGGGAAAGTTCAGCAATGATAAAACTGCTTCAAGATTTTTTTTAAATTTAATACCATGCAATAAAGGTCACAGTGCTATCATTATTATTTGACCTGCAATACACAAAAAAATGGATGAAACCATGCATACACACAAAAATATGCATGCATGGAAAGGTTGTTGTTGTTGTTGTGGGGTTTAACGTCATTTTTCAGCACACGATAGGCTATGCATGGCGGCCAGTATTAATGGTGGAGGAAGAACCCGGGAAAACCCAAGGAAGAACCACTGACCCACGAGAAGCTACTGGCAAGCTTTCTCACATACCCACATTGGCCGAATCCTAGACTCGAACCCATGCAGACAGAGGTGAGACGGCAGTGATCTGTAACGGAGAGCGCTTTAGACCACTCGGCCACTCGGGGCCCCTGCATGGAAAGGTAAGGTTTCATGAATCATGTTTTCTTACAAAAAAGCATGTGGATAATTAAAGATATCTTCTTAAATTCTGATTTGACCTGATCGATCAAATTTAAAGTTAAATGAATGGTCAAAGTTTAATTCAAATGAACGGTCAATATGCCATACTAAATATTTAAGTCTGAAGCACAAGAATCTAACCAGGTCACATGTATAAACTCAACAATAGCCTAATATATGAAACAATTTAACAACAGTATATGACTGAAATTTGAACAGTGACTAAAAGGACTGAAGCTCTAGAATAAACTGTAATACAATCTTGAAAGATGATTCCAGATCCTGATCGGCCATCACATAATGCATCATCATATTAGAGTTTGTGTTGTTTATTTTAATGACTACTCCTAACAAATTACATGGACCCAGATCTGATAGCTCATTATGCAATGGCAGATCTGGGTCTGTGCAGTCTGCAGTTCGTCTCAATTTATACATGATTATAAAAGCATGTGAACTGAAACATTTTTAGGACTGACCGAGTAAAAGTTTGACAGATATTTGACAATTAAATAGGGGTTCAACTGAACATTTTTTTACCTGTTAACTATGCAAGAGCCTGTACATAAGTTTTACATAAAATCTTTAAACAGTATTTAGACTGACAACAACGATGGTGTAACCAACAACAAAAACAAATATATAGGAGGCCACTGCTATAATGCACTTCATTATAACATGAATCTGAATATAACAAAATGGTCACCTAATTGGTCCTTATTATTTGTCTAAGGTGTTCTTAATTACCTGATACTAATCAAAACTGATAAAATGAATTCAGCTGAGTTTCAGAATAATAGCTTACAGACATTAACATTTTTACACAACAATTATTCATTTTCATCAGGCATTGAGCTATCTTAATTCTGACTGTTATATGAACTGGCAAGTCATAAAATTATACAACATGTTGGCTGGTAGTTTGTATGTATCCCACAATACCATTGGACTTCAACCTTTTTCATTATACTTTATATCAATACACAATCTGCAATTATGGAACCCAACTAACATGTTATAGCAGGATCCCTCTTGACTTATGTCTTGCCATTTCCTACATTATGCAGAATGAGTAAATAACAAAACTAGTGGGGGACTTAAAATTAATGTTAACAACTAAACTAAGACATTATTCTGTACTTACTGTTCTATGTTTGTCACTGATTCCTTTCCTTTTTAGTGTTTCTACAAGACCAGATACATCGTTGTTACTGTGACTCTCATAACGCAGAGCATACAGCATCACCAGTCTCAACATGTCCAGTTGTGTTACTTTGTCATTAGACAGAAGAGACTTAATTTTCTGCACATTAAAGATAAAATAAGAAATAATAAATACATACTGCATATGTAAAGAAATAATTGTTTTTATGAAGTGCAGTATCATCAAGATAGCAATTTGATATTATTGATATTAAATCTAATGACTTATCTTGTAATGTCATGTGACATCATATAAGGCAAGAAATTATGTCCAGTACAGCTCATTTCACCAGACTGTTTTGGGGCTTATAATTTAATAAGTTATTGTCATTTATGCTAACAGAACCTTAAATGTATTCTTATTTCGTAAAAAAATAATTAAAAAATCTCATTGAATAATTTCATTATCAGTTTACCAATTATTTAAAAAGATAGATATTATTTAGTTTGGTTCTTAAATGTCATACAAAATGACCATTTATGTTATATTCAATCACTACTGATCATTTATGTGGGGGAAAGGAAGCATGGCCAGACCATACTTTTGCAAACATTTTTCTTCAAGTCCAGATTTAATGACATTTCACTGATTTTAATTTATGTCAGATTTATATTACCTTTAGATGACTAGAATAATATACAACTCCATGCCCCATCAGCATGTTACACAGACCGTCACCTTTGACCATATTTTGGCACATCATTCCTAAGGTATTTTAAAGAGGTGCCAGGTTTGATGACAACCTCATAATACATAGAATTCTGAGGAAGTAACATACAAATTTTCTTGCACTGCAAAATTATTATCTTGCAGAAATCCACTAAACAAATTTTTTTTCCATTCTTAATAATTTCAGGATAGACTAAAAAAATTTAAAAATATGATGGCATTGTTACCTGCAGTGATGCAGAGTGGTCATCCTGACATGCCAGTTCTTGCTCAGCCTCAGAAACTTCCAGAAGATTTTGTTTTCCAACCAATCGTGACAGCTCACCCACAACTGTTACATGCTTTGACACTGTTCCCGACATTTTTTTGAACTGTGGGTAATTCTCAATAAAAGCCTATAAAACGTAAAATGATAATGTTCCTCAAGGTGTAACACAGTTTTTATCTTTTATGTTTGTTATATGTGTTATTGTGATTACCTAAGTTTAACAACATAAGACGTTAAAACCACAGGCTACCTAAAATACAACTTTACCAATAACATAATGACCATTAAAATTGCAATACGCAGGGATTATTTAAATCCTAATTATCTGAATTTTTAGACTATCTTAATTAATAATTGACTCCACATCTTGTAGAACTAATGAAAATCACATATCAGTGTCCATGCACTTCAACATATTCCAAGAATTTAGTAGACTTACCAAAAACTTAAAATTTTCTAATGCTGCCATTTACAGCAATAAAATAAATTTTACATGCCTTTCCAAATTTTCTCAAATAAATGACAATGAAGTCTGTATTATTTAAAACATAACATAAACCATGTCATGCGACTGAAAGATCAACTTCTCTTCAAGTCACATATATTTTCTCATATACTGGTGTTTCTGAATCTGTACATTATATTGCTAATTATTATTAAAAATAAATATTATGTTATATTCTGTGTATTCAAATCAACCTGTGACCACTGCACTGCTAAAGCACATTGCTGATTAGCACTTTGCAATCTGTTTTCTACTTTGCTCACTTGACCTATATGTGTCGGGTGCATTGCAAAAGGCTCCACTCACCATCATTTACTTGGACTGGTCCTTCAACACTGAAACTTGTGCTAGGAAACCAAATGTAGGAGAACTGGTATTTAGGAGTATTAACTCCTCTAGAAGATGATGTGAAGTGCTGGAAAACCAGCTAATTCGAGATGTCATTAACAGAAACAAGCCTGATAAATCTGGTTGAAATTCAGCATTCCTTGGAAAAAATGCTGCAGCAAACCTGGCAATCAGATGTGATGTGATCTGGATTTTTAACATAGCTTTAACAATTTTTCAGTGATATTGCTACGATGTCTGCAATGTGGCAGTTTATAGTGATGTCTAGCACTGGGGCATCATGCCACAGACACGTAGTATGATGTCCCACCCAGTCACATTATTTTGACACCAGGCCGACCAGTCCTAACACTAACCTCTTAATGCTGAGCACCAAGCGAGGCAGCTGTTAGTACCATTTTTGTAAGTCTTTGGGATGACTCGGTCAGGGATCGAACCCACGACCTCTCGCATCCGAGGCAGACGCTCTAACCACTAGGCTACCAGAGCAGTTCCTGGCGATCAATGGCCATCACTCCTGTAAATGATGCTGTGGAATGCTGGTTGTGTATATTATTCAAGAGTACATCAACGTAATGCAGCAGGCTAAATATGGCTGAAATCCAACAAACCATGGAAAAGTAACACTGCAGAACTCAGGATAAGGATGGAAAATCAAGGGACATAACTCTTGTTGATGATTTCCTGGAACTCCGAAACTGAATGCAATCACGATGTGATCAAGATAAATATGAATGTCCACACTGGTTGAAATCCTCTAAACCCTGGTAAAGCTGTGCCATGAAAACCAAAGACAGAGAACAGGCAATAAGGGAACAAAACTCCTGTAAATGTGTAATTAAATCAATATATTCAAGGTCATATCTATACAAAGCTGCATACAAAATTTGGCTGAAATCCAATAACCCTTGCTGCATTAACAAAGTCATGAGGATGGGCCATCAGAGGCCATAACTCCTGTCAAAATGCTGTTTTGGGATGCAAGAAATCCAACTCAGAGTCTCACAAGTTTAAAACTGCATGACAAATTTGGCTAAAGTCCAAAAATCCCTGATAAAACTGAGTTGTAGGCAGTCAGGGTCCATAACTCATACCTCCTCTAAATGATCACACAGCAGGCTAAAAATCAAACTCTTAAAATAATTTAAACAGAGAGACAGACAGACAAACATGATAACATGGGTCCAAAACTGATCATGCCTAAACATTCTGATACAAACCAAGTTAGTCAATCATAGTAATTCTTTTCTTTCATTGTTTTATAAATTTGTTTTAACTTTCAATATCTTCTAAAACCACCAATCACCCTACCATCATCACTTCTGTTTGAAAACTAGGCTAGCATAAGTCTGAGCAGGAGTAGTAAATATAACTTACTTGATGTAATGGGTCACTTTGGATAATAAAGACTGAAAGACATTAATGTCAAATGTAAGGATTAAAATGTAAATTAGGTCAAATGTTTCCTACTTGCCAAAAATATACAACAATGGCATACTTTTTGTTCCTAATGACCCAGTTTCTGTGTTGCAATGTACAGCTTGACCAACATAGAAAGTCTTATAACTGTAAAACTGACAGCATGAAAGATGCTGATTAAAATAAATTTCAGTGATGAAGTCAATAAAGTCTAAACAAAATTAGACTACACTGACCTCGTTTTTGAAGGTAACATTGTATTGCAGAAATGTATCTATATTTAAAATATGACAAGTGTTTGTAGTTTAAGTGACAAATGTCACAGTGACCTACTTTCTGCCCTGGTATGAAGTATTTATAGAGTCTATAAATAAAGTTTGCTGAATGTATATGTGTAGCTTCTAAGATACAGCCAAATCCAATTTTGTGCAGCACTGTGTTAGCTCATTTGGTAGAGCAATTGGACTTGCAATACAAGGGTCACAGGTTCAATACACATCCAAAAGACCCTAGCTCATATTTCCTTGGAATAATACAGCCAATGATGTGCTAACAGTGCCATTAAAACCACCAAAAATCAAAAAATAAATAAATAAAACCAAACCTTTATGTTACAAAGTTGATCCATCCTGAAAAATAGGTCACAGTGTCATCTTTAGGGTATAGATTAATTACTCCTCCGATGATCTCTCAATATGCCCTTTTTCGATGAGTGTAAGTCAAAGTATGAAGGTGTCATGAACAAACCACTGAGAAAAGTTACTAACATGTCAATAAATTGTGATAGTGACCAATTTTTGACCTGGTCTTGTTACTCTTCACAGGTGCATTCTTATACCAATTTTGATGACTAGGTGAAATGGGATCTATAATGCAGATGGTGCTAAAAACATATCTCTAAAAGTACATAAGTCATTAAAACATGGTAAAAAGGTCATGATGACCTTCTTTTGATATGGCCATGTTACTCTATAAGATGTATCCACAAATCGAAACTACTGACTACTATACATTTGAAATAGGGTCATCCATATACCAACTTTATGAATAGGTGAAATGGGATCTATCATATGGATGGAAATATGAACAAAGCTCAAAATCATTCAAACAAGGAGATAAAAATCATAGGAATACCAGACCCTAACAATGTAAATAATTTTTTTGGAACTAAAGCTGCAGTAGCTCAATAGGTAAGGCATTAGACATGTGCACAAAAGGATGTGAGTTCGATTCTAAGCATTGGATTAGTCTGGATTGACTACCATAATGCTTTTCTGGACAAATACTTAACCAACTTGCCATGGCATGATTTGACCTTCAAAGTGTTGTTAGGGCAATGACACCAAACCAAACCATAGTTCAAACCACAGTAATGCCATTAAGCTTCAAAGTGAAATGAAGCAATTTTGGATAAACTTCCATCATCTATCTCTATTGTGCAATATGTTCGAATGGTACACAAAAAAGTTGCTTTTCTGTGACAAAATTATTGTTATATATCATGCAAAAACAAAATATCCATGTGAAATGGAGGTTTGGATCTAAAATACAACACAATCACTAGAAATTTTATCTTCATTGAGGGCCGATATAATAAAAATTCCTACAGAATGTTATGTATGAGTGGGACACTGGTATTATTATGCCCAAGAGTGTTCGGCATATTGTTAAAGGAAAGAATAGACATCAATACTGTCTGGTCATGGCCATTCCATTTGTTCATCAGTTTTGTGTATTGGTAGCCTAGGTGGTCCATAAGAAATGAAAATCATTTAATTCTACATACACAGTTCTGTCAAGTTTCTGGAAGGCAGGGACTTCCTAACATGTAGGTTTTGAATTCTGGCTGCAGGATCCTACTGCCTGACTGACAAATAGGTGGATAATGGATAGCTTGTATTATTTATATACTGCTTATTTTAACCAACTTCTTGTCTATTCATCAGACTCTAAAAAACTTTAACAGATAAACACATACTTATGTCATAATCCATTACAGCTAATAAGTTATCATGTCAAAAACTTCCTATTTTAAGTATTTTTGTAAACATTTTCAGCAATTAAAATAACTCCTGATATAATATAATAAGTAACAGATGGATAGATAGGAACATATGATGTAATTAGCACTTTGTCTGGGATTTAATTGCCAATTATGATTTATAATGACACATATTTGGGCACTGTTTTCTTTAGGCACCATCTTTTTATAACTGTTACAAAATTTCTGCGTCTTTGTGAACAAAGTTATAAACAAGTAAGACACGTTTTCTTTTGTTTATACAATCTACCCAAAAGTCTTTTCACAATGGCTAGACCTAGTTATGTTAACTTAAGCTATTTACAATAGGTGCATCATATAGGCAAAAGTCACTACAATTTGCTCAACAAGACCTTAAACATTGAAATCAGCAATCTGGGGCTATAACTTTTTAAAACAAGAATGAAGAATGCTAAAAATTAAATTCATAACTCTTTTAAATGATAATGTGAAATGCTGAAGTTAAACTCATTCAGTATCTCCCTGAATGGATGGTCCAATTATGACATTAAGATAGCTTGGATTCTTGAAGGTATAATGTTATCAGTGCTGCAGCAAAGCTTAAAAACTAGTGACACCAGGCAGTGGAAAGGGGAAATAATGGGCAAGAGTTAATACCCTTTGTCAATATGAGATTGAAAAAGCTGATTTTTGTCTTTTTGTAGGGCTTGATTCACAAAGCAGCAGGTTTATATCCCTAAAGTTATCATGACTGGAGAACATATGTGATGGAAAAATAGATGTTGACCCCTTTTGGGATGGAAAGGAATCTCATGTTCAGTAAACAAATACAAATACTGGCCCTTACTGCAACATCTCATGGTGCTAATTTTGTCATCCTGTACCAGAATTGGACAAAATATCATGGCTTACCATCCCTGCAACCAAAGTACAAAACTAACCTTCATATCAGATATTGATTCCACTTTTGCATGACTTTGGGATTTACTTTGAAAGTCTTCCATGAGTTCTTTTATGTTTGTGCCAATTTCTCCAAAATTCAAATACATATTCTGCAATGAAAGAAATTCAAAAATGATGGATGTAAGCTATTTCATATCATTCATCACTAACATTCAGGTATCTAAAAAGAAAATGGAAATTCCCCACATGATTAATAAGAATGGCATAAATAACTTCATTCTGAAATAATGTGACTCAACTTTCATGACATGCAAGCACAGGCCATGATTGTTTGCTGAACTAACTTCAAAAGTATGTTGCAAAGCCTGTGGTAACTGTATGCTACACTAGTTTTAAGCTTCACTGGTTTTCATGACATAAGTATTCAGGTATGTTCAGAGTGGACAGTAAGTAAAATAATCTCCACCCTACATTCCCATCTCTATAACATTTTGTTAGCTTCTCCGACATATAGAGTTAAACAATCTAGTATGGCAACATTTTGTTAGTCTCTCCAATATATAGAGTTAATCAGCCCAGTATGGCAACATTTTGTTAGTCTCTCCAATATATAGTTAAACAGCCCAGCATGGCAACATCTGTCAGTCTCTCCAATATATAGAGATAAACAGCCTAGTATGGCAACATTTGTTAGTCTATGCAATATATAGAGCGAATCAGCCCAGAATGGCAACATTTGATTAATCTATCTAATATATAGAGTTAATCAGCCCAGAATGGCAACATTTTGTTAGTCTATCTATCCAATATATAGAGTTAAGCAGCCTGGTATGACAACATTTTGTTAGTCTCTCCAATATATAGAGTTAAGCAGCCCGATATGGCAACATTTTGTAGTCTCTTTAATAGATAGAGTTAAACATCCCAGTAGGACAAAATATTGTCATTATCTCCAATATATAGAGTTAAACAGCCCAGTTAGGCAACATTTTGTTGGTCTTTCCAATATATTCAGTTAAACAGCCCAGTATGGCAACATTTAAAGCAACACCGGGGAAAACAATTCAGGTGCAGAGGAAATTGTGGAGAAAACAATGCAAATGGAAATATTTTCTCAAAACTCTTTTTCAAAGTACTAGAAAACTCAAAGGATTAAAAATTCAGTACCATGAGTGGTAAAATATATGGCCATCATGTCTTCATGATCCCTCTGGGTAGGCACCAGTAGGGTATGGTTGACTTTGGAGATTAATGATCAATGGGTCACAGGGACCTCGATTTTTTGGTATGTTGTTCAGAAATAAATTTACTATGCTGAGACCATTATTTTCTTAATTTACATGCCATGAATGTGACCTCTAAACTTATCTTAAAAGACATACCATGAATGTGACCTCTAAACTTATCTAAATAGACATACCATAAATGTGACCTCTAAACTTATCTTAATAGACATATCATGAATGTGACATCTAAACTTGTCTTAATAGACATACCATGAATGTGACATCTAAACTTGTCTTAATAGACATACCATGAATGTGACATCTAAACTTATCTTAACAGACATACCATGAATGTGACATCTAAACTTATCTTAATAGACATACTATGAATGTGACATCTAAACTTATCTTAATAGACATACCATGAATGTGACATCTAAACTTATCTTAATAGACATACTATGAATGTGACCTCTAAACTTATCTTAATAGACATACCATGAATGTGACATCTAAACTTATCTTAATAGACATACCATGAACATGACATCTAAACTTATCTTAATAGACATACCATGAATGTGACCTCTAAACTTATCTTAATAGACATACCATGAATGTGACCTCTAAACTTATCTTAATAGACATACCATGAACATGACATCTAAACTTATCTTAATAGACATACCATGAATGTGACCTCTAAACTTATCTTAATAGACATACCATGAATGTGACCTCTAAACTTATCTTAATAGACATACCATGAATGTGACATCTAAACTTATCTTAATAGACATACCATGAACATGACATCTAAACTTATCTTAATAGACATACCATGAACGTGACCTCTAAACTTATCTTAATAGACATACCATGAATGTGACCTCTAAACTTATCTTAATAGACATACCATGAATGTGACATCTAAACTTATCTTAATAGACATACTATGAATGTGACATCTAAACTTGTCTTAATAGACATACCATGAATGTGACATCTAAACTTATCTTAATAGACATACTATGAATGTGACATCTAAACTTGTCTTAATAGACATACCATGAATGTGACATATAAACTTGTCTTAACAGACATACTATGAATGTGACATCTAAACTTGTCTTAATAGACATACCATGAATGTGACATATAAACTTGTCTTAATAGACATACTATGAATGTGACATATAAACTTGTCTTAATAGACATATCATGAATGTGACATATAAACTAATCTTAATAGAAATACCATGAATGTGACCTCTAAACTTATCTAACAGACATACCATGAATGTGACCTCTAAACTTATCTAATAGACATACCATGAATGTGACCTCTAAACATATCTTAATACACATATCAAGACTGTGACATCTAAACTTGTCTTAACAGACATACCATGACATACCTCTAAACATAAGACTCTAGAATCTATTCTTTCTTTCTTTATTACCCTAAGTGCAAGCCAGCCACAATGTTTGTCGATGAATCTACTCCAGAACAATTTTACTCTGCAAAACAAACTTTTCTTTGAGTTACAATGACCCTGACATTTGACCTATTCAGTCTAAAATCAATAGACCTCTTCCATACCTTAAGTGCAAACCACTCTCAAACTGTGGTCAAGGTATGTGTTGTAGAAATAAAGTTAGTATGCACAAGCCATTTTTCTTCTTCCATTCACAGAGAGCTTCTGTACCCCATGTGCAAGCCATCCAAAAAGTTTGGTTCAAGCCTGTGGTGTAGAACTAATGTTATTGTGCAGAAACCATTTTCTTCTTTTAGTTTTAGCATAACCCTGACCTTTGACCTTTTGACATCAAAATCAATAGGCTTCTTCGCTATCCCAACTGCCACCCATCCTCAATGATTGGTCCATGTATGTGATAGTTTGTTTGAGGTCGCTCCTGCAGTAGGATGCCTGTGGTAATCCTCTTTACATAACATCATCCCAACTAAAGAGATGGAACCTCATATGGCCTGAAGCAAGCTCCATTTGTTGTCGAGGGTAAAGACTGGCTGCCATTGAGATAAGAAGGATAGTCTGCAGGGGTCTCATGACCAAGCAGCCCAAAAGAAAGCATTTTTAAAGATGTTCAGCATAACTATCAAACTCAACTGACATTTCATCAATATTAAACCAACTACAAAATCTGCTTGAAATATAAAATAAAGGAAGTTATTTTTCAGAAATAAAACTGGGTGGTACTGGCATTCAGGATCTATAACTCCATTAAATGATGACTTACACAAAGCTAAACGTTGAACTAGGTCAGTTTCCTCAAAATTTCATACCCCTAACTAACTTTGGTTGAAATCCATTAATAACATTTTGTGAGTTATTGTGCAAAAACATAAGTGACTGGGATCACAACTCAGCTAAATGATGCAGCAAAATGCCGAAAATCAAATAAAGCCAAGGTCTTAACAGTAACCTAACTTGGTTGAAATCCAATTATAATTAAAAGGAGTTACTATAATGGATATAGAAGTAGGTCAGATAATCAGGAGCTATGACGTTTCTAACGAATTTAAAATGGTGGTTATTTAACTCAGCCAAAGCATAATCATTATCAAATTATATAAAACATCTGTCTAAAATGCAATCATAATTATGGGAGTTATTCTGTAGAAATTAAAGTAGGATGGATGGATGGATAAATGGAAGGATGGTGTGAAGTACAAATGGAAAGGCCCATTTTTATATCTCCCACTTTGCATAAAATACTGGGAATAATCTCTGGCATTACAAAACCAGTTTTCCAAAGATAGCCCAATATATTCTCTTCATTCCAAGTTGTATGTGGTGAAAAAAAAGGTTTCAAGTTTCTATTTATACTGACAGAAGATCTGTGCACACAATTCCACAAGCACTGATGCATACAAGCAGCAAGCGAACTGATAACACTAGGCTGTCCATAGATTATCTTCCAATCATGGCTTTTATTTTTTAGTGTGGTACAAAACTTACATTAGCATAAAACTCATCATGTTCTGCGGACAGGACAACTTCCTGTAGATCCTTGCTAACTCCTGGCACATTTGATAAGTTGATCCTGTTGTTATATATCCCCAAGAGTTCATGTACCATGGCCTGGTATGTCCACTGAGTAGACATGAAAAAACATTATACTGCATATATATTTTGTGCATTTTTATCCATTAATTTTTATAGTACAAAAATGAGTAAATTAAAAACAATCTCAATTTTAAGCTGCCTTCTATGTACAGAAGGTAGAATCTGCACTTTATACAGGGGTCAAACTGAGTAAAAAATATAAAATACTAATAGTGTTCTCTAAAATTAAATTCTTTTACTTTTATGGGTATCCATCTTCACAATTACTGTTAACATGAGAAATTCTAGCATAAGCTTATTTAATTTCCATATTTAACAAAATAGGGAAAAATAGGTATTTGTCAGATGCAACAGATGCATCTTTTCAACCAACAGTAGAATGACAATGACATAATAATAAAATGTCATCAAAAACAGCAAAACATGAAGGTTATAGAATACCGTGGCAATTTGAACAAAGAGCCCTCTCCAAGGATAACCCACAGCAGCCAATTCGGGCTGATACGAGGGCAGTATTCTGATCCACACTCTTTAGGCCACAAATCTGGCACAAAAACCACTGAGCCATTCTGGCCCCTCACAGAGTTATTAGAATGCAAACAGTGTAAATAAGCCACATTTTGGTTATTTGTTTAATGTTTGAATCAAATAATGACTTGAAAAATGGTTATCTATTTTAACAGAATAATAACTGTTTAAATTTAGCAATGTTTGTACAATCCTGAGTCTTGCCCCCTTTCAGTGGGTTATGATGAGTGTACTACGAATAGTGATGCTTAAAATCAAGTTTGATGATTCTAGCATCAAAAGTGCTTGAGAAATAAACTTGAAACAAAAAAACTGAACAAAAGTCAATGAAGTACAAAAAATGGGTCACTGTGACCTACTTTGTGATGAGGGCATAGTACTCATCAAGATGCATCCATTCAACATGTTTCATAATTCTAGGCATAACAGTTTTTGCTATGTTTTGAAACCCCTAATTGACACCAACAACTGATTGCTATATGTTAGTTTCGCCTGTCAATTGTCATCTTTGTATAGCATTGCATGAAGAGGTATCATCATTGTAATTCGACAATCTGCATGCATAACATAAAACCAATGAACCTGAAATGCCTGATGTCTTGCATGCCCCAAAATTTAATGAAAAAGATTTACTACAAATATGCAACAATCCAAACAAACCTTGAAAATGATCATTTCAAAATTGAACTTAATAATTTACAGCACTGATTTAAGTCAAGAAGATTGGAAATTGATAACACTCTCTATCAATGCCTGTGACTTTTCATTAACTGTGCAAAATATGAAGTGCAAGAGGTTGCAGGCTCAAACCCTAGCCAAATCATACCAAAGACTTATAAAAATGGTACTACCAGCTGCCTCGCTTGGCGCTCAGCATTAAGAGGTTAGTGTTAGAACTAGCTGGTCTGGTGTCAGGATAATGTTACTGGGTGGGACATGATGCTACATATTTGTGGCATGATGCCCTAGTGACAGATATTACTACACACTGCAGATATCATAGCGATATGACTAAAAATGTCAAAGCTACGTTAAAAATCTAAAACAGACACACACAAGGTATGAAATTTAATTCCTAAAATTACATATATTTATATATAATAATAACGAAAATCAAGAAATAAATAGTACTATATTTAACTAGTGTTTACAAATATTGTCAAAGTACACAAAAAAGATCACATGAATTAGCATTAGCAGTCCCTTTCTGGTGTAATGTTCTCCTAGTTTTCTGCTTCAGTTGATATGATTTTAACCACTCTAGTTAATGCTTGTTGCAAAGGCTTGGAAAAAAATGTACTTATTTTAATGTGATCCAGTAAAATATTGTATTTCATAACATCAATCCTTCTTTAACTTTCACTTTGTTTTCCTGTAGCAAAGATATGGAATATCCATGAGAAAGAAAGTCAACCTGATTTAAAAGAGGAGTAACTGCATCATCTCTCCTGTCAAGAATAAGCAACACTGGTGGAACATCCGTCTTCCTGAACTCAAATAGGGCTGCATCTTTGCTGATAGTTTGCTGCAAGAAGAATTGATATAAACTGTACATTACATGCACTTAACACATTTATAATGAAAATTTCATAAGCCATATAGGGAAATTATAATATAACACATTAATACCAAAATAAAAATAAATGAATTCATGCACTGATACTGAAATAAATGTTGTATTAATGCACTGAAACAGAAATAAAAATATATGTATAAATGACTTAATAATGAAATGAATATACATGTAATCATGCATTGATACAGAAATAAAAATATATGTATTAATTAATAATAAAATGAAAATATATGTATTAATGCACTGATACTGAAATAAAAATATATATATATATATTAATGCATTGATACTGAAAAAAAACTGTTGTATTAATGCATTAGTACTGAAATAAAAATATACGTAATAATACATTAATACTGAAATAAAAATATATGTATTAATACACTGATTCAGAAATAAAATATATTTATTAATGCATTGATACTAAAATAAAAAAGTTGCATTAATGCATTAGAATGTAGAATGCTTAATAAGGGTTGTTCCATTAAAACTTCATGGGACCCAGGAAAGGCATTTTAAAAGTGGGGTACTCACCCATTGATGCAATTTAGAATTTTCTTATCATTTTAATATGAGCTGTGTGAAATCAAAGTACCCTAGCATGTATTTTTTTTAGAAACTGCCTTCCCTGGGTACCATGTATGTTTAAATGTAACAGCCCTAAACAGATGTAACATATCTAATGCTAAACATGTAATGTTTTACAAGTCCACTATACAGCCAATATGTTTCAATAACTTGTATCAATACTTTTAAATGCCTTAAGAGGCAGACATTTAAAAGCAGTGATTTCCCTATTAACTTGCATACATTGGTTCTGGATTTAATTCCTAGAAATGACCCATGCAAGGGTTGGTGGTCAACTATCCAAGGTCAGGGCATTCTTCTCTAAAATACTGAGCAGAGGTAGAATAATAAGCTGATAAAACCAGATATTCATTTAGTTTTTTCTTTGATTCTCCAAAAAATTATACTTCTTAAAGTCTGCTTAAGAACATATTTTCATTGTTCATCCTTATTTGCCATAGTCCAAGGCTTTGAGTAGTCTTGGAGTGGCAACTAGTGGTACAAGTACGATCCAAGTACTGAAATAAAGGAGTACTGCTGATGAAGATAATCCCTCACTAAGTACTGAAATAAATTAATGCTGTTGATCAAAATGCATCCCTCACCAAGTACTGAAATAAAGGAGTATTGCTGATCAAGATGAATTCCTCATCAAGTACTGAAATAAAGGAGTACTGATGATCAAAATGCATTCCTCACCAAGTACTGAAATAAAGGAGTACTAATGATCAAGATGCATCCTTCATTAAGTACTGAAATAAAGGAGTACTGCTGATCAAGATACATCCCTCACCAAGTACTGAAATAAAGGAGTACTGCTGATCAAGATGCATCCTTCACTAAGTTGTTCTTGTGGAGTTTAACGCCATTTTTCAGCACAAGACAGGCTATACATGGCAGCCAGTATTAATGGTGGAGGAAGAACCCGGGAAAACCCCGGAAAGAACCACCGACCCACAAGAAGCTACTGTCAAGCTTTCTTACATACCAACATAGCCCAAACCCGTGACTCGAACACATGCAGATAGAGGTGAGATGGCAGTGATCCGTAACAGTAAGCGCTTTAGACTACTCGGCTACTCGGGGCCCCCCCTTCACTAAGTACTGAAATAAAGGAATACTGTTGATCAAAATGCATCCCTCACCAAGTACTGAAATAAAGGAGTACTGATGATCAAGATGCATTCCTCACCAAGTACTGAAATAAAGGAGTACTGATCATCAAAATGCATTCCTCACCAAGTACTGAAATAAAGGAGTACTGATGATCAAGATGCATTCCTCACCAAGTACTGAAATAAAGGAGTACTGATCATCAAAATGCATTCCTCACCAAGTACTGAAATAAAGGAGTACTGATCATCAAAATGCATTCCTCACCAAGTACTGAAATAAAGGAGTACTGATGATCAAGATGCATTCCTCACCAAGTACTGAAATAAAGGAGTACTGATCATCAAAATGCATTCCTCACCAAGTACTGAAATAAAGGAGTACTGATGATCAAGATGCATTCCTCACCAAGTACTGAAATAAAGGAGTACTGATCATCAAAATGCATTCCTCACCAAGTACTGAAATAAAGGAGTACTGATCATCAAAATGCATTCCTCACCAAGTACTGAAATAAAAGAGTACTGATGATCAAAATGCATTCCTCACCAAGTACTGAAATAAAGAAGTACTGATCATCAAGATGCATTCCTCACCTAGCCATTCTAGATAGGATAATATGTAAACTGCTGGCAGTTTGTGTTTATAACTTAAATGCGAAAACTTCAGCTAGTCACGTGTGAAATGTAGGGCACAGTCGCCTTTTACATATGTATCATCTAATTTAATGATTGAAACATGAACAGTAAAGACAGAAAATGAAAGCAGTGTCAGTGATGCATGGAATATAGGTCACAGTGACCAACTTTTAAATATGGCTTTAGTACCCACCAAGATGCATCCTCATAATTCTAGGAATAGTAGTATTATAGTGGAGTAAAGAAATCTATCTGGTCATGAGGTAAAATGAAGCAATTTAACATAATACCAATGAATGTACAATGTGATCTTTCTATTAGGGTGTGATACTAATAGTGTATCATGTTGAATGATTCTGGCATGGACTGTGCTAGATATTAAGTCCAAGTCAGTGTAAAGCCTGAAATATGTCTTACGATGATCTACTTTAGTGATAAGGGTCTAGTGCTCATCAAAATGAATCCCATCACAAGGATTCAGGATTCTAGGTATAACAGTATGTATTCAGGATGCTAAAAACCTATATTGTCATGAGCTAAATGCAAAAACTGAACAATGTAGGTCATGGTGACTGTTTTTTTGTTGTAAGGGTATGGTACTAACAGAGACGCACACAATCATTGTTTCTGATGATTCAGGCATGAACAAAGCTTGAGAAATAAACTCAAAATACAAAATGTAACCATAGTGAGTGATGTGTGAAATATGGGTCTCAGTGTCCTGCCTGGGTGATGAGGATGCAGTATTCAAGATGCATTCCCTCAAAAGTAGATGTAACAGTATGTATACAAGGTGCAAAAGCCTAACTGACCATGAACTAATTGCAAAACTTAACCTAAGCCAATTAAATGTAAAATGTAGACCACCATGACCTGTTTTGCTGTAAGAATGTGTGTGGTGCTAAAAGATATATATATATGATCATTTAGTTTGACAAGTCTAGCATCAACTGACCTTGGGGAAAAAAACAAAACAAAAAATTAACCAAAGTGAAGCATATCAAATGTGTCACTGTATTATACTTTTGTCAAGAGTACTCATCAAGATGCATCCTCTCACCAAAATTTCATGATTTCAGATAAAACAATATCTCTACAGTGTGCAAAAAAAACTGAGCTAAGCACAAAAACAATACTATGAATGCTGGACTAATGTTTTAAGTACAAAGTTAGCCCCTTTAACCTCCTCTCTAGGGGGTGAGTGCTGGTCTCTAGGACCTGTGAAGAAGGAATGGTTGAGATTCTCTAAGGCTGCATATATGTCTATTCTTAAATTTTGGCAGGCACCAATGCCAGGGGTAGTTCAAAAGCTTACCTCTGCTTCAAAGAGATGAGCTAAAAATGGGAACAATGAACCCATCAAATTTGTTCAGTCACATGGCAGACATAGAAATGGCCTTGGATCAAGCAGGAAAAGACTTCTGGATTTTCAATGTACCTGCAGTAGTGCTGTTCAAATTCATTGATCTGATCAAGTATTAATTACTTTCAGTACAAAGACCAATTAATAGATCATTTATGTGACTAATTTGGTTGAAATTCAGTTTGATACCATTACTACATTTTCGACATCAGGATATTTATAAAACAGTCCCAGTTTTGGTAAGACATTTTGTTAACAAATTAATCAATTATGAATCAATAATCATTTGATTAGAAGAACCTTACACTCATTAAGTTTTACATGATTTTCAACATAATGTAATGTCTCTGTGAGACATCATCAATTACTTGTTAATTGTTTGTATATGTATGTACATCTTGTCAGGTATACTTCAATAATTTGTATGCATATTACCTCTAAATACATGCCAAAAAATCCAAAAATTAATACATTAGTATGCATCATTACTGTACATATATCTTATTTAATAAGTGCCTTTCCTAAAACGAGCTGCCAAACATGCAGATACCAAAAATCTTTAATTTGTGGAAAAAAGATAAGTGTCTCTGCTCCTGACCCACAACTCTGAGCCAACTACTGAGAATTCATTTAATTTTGTGTGTATCAATCTTTGTGAACATTCCAAAACTGACACTTTTGTCAGTATTAAAATTCATGAATATTGGAAGGGGTTCAACTGTTTCCACAGAACGATCATTTATCAAAAATACTGGGTGCTTATATTCATGGCTTGTAGTAACTATAAAATCCACAATACTGGTACCCCATGAAACTTTTTTAAAAAATTTTATGTAGCTTTAACAATGTTTCAGTCATATTGCTATGATGTCTGCAGTATGGAAGTTTATGGTGATATCTAGCACTGTGGCATAATGTCGCAGACATTTAGCATGATGTCCCACCCAGTCACATTATCCTGACACCAGACCAACCAGTCCTAACACTAACATCTTAATGCTGAGAACCAAGTGAGGTAGCTGTTAGTACCATTTGTTATAAGTCATTGGTATGACTCCACCGGTGCTTCGAACCTGCAACCTCCCGCATTAGAAGCAGACGTTCTAACCACTGGGCCACAGGAACAGTTGATCATCATCGTAACCAACAGCTCATGAACAATTTGTAAGCTAGACAGAAGTCAAACTAGCACTTTCAAGTAATGCTCATTAAAGTAATAAGTCACCAATTATCCTTACCATCTGAAATCTTGAATATTCACTTTGTTTGATACTACTGCAAAAATTATGCCCTTTCAGAGTCATATTTATACTGGAATTGATGGCTGTAACATTTTTTTTAAACGACATCTTATTTATTACTCCTGATAACTTAAAAAAACAAATAAGCATGCTTACAAAAAACAACAAAAAATGACTTACCCTAACATTTTCTGCTAACTGTCGGGCCATTTCAGATGAGTTTTGGTAACGGATCATGGGACATTTCTTCAGAGATAAGAGCACAGATGTCAAACCTTGCACTGTCCGCTTAAGAGCATTTTGTGACCAATTCAACCCCTGCAGAAATTAAAAAAGCTGATTATACAAGTTTTAAAAAATGTGTCTCACTGGGTAGAAAAAAATTACAAAATTCATGACGAAAACAAAAAATGTTTTATCTTTTAAAAAAAGCATACAACTTACCATCTCTCCTCTAATCTGTTGAGTCTTCAGATAACCTAAGAGTTTCTGTATTCCTTTATTTTATTTTCTCAGATTTATTTTGTAATGCACCTTATGTTTTCATAATCATGGGTAATTTCATTCTTGACCCCAATGTTCAGAAACACTAATTAAAATCAGTAATAGCTTGCATGAAGAAACATGAAGATAATTTAATAATACACCTGTTATATGAAAATGAAACACTACTACAGTGTATACTAACTACAAAATACTGTCAATAGTTGTTATTTTAAGATTGTGAACTAAAATCCAACATCCATATAAATCGAGTTCAATTGTAAACTACCACTCCAGTGGCCTAGTGGTTAGAGTGTATGCCTCGGATGCGGAAGGTTGTGGGTTCAATCCCCGGCCAAGTCATACCAAAGACTTACAAAAATGGTACTAACAGCTGCCTCACTTGGTGCTTAGCACTAAGAGGTTAGTGTTAGGACTGGTCGGCCTAGTGTCAGGATAATGTGACTGGTGGAACATCATGCTACATGTCTGCAGCATGATGCCCCAGTGTTAGACATCACATTAAACTGCCACACTGCAGACATCGTAGCGATAAAACTGAAAAAATTGTTAAAGCTACGTTAAAAATCCAAATCACATCACACACACATCAACTGCAAACTGCATCTTTGCTATGCCATATACCATTGCTTATAAGTCAAGTTCAATTTCAAAATGCATCTTTGCTATGCCATATATCATTGCTTGTAAGTCGAGATCAATTGCAAATTGCATCTTTGCAATGCCATATACCATTGCTTATAAGTCGAGTTCAACTGCAAACTGCACTGACCTACCATATTTCATGTAGATTTTTGTACACAATATTTTTTTTATTAATTTCAGTGTGCAAAACATTATATGTAAAATAAATAATTATCATTTGGTGGTACTGACCATGTACGAAAATTAAAGGGATCGTACCTGAATAAGTTCTATTGAACACGTGCTACTCGACAACCTAACGGTACAAATATACAAACATATATTTTCTGTCTCACTCTTCACTCAACTCAAGAATTACAATAAAAATAAAAGCACTCAAAAAGATTTTTATTGTTATTAGTGAATGAGAGAGGATTATGTCTCAGTGTGCAAGCTCGTCTGCATTTAGAGCATATGTAACTGTTATGTTGTGTAATGATGGCAAAATGATTAAGATGGTTTGAATATGTATTAGTTAAAGGTATTATTTATGGGTAAATTGTACGCAATGATATGAGTCCACATTGTCAAGAAATTAAGTGCACCTTACATTTTTACAGCAACAATAATCTCATAATCAAATTGCTATAAAAAATAAAGAACTTTAAATCATGTTCTGGTTAATGCGCGTGAGCATGTGTGTGTGTGTGTGAGAGAGAGATGAAACAATATTTTATCAGCGTAGAAAACCGTATTTATTCAGGGTGGTTTTTATTTTGTAGCTTTTGCAAAGAGAAAAAAGATTATTTTCAGTTACCTGACGATTGTAATAATCCTCATGTATTATGACCCTACTATATTCCATTATCAATAAACACAGCTAAATCAACAATTCATTCTTGTATTAATTACGATGTACATTGTCACAACAACCACATGGCTAGGGAGTGTTCTTTATATGGTGATTAAACATGCTTAGCACTTTGGTTATCCAGTTGAAACTAGATTGAGGGCAAGAAAGGACAGAAGAGGTCAAATCAGTGAGGCTGCCAGTAGGGAAATGAGGCTATCTTTAGGGAAAGAAAATCTGTCAGTGTGCTTTTGAAGAAGTTGTCCATATAGCAGATGTTATAAGGACATACACATTACTTGTTATTTGAACTCGCCAATAAAGATAATAGTGTGGTATATCGTAGAATGGATTTGCAATAAAATGTTAATTATATCCAAGTCAAAACAGAACAAGCACTTAAAAGATAGTATATGTATATATACAAATTGATTTAATGGAGTCCGTGACTTTCAAATTTACGATGGAAAATTACAGGGTTTTCATATTTCATGTTTGTATGACTATAATGAAACAAGACTAGTTGACCAATGGTCTGTGGTCTTCACTTTAGCATGTACTGAGATGTAATTTTTGTTAGATAAAAAAAACATCAAAGTTCTGAACTCGTTTTAAAATGCACATGGTGTTTTGTTATGGTGATAGACTTAATAAGAACTAATTAATGGTAATACTAAAGGTATGGTTTATGAAGTCCTTTGTCCATTTGTTAATAAACACCAGTAGATATTGTAATGACAATAAGAGAGCTTATGCACATGGGCATCCACTGATTTTTTGCAGGTGGGGTCATGATTGTTCGCGGGGGGGGGGGCAGTCAGTCAAGGCCGGGAGAGTTAGTATAGTAAGCAGTCTGAAACTAAAGCTGATATTTACTAAGCATTTTGAACTGAATCTTGTGACATATTTTCATCTTCAATTGCATCATCAAACTTGTCAGAAATTATATATGCTGTCGGCTTATGCATCAATCTTTGCATTTTAAAATGGCAATACGGTATTTTCGATCTTTTTTTGCAAATGTGATTATTCTTTAGTAAAATTTTTATGTCTGATAATTTAATGATTTTTTTTGAAAAATACAAAGTGATATGTATGAAAAATTATGATACATTTAAATAATTATTATTTTGATAACTGGATTGTGTATGAAAAATTAAAGGGTACAAAAACAATACATGAAATACAGTAGATCTACCAATATATAATGTGCTGGCAGATCTGGTCTACACAGTCTGTTTGGATTAATCAGTAAAATAACCAACATGGAATAAATCTGCAGGCACATTATGTGATGGCAGATCAGTGTACATGTTGCCTTTACAGTTGCCCAACTTATAAGTGTGTATATATGGTAAATAAAATGCCAATGACATCACCAAAGATGTTGCCCTTGCATGTTAATTTGTATACCTGTAAGAACTATTGAATTTAAGAACTTTAAAAACTAACACACTCTATGCTGTAAATCAAACCTGTTTCTCACTGTGTTTGTTTCTGATAGCCTAATATCTATTTTTCATGTCCTGAGTCAACAACAACAATGGCATCCTCATAAAAACTGGGCTGAATTCAGTAAGGTAAATGACATGCAGAATTTAGGTTCACAGTCCTACAGTACAGGCTCAGAGCAAAAGGCACAAGGTGACCTATTTCTGACAGAATTAGGTTCATAATCCTACAGTACAGGCTGCTAGTTAAAGGCACCAGGTGACATACTGACAGGAAAAATTAGGTTAACAGTCCTACAGTACAGGCTTGTAATGAAAGGCTCCAGGTTACATATCTCAGGCAGACTTAGTTTAACAGTCCTACAGTAATGGCTGCTAGTGAAAGGCACCAGGTGACAAATGACAGGCAGAATTAGGTTCATAGTCCTACAGTACAGGCTCTGAGTGAAAGGCAGCAAATGATATAATGACAGGCAGAATTTGGTTAACAATTAGCCTCACTTTAACGATGGTCTGGTAACAAAGCTAGTCAAGAGAGGTAGCTCACAATTAATAATTTATTTCTATTATACAAGCACTTGATACCCGAGACATGTAAACTGATGCTGCAAGAACCCAGAAACACTTAATTTACCTTGAATGTCATTCACCCAACAGGTTTTGGACCCATTATATCAATAATACTTACAAAAATAAATTTGCTAAAGTAACATTTATATGTTAATCAATAACAAGCACAGTTTAAAAATGGGAAAAAAGTCAGTACAATGCCAACTGAGTGCAAGAATTTTCCCCACTATATTTAAAACTTTTGTGAGAGATGTTATGTATATTTGCTTTAATTATATCTGATTTAATATATGTTTATTTTAATTTAATTGTCTGTCAGTTTTTATAAAAAAAAATCATTACATGATATTGTAATGTAAATTTATTCTCTGGAGGTGATACTTTTTTCAGAAAATAGTTTGACCGTGACTGTTTGTTTAATAAACACCAGGTGTTGATCTAAATCCTGACCTTGTTTCAAAATTTGTGGCAATCACATAAACAAGTTCTATCTTTATTTTAAATGATTGGTTTTTGTCGAGGTCAAGCATGTTTAAGTTGTAAACATTTTTTTTATTTTTTATTTCTTAGAGTAAAATGATTGGTTTTTGTCAGGGTCACACTGGGTGTACATGACCTTTAGCAGGTACATGGTTTCTACAAGCTTTGAGAAGATGATGACGTGACCCCTTGTTTACATTAAGAAGACGTTATAACCTATGTTTTAGAGAATTATTATCAGTAGAAGCTGGGCTGTTACACTGGAAGTTGTATGCTGTGCTGTTCGGAGTTATTTCAAATTACTTGGATTGGAATTATTTCAAATCACTTGGATTCAAAAGGATTAATTATGGAAAATACGTGTGCTCATATCAAATTGTTGAACAAGGACAGTTTTTTATAAAAAATTTATTCAGCTATCAGAAACCAGAGTGATAATTCTTGTTTCTACAAGGAATTGCAGAATTCAAAACGACAGATTTCACCATATATCATCTTCCATCTTGGATTCTTCGTCGGGATTCAAACTTGAAATCAGTAGAACATTTTGTTATTAGGACTTAAAAAGTTTTATTCGTGGATTATTCTTGAATTATTTTTGGATTTGATTCTATAAAACCATAAGTTCATATTTTTTTCTTTTTACAAAATTTTTCCAGGGAAATAAATTATTGTATTTTTCAAAGCTTGTTGTTTTCACTCTTTCTTGTGTTACTGTTTATTCGAGCCTAAACACATGACATAAGAGAGAACAGGCTATTTAGTAGAGCTAAATTGTTTTCCACACGAACAGTGCACAATGCTATCCTTAATGACTACAGCTCTGGTGTTCCAGGTAAGCTCTCTAAACATATACTAAGGTCACTTTTAACATCTGCAGCCTTTTTCTTGACATGCTTGATAACACCATGAATGCAGATAATGGCCTCAAGTCCATGGTTGTTATTATGTCATAATAACTTCATGGATGTCACACCTATATCCATCTACACACAACATACAATCAGTATATCACTGCAAACAGTGCACACACATATCCACAATCCCATAATATACAAGACATACCTGACTATAGTGTACACTCAGATAATCACATAATGTACAACAAGCACCTGGCTGCTGACACTGTAAACCCAGATCCACTATCACATACTGTGCAGAAAGTACCTGACTACAAACAGTACACACTCAGATGAACCACAACAAACTGTACCAGTACCTGACTGTTTACACTGTACACCCAGTTCCACCATCACATAGTGTATAAGAAACCTGACTGTAGACAGTGTACACCCAGATCCAATACCACATAATGTACAAGAAACCTGACTGTAAACCATACAAACAGTCTGAACGTTTCCTAATGTACAACAAGCACTTCACTGTAAACAGTACACAGATATCCACCATCACAGAATGTACATCCAGTACCTGACTCCAAACACTGCAAAGCTACATGAGCAAACATTTAATGTACAAAGAAGCACCTGATTGCAATGACTGTACAACCAGATAGGTCATATATTATAAAGCAAGAATCAGACTCCAAACAGTGTACACCCTGATCCAACATCACACCTTTTGTGGCAGGTCAGGGTCAGAAAACAAATTTGCATTTCAATTCTTCATATGCTAAATGCCACATTAATAATTATTAATTGTGACATTTGTAAAATTCTGAACACCTCAAATGAAATCAGTATAGAATAAGTCTTAGAACAGATGGGGGTTGGGGATAATGTAGGTTATAATTGTAAATATACCTGATAACATCCAGTGATATTCAGTGTAAAAAGCTGTGGATTGACAGCAATATAGTCTCCAAAGAATTCCTGAAATATAAAAAGTTAAAAAGAGGCCATGTTTTGCAATATCCCAAATAAAACAAAAAGTTAAAATTCAGTTGTTTATATAAAAGCCTGATAAATAGATATACAATTTATTATCATTATTATTATTATTAACTAAATTTTAGATATCACAGAATTCACTACAGGCAGCAGAAAAATTAAAAACTCAACATATTTTTTTAAAAAAAACACAACAAATGTTTGTGTAATCTATTAAATGTTTAATTTTGACAGTACATTAAATTCTTGAGAGCTTGTTCAATATTTAGACAAAATCAGAAACTGGGACCAATTGTATGGGTATCAACTGACCCAAAGATAAATGATACAAGGGGGAAATTAGTCTGGGATTAACTATTCCAAGGATGAATTGTACCAGAAAACAATTCATTTTGGGATGAATTGTTCAGGAATAAATTATCCCAGAACCTGATGATACCCATAAATGTCACATGTCTGTAAATCTTGTTCAAAAATCTTTTTGTTTTTAATAAACATGAATATATACCCTTGTAAAGTGCTCTTAAGAACTTTAAGAACAGAAAATATTTAGGAACAGTTTAATTGGAGTTTTTATTGTGCAATATAATTTTTTTTACTCATCATAATCATATAATTAAATCATCTTAATTTTTGATGCGTATTGTCTCTATATTCTCCGTAAGTGGCATTCCAACCATTCATTCATCCATTCTGTGATAGCATGTATAGCATATGCTATAACATGTGCTGAAAATTGGTGTTAAACCTGAAACAACATCATGGCAAGGCATGTAAAAATAATAGCATATTTTCACCATCTGACAATTGAGAATTTATACCTGAACCTCTCTTACAACTTCCTGATCATCTGCCTCAGCCAGTACTTTCACATCTTGTTTGCTGATCACATTGCTAAAGTCTGAAGCAAGAACAGTGCACAAATGTTATCAAATTGACTTAATATATTTACTTAATTATAAGCTGAATCCAACCGAACAGACCCAGATCTACATCACATAATGCAGCAGCAGATCTGGATCTGTGCAGCTTGTTAGGAGTAATCAGTAAAGCAAACAACACTAACCCTGATCTGCAAGTGCATATGCACTGTTAGATCCGGGTCTATACTGTTTGCAGTTGGACTGTACTTATAAGAAATTATACAAAGTACCTGAAAACATCCAATTTAGTTTATGATATGGAAGACAAGCATGATGATCATGACAATTAATTCACCTTGTTTGCACAGAATGCAAATATGATAGTAAACTTCACCATAAAATGGTAAAATGGGTAAGAACTGGGGGGTGGGGCTCAGATTTAAAATTCCATTTTAGGACTTTATGATGTGCTTCCTGCTTTGTTTACAATTGTGCACAGTTACAGTTCTCATGCATGGTACTTCATTTTATCTATATAAAATAAATGTTAACTGCAAATGCTGCAATTCTCAAAATTCCAAGACATAATACTAGAACAAGAAAATGACATAATAATGATTATTTAATCTTAAGCAAGACAAGAGCCCTTCGAGGGACTTATGCTCTACTGGGTGAAAAGAATTTCTGGGAATTCAGGATAAGACCATTTCTTCATTCAACTGTCAAGTCTTGAAACCATCTTGGATATTCTTCAGCAATAATGAGATCTTCAAATCTTTGATGTCAGATTGACACCAGTTTTATTTATGACTAAGCATACATCATTACAAGTATTTTTTAAATGAAAACCCTATGTCAATATTGCCCTCCATTTAGAGGTCATAGTGACAGCATGATTTCCACAAAAGCTGTCATGGCAGCTATGACTGATGTCTGAAAGGCATCATTTTCAATCTGGACTAACTCAGTATCAATAGAAGAAGTCTACTGGTGAAAACCCCATGTAAATGCCACCTATCTGAGGGGAGTAGAAATAACATTTTTAAGATGAGGGTCAATTTGCATCAATTTCACAAAGATTAACTAGACATCATAAAAGCTCTTCTAGTGAAAATTCTATGTCAAAATACCCTTCCATTTATAAGTAGTGATAACAACATTTCCATAATTGGGCATCAGATCAGCAATGTTTGATTTAGGACCAACATTATAAGAACTTCAATTCTGGTAAAAGTCCCACTGGATACATATTTCCATTCTGACGCAGTAACAATAACAAGATTTTCAAGATTGTTGCCACAATGGACATCAGATGTTTATCATTTCCAAAACATATAACTTTTATATCTCGATTAAGTTTGATCTAGGATGAGAAGTCTTCTGGTGAAAGCACAATGTCAACATGACCAGCCATCTAGGAAAACCAACAATAATAAGATTTCAAGATGGCCACTGTGGCAGCTATATTGGAGGTCAGAATGGCACCATTATCATTTATGACCACCAAGACATCATAAAAAGTCTTTCAGTGAAAAACTCATGTTGATATGATCATTCATTCTGGTGAAGTAGTGAGAAAGAAAGAAAAAAACACTTTTAAGATGGCTATAACATTTTTTGCCAACTTAACTTTCTAAAATTTTATGAAACTGATTATTATTGACATAGTTAAAATGCCATTCTAGAAAACTTACAAATGTAGTACAATCCATATTTAGGCATCCTTAATTCTTCAGCAAGTAACTGAACATTTTCTCGAGTTGGTCGCAGAAAACAAATGCATTTCAAATGTTTCATTGTCTCTCTTCCTCCAGCATCAATTCGCTCAAATAAGTAGACCTCCTTCTGTAGAATTTCAGACTGAGCATAGACAACACTCACTATACTTGTCTAGAAATAGTAAAAGAAAACAAATGTTATTTGCATCATTCCTATTCAAAAGTGATTACATTTGGAAACATTTAATATGCAAATGGCTATGCTCTTTAAATATGGGTTAAACAGAACACAATGTTGGTTTCGGCCTACTGGACTACTGCCTTTCTGTTGCTTAGAACAAACAAAATTCCCCATTGCATATCAAGTAAAGTGCTTATATATACCCTTAGGGTTGGGCAAAAAACAATTTTTATGTTATGACTCTAAAGCAAGTCTTCAAGGGAGCTTAAGAAACTAATGCTGGTTGCATAAATGACTTGGCCTTGTCATATGAAAAATCTATATGTCAGTAGTCTCAACAGAAGCTTACCCCACGAAGCCTGGAATTTAAACACGACACATTTTTCGTGTATGGAAATTCTAACCTGTGTGTTTTTATGATGGACAAAGATTTGGGATGGAACATCAGTCTTAATTATCTCTGATTCATCTCCAACATAATTTCCTACTGAGCAAGTGCTGTCCATAACAAACTGGCTGCATGTACCAATGATCAATTAGCTAGAGCACTGTTTACACCTTATCAGCTAATGATATTGTAACTATGTAAAAACAATACGAACTGAGCAGAGCTAACCAGTCAATGTCATGTTTAGGTGTGCATAAATGAATCAAGGTGAAGATTGTTTTGAGACTGTCTTTGATGTTTATGGCTGAGAGAGAGGGAATCAATTCTGATTTTATGGAATAAACTTTTGATCAAATATGAGCTTTTGTCTGATTGCCCATCAAATTATTATCAGTTAGACAAAACTGTGAAAAAAATAAGGCAGCTTGCAAAGCCAGTTGTCAATGTAGACAAACTTTTATTTTGTTTTATTGGAGACTAATTTGCTTCAGCCAGTAATTTATTTCAAGCTTTGGAGTTACTTTCAACTGAATAAAAAGAAAATTTTGTTAATATTGTATGTGTTTGTTAACTGATAAATCACAAGGTCCATCAGTCAAAAACTTTAACAGAGAGGGTTGTTGCCAGTATTTTGAGTCTTTGGTCTTAAAATGAGTAACAGAGAACAGCGAACAATAAAGTGTCATAAAATTCAACAAATAATTTATTTCCGAAAAACCAAGTGAAAATGTATACAAAAAAACTTAAGGTATTGCAAATTAAATCCCAAAAAATCCTATAATTACTAATAAAAGTCCTACTAAATAAAGTTCTGAATAATCTTTAATGGTATTCCAATTAGTTTCCAATGCTGAAGGTGTTGATGTACCTGTAGTGACCAATATCTTCTGACTAATGTACCAATGGCCTGAATTGTACTGATGTGCCAAAAGTCTTTGTTGAATTTCAGTAATGTAATCCAAGATATCCTTGTCTGAATTTATCATAATTCCAAGTTAAAGTCTCTTTCCATGAATATAATAGGGCACTTTGTATTTCCAGATAATAATAAGTAAGCTCACCCAAATCAAAATCTGATTACAACACTATAACTGATTACTGCCCAGATGTTATTGCAGAAATAAATGATTTTTCCATTATATAAACTAAGACACAAAAGAATACCCCAGATGAGGGTCAACAGTTCATTTCTAGAAAAATCTTAAGTTATAATTAGAAGGTCTGTTACTAAAATTATAATACAAAATGTGGTAAACATCAGGTAGACAAAACATTTCTTGGGGAATTTCCAATGTTCCAGACTCAGAATGAGATAAACATGTTCTATACAAAGCCAAAAGCTGTGATTCAGGTCAGGTAGAAAGTCAACCTGATTCTGGACGTCAGCTATCAAATACAATTTTACATAACCCACAACATATAACACATGAAGAAAAAAAACTGACAAACAATTCAGATTAAATGTACATAACAATATGTCTGCAAGATAGGATATAATTAACAAGAAACTTGACAGTACAGAGAGTCACCAAAGTGATGTTCATTCTTGATAAATGTCAATATGCCTTGTTCATATTTTGATGCATGATGATCTGACTCATATATAACTTTCATAGTTAAATGGGTACGTTTGCATTTGAAATGATTTGCAGCATTAAAAACAGAATATGTTATGAAGTTACAAATATAACAAGGTATACAATAAGCCTAAGTTTGTTTAATATACCATATCTACACAGTTTCATAGATGCCAACCCCTAGCAAGGCATAAGCATGTTACTATTATAAGTTACAAAAAAAGTGCAATCTGAGCATAAAAAGTATGATCTATATATTAAATGCCATAAGTATAAGAAACTGTATGAAAATGTACACTTATTCTGCCTACTAACCTGGATTTGCAGCTGGTTAAAATTCTTGTCACAAATGGACAAAATCCACATGGATTAGAAGCGAAATACAAAGACATGCTAATAAATTATTTATATACAACAATCACTTTAACTAGTCTACATGTTGTTTTGTCTATATTGTGCATTTAATTGATGTTCATTAATGCACACTGCAATGTTCATTTGTAAACAACATATTACACACCAGTTGCTAATTTTGTTGAATGACTGTAGATAATATTTTAAAATAATGATCATCATTAAGGAATATGTTTACATGGAATTGAGTTAAGGACAATGGTTTTTCCCTTAGAAAAAAAAAAACATGGTCTACCTGACATTCGTCACAATGATTCATTCAAATCTAAGTAAATAGACCTGACCTTGTTTACAGTTTGGGATAATTTTCCATTAAACTTTTTCAGAAATGGTTATTGCAACATAGTTCAAGTGGGTATGTATATAAGGTTGTTTACATGAAAATTATTCATTTCTATTTTAACATCTATCAAGTGGAATCATTTTTAGTTGTGTTCAGTTATAATCTGAGATTAACAAATTCAAAATATTCATTGAAATTACCAACTGCTTATTGACTTTTGGACTAAAACACTGTTTTGAGATTACTGTAAATTCATTCAAGGACATTCTGGATTATATCACTGTAATACATCATGACTGTTTGCACACCAGCATATTCAAGGCTACTGGCATATCAGCTCATTCAATACTGGAATTTATTCAGTACACTATACTTTTGGACTTGTGATAGAATTTTCAGGACTATTGGGGATTTAATTCATAATACTGTAATTTCCTTTTACATTTTCACTTTGTATTCTAAGAAGAAAAATTATTTATTGAAACTTGTTGGTGTAATTTTTTTTTCCTTTTGCTTAGTTTAAGATCATAGAGTCATAACAACATCTAACTTTTGCTGAATGATCATAAAGTCAAGTCCACAAATTCTAGTGAACATGAATATGTGCTCAATCTGAATGCTATACTGCACTGCTCTCATCCTATTAAAGTTGTAAAGCACTATTAATTTGTCCTTTTTCTGATAAGCCGAGTTTTGAAGTTTAATATTTTTCAATCACAGAACATCTGAGTTAGATCAACAAAACCTGTCTCGCTTAACATTTGCCTCCATTTTTTCAAATACTGACTGGTCCACTACCTAAATATCATGTCAAAATAAAATGAATCTCTGAAACAGATTTTCAAAGAAACCCATCTGTTTTCTCGGAAATGCATGTGATCCTGACTGCATAAGTGAACTAGCAGTCTGCAGTAAAGCTGCAATTTCCCCAAGTTTTTTTTATAGTTATGACTACCCCAACTCTAAAAATGTTTACTTAAGTGTTCATCCGTCTACGTCCAAAGTTCCAAAGCTATTTTACACATCAACGTACCAGCCACAGTCTTATCCCAAAGCTTGAAAGTCTCTATCTGAATTAATGTATTAAGAGTTGCACAACTTAAACAGGTAATTATGCACACATGTCCCAATAGACAGAATTACATAATCATAACATTCATTTGAAAACTCAAGGATAATTACTCTTTCTACCAATGCCATTTAAGTATGAGTGAATATATATATATATATATATATATATATATATATATATATATATATATATATATATATATATATAAATATATAAAGTTACCACTATAGAGCACACACAGTGAAAAGCAAGTGAAATTATATATGGCAAAACAATATTTTGATAATGGTTAATGAATATTTTATTCACCCCATACTGCATGTGTTTATAGAATGGAAGTTTCAAGTTTTGCATAATGTTTGTAGCTACTGTTTGCCCTCAATTTGGGTTGTGTCAATGAGCAATGGTTTTAGATGGATTTTCCTCCCTTTGGATAATATATTTAATGGATGTATGCTGTGATATATTAACACTTATCATATATGTGTGCTTTTTGGATGTTTTGGATAGTCTTATCCTTGTATATTTATATATTTATGTTTTTAACCAGGGTATTTTAATACTTCATGTAAGCACAGAACATATTCTAGTCAAGTAAACTGACTTCTATGCATCAAAGGTTTAAACAAAAATTATAAATGTGAAGGGAAGTATCATTAGTGTGTATCAACCAGCCTTTACAGGTGGTTTGTAACACGGCATGTAACTGAATAGAGAGTAAAATCTTTTCATGTAAAATGATTTTCCTTCATTGATTATTACAAATCTAAAATATAAATGAGGAAGGGATATGCAGTTTTAGCAAAGAAGCATAGATGTTATAATAATGAGAAGAAAAAAAAGAATTATAAGTATTTCTGATCAATGAAGAAAAGGTTGATATTATTGCTTACAGTTGGCAACACAGCCTCAAGAAGTTAATGTTTCTTACTGTGTAATGCAATTCTGACTCCAAAAAATATCTATCTGTATCATTGAGATTCGAACCTGGGTCCACTGATTCATACACACACACACACACACTGCTAATAAGGGTGGGGATCTAAATAGTTCTCAATTAAAGGGTGGGGATCTAAATAGTTCTCAATTATGACCCTGGGCAGGGCCTCAGGTTGAAGCCAGAGACCCAGCATCTAAGTTGTAGGCAACATGCATGGATATAGGGTGTAATTTTCAACAATTATTGTACTGTTTTAGAAGTCACTCTGATCAAAAATTTTAAATCTACTGATCTGATGTAATGATTGTTTCACATGTATGCTGACATTAGATCTAATTATCGAGAATTTAGAAATGTTTCTCTTTGCCCAAATAAATATTTATCTTGTGCCATGTGGTAAGATTTTAGACTATTGACAAAAAAAAAGGAAGATATTGTTTGCCGCAAATCATAAACAATATTCCAAACATTTTTCCCAATGTTCAAGTAAAATTTGACTGGAGTGGTCAATTTGTCCAAATTTTTGGCAACTAAATTGATAAAAGCCATGCAAGATTTGTGTAGTCATGTGACGAGTTCAAGGTCAAATTTCATCAACGCTGTAGCTACATCTTGTCTTTCAGCGGATTAAAGATATAACAAATGCTATATTTGCAATTTCTGAGAAAATAAATCATATTCAGATCGATTTCATGTTGGTATATCGCGATGAACAGTCATTATAGTTTGCTAGGCCGGCTAGTAAGCGGCTACGCTTAGTCGTACATGTAAGACCTAGACACTGATATTAATGTTGTTAACTAACGGCGCTGTGTGGCGTGTTTTGATGTCGTTATTGGTTGCCAGTTGTGTGAGATATTCCTGAAAATTTGGCTTTCGTTACAATGTTAGACGACATCAAAACATGCTACACAGCGCGATTAGATAGGCGGTAAGACCCAGACGCCAAAAAGCATAACTATTAGCGTCGAGGTGTAGTCCTACGTGTAAGACATAGCACATGCTGATTTTGTTTAGGTGATATCGGCGTCAGGTCTTACATGTAGGGCTACGTCGAGGTCTTACATGTAGAACTAGATAGGTGCTAAAGATAGTGTACTTTAGACTAATTCAGACTGATTATTTTACCACAAGGGAACAATAATTTTAGTTAGCAGTGTGCTTAGATCATGTACAATTCCCACAAGTACAATGTCCGAAGAAATGTCAGCCACATTACATCAAAGTAGCATAAAATGTCAATATTCTCTCCACCGTGCACGTTTCAAATGCAAACAACTTCACCTTCATACGTCACTCTCTAAAAAGTACACAAAAGAGGTGACACTTGATTACCGTCTCTTTGTCCATAAGTAGAACCTTCATTCCAGGACCACTCTCTTCAATCATCTTACTAATATACTGTTTTATTGCTAAAATGACGTTCATTTTCTAATACTTGACGATTAAGACTACTTTGCCCAGGCCTACTTCCGGTCCAACTATTTACCGGAACAACCCGGGGAAGAAAAATTTGTTTATAAAAAAAAATCGAACATTCCGGAACAAATCTTAAATCTCAATGTAGTTTGGCGTGATGTTGTATGATTTATTAAAAAATTGGTATATGTTTAAAATATAACTTTCGACAGGTCCACGATATTTTTTCAGGAAAATATAATTTTATATACCGAAATGTTGATAGAGCATTAATTTGTAAATAAAACAGAGTAAATTATCCCTGCAACAAGTTTAACTAGTTATATATTGTGAAACAAACATGTGCCATAATCTGCTTTAGTAACAGTCTTTCCACAGAAATTGTGTTGTTTTGTATTCTGTATGTATCGCACGAAACAATTCATCAAACAATCGACATCTCGAGATTTAAGCCTTAATTAAAACAGTGATAATGTTGTTGGTGTTGGTGATGAACCTCTCACTCGATGCTGAGCTCAAAAATGCTGAGCTCAAAAAGCAGATCGGAAAGGCATCAACAACTCTCTCCAGGTTGTCACAGAGAGTGTGGAACAACAGCATGCTGACCCTGAACACTAAGATCACCGTGTACCATGCCTGCGTGCTAAGGTGGCGCTCCAGTTTCACATTTTGCATAGGGTTAGGATTTTAAAGAAAAAGAATTTCCCCGGAGTATAGAGTAAACTTGGCCTTACTTTAGATGTGCACCTATCAAAAAAGTGCTAGCTCTACTTGGTCATTTTCACTTCCTGAACTTCAGAGATAAATTGTATAAAAAAGAGCTGACAACTTTTTTCACATTTTATATATTTGGTAATTCATTCATTGCACTTTCAGAAGCTGGTATTGTCTAGTCTGGCAAAATTCATTTTCCCTATTTTAATAGCTGCTATGTATAGTGTACTTTAGACTAATTCAGGCTGACTTTTTAACACAAGGGAGCAGTCATTTTAGTTAGCAGTGTGCTTAAATCATGTAAAATTTCCAAAAGTACAATATCAAAAAGAAATATCATTCACATTACATTAATGTAGCATAGAGGTATGCCAACATTCTCTCCATTGTGCATGTTTTAAATGCGAACTACTTCACCTTACATACGTCACTCTCTCAAAAGTACATATTAACTGGTGAGAGCCCACATAAAGAGAATATAGGTATTATTTTTGTATGATTTAATTATGTTTATATGGCTGAAACATTTAAATCGCAAGCATCAAAACAATCCTTTTGAATAATTCTCCTGCCTTTCCCCCCACAGAACAGTATTTATGAGTGTCAGAGTTTCTAACAAGTCCAGCCTAGCCCCCCTCCCATGATAAAAAGTGAGCTATTTTAAGAATGCACATTACATTTTGTAAACATAGCAACTAATGTTATGTTGAATGACAGGAACATGAAACTAGCCAGAATTATTTCTGAGATATCAACAAAGAATTTTATAATTTGAAAAGGGAGGTAACTCATCAGGTTCATAAAGGTCAAAGGTGAAAGTGTAAAATATTTGCCTATTGTTTAATATGGAAGAAGCGAATTCACTTTCTCATCATTTTTTTTTTATTTCATTGCAAATAAATGAAAAGAAACATCTTCACCATATATTTTTGTCACTTATTGCAACAGTTTTAAATTTAAGTTGACTCTATTCCTATATTCTAAGACTTCTAATTTCCCCATAATTAAGGTCACTACTCACACAAACATGCCTCATGGCAAATTATGTAAGCAAGAGCAAAATGAGCATAATTAGCTTATTTTCATGCTTAACATCAATATGAATGTGCCATTTTATTCAGAACATCATACATAATTATATGAAAATAACAAAATAATTGCAAACATTGTTATATTTGCTTTAAGGTGGCACTCTACAGTTTCATATTTTGCATAGGGTTAGGATTTTAAAGAAAAAGAATTTCCCCGGCTTTCCTCACTAGTTATACTGGCTATTTAAAAAAAAAAACCTTGTATATCTTAGGTATAATGCAAAGAACCTTTAATTCACTTTAGTTTGGTGTATGATTGATGGGTGTACTATGGGTTATAGAGTATACAGCTTGGCCTTACTTTAGATGTGCACCTTTCAAAAAGGTGCTAGCTCTACTTGGTCATTTTTACTTCCTAAACTTCATAGGTAAATTGTATGAAAAAGAGCCGATAACTTTTTTCACATTTTATATATTTGGTAATTCATTCATTGCACTTTCAGAAGCTGGTATTGTCTAGTCTGGCAAAATTCATTTTCCCTATTTTAATAGCTGCTATGTATAGTGTACTTTAGACTAATTCAGGCTGATTTTTTAACACAAGGGAGCAGTCATTTTAGTTAGCTGTGTGCTTAAATCATGTAAAATTTCCAAAAGTACAATATCGAAAAGAAATATCATTCACATTACATTAATGTAACATAGAGGTATGCCAACATTCTCTCCATTGTGCATGTTTTAAATGCGAACTAATTCACCTTATATATGTCACTCTCTCAAAAGTACATATTAACCGGTGAGCGCCCCTAAGCACTCTCATGTACGCCAATGAAACCTGGACTCTGTACGCATCACAAGAGAAAATACTGAATGCCTTTCACATGCGATGCCTCAAACGCACTCGGGATCACCTGGAGCGATCGAGTAACAAACAACGAGATGCTCGAGCGTGCCAAGATTCCCAGCATGGTCACATTCCTCCGCCAACGTCGCATCAGATGGCTGGGCCATGTACGTCGGATGGATGACGGACGGATCCCCAAAGACATTCTTTATTCGGAACTCGCCTCTGGCAAAAGGTCGATCGGACGGCCACATCTCCGCTTCAAGGATGTCTGCAAGCACGACATGAAAGCCCTTGACATTGATGTGAACACCTGGGAAGAGCTCGCTCTAGATAGATCAAGATGGTGACATGATCTGATCACTGGTCTTAAAGCCGGAGAGGACAAGCTACGCTTGCTACCTGATGAAAGACGATCGCAGAGGAAGAAGAAGCAGCTCCAACCAACACCAGACGCAACCTTCAAGTGCAGCAAGTGCAACAAGGACTGCCACTCCCGCGTTGGACTACATAGCCACATCAGACGCTGCACAACCACCAACCGGGACATCTCTCATGGGCGCAGTTCCATCGTCTCTCGAGACCAACTGATGCCAACAACGATAATGTTGAGAGAATGGACAAATTCCCAACACATTTTCTTCTGACTTTGTCCAAGAGAACAAACTAGAAAATAACCCTACAACTGGACCTTTTAAAAGGAAAATTCATGGACACAAATTTTAATGTTAGATTTGTACGTTCCTGTCAAACTTCATTGATATCTGTATCTAATGGCTTAAAACATGATGTTAACTTTCTGTTAAGAAATGAAGCCCACGTAACAAAAAAATACAAAATAGAAGCAACTTTCCAGATCACAGTGGCGCTTGTAATGGATAAAAACAAACTATTGCCTGATTTTACCAAATAGGGGCATGAAGAAAATAATTCTCAGAAATTGCGTGTACCGTACAACTGTTAAAAAAAAGAACGTATATCTTCCTCAACAACCAACTTCTGACAATATAATGATCCTTCAAAGGTACTACACTTCTCTGAAACTTGACGCCAACTATAAGAAACGAATTACATAGATAACTACCGTTTGCAGTGTGTCTTTACATAAATATATATGTAAATTTCTAGGTCTAGCTCCTCTTGGAAACTTTAAACTCAAATGTGATGAATACATAACGCACGACTACATTTGGAATTGACAAAATGTCTGAACTCCCCTGCAACAAATAAACATAGCTTTTTCAAATACTTGTAAAAGAAGCGACGAGTCAAGTAGTGCCCAGAAGAATCAAACAATTTAGAGACAACAGATACAGAGATAAAAAGGAAAACAGAACATATCATTGATAACATAAGATATATAGTGTAACAGAAATTGAAAACCTTTGAATGTATGAATCATCCCTTTACACGATCTGTGGCAAGGGGTTCAGGCAAATCACCCTATATTGTTTTGTACATTGATGAACAACTGACGAGCTTAAAAATAATTGTGCTGTACAAGACAGACGTTCCTTGATGTAGACAAAACATTCAGTCTAATGCGCCATTCATGTGATTAATTTGTTATAAGCAGTCGACCGTAACCAGGACTGAAACAGGCGAAGCTCCATTATTTACTGGCCCGATTTTTCTTCTTGGCAAAAGTGACTTTGAATCTTATTCAGTTTTTTCTCCATCTTAAAGTTAAAATGATCGACATTGACACAACTGACTTAGTGATCGGAAGAGACGACGAGAAAGCACTGGTGAAGGCATGAAAATCGCATTTCCAAACGTCACATAAGTTTTGTGTACTTGTCATTTACGACAATATGAAAAAGAGAACATAGTAGATGTCGCAGTCATCAAGACAGACATAGAGAGGATTCTCATTACACTCTTTGGAGATGACCGAGTAGTAAATGCTGACGATAGCATCGGTTCTGGCGTTATGGCAGAAGAAATCGCAGACAAAACTGAACAAGTTTATGATAAATTTAAAAACAAAATTTTATATCAAATTCTCAAAGATTAAATTAAATCCAAGGTAAATAAACCCTTTCGAGTGGGACGTAATGAAAAACCATGGTCGAACAATAACCATATGTTCAAACAAAGAAGAGACTGAAAATCTAGACCTTTAGTGGACTTTACATATAATATGAATTAAATGTTAGACACTCGGTTCAAAGGGCTCTCATAAGTACCCGAAAATAATGATTAGCGAACAGTCACAGACGTATCCCTGATATATACGGCCATGTGGGCAGCTAAAACAAATGATGAACGTAAAAAGCATTATGCAAAATTTCACAAATTTATCCCAAAAGATCTAAAAATGATGATTTCATCCGACGAGAGAACTACAATTGTGCTACCTAACAGTAGAGGAAAGTAACCTGGTCCAAGAAAAAGGACAGTGAACGAATGAGCACGAACGGCAAAACGGCAAAAATATACTGCCGCTGATACAGACAGGTTCATTGACACAGCCGGCGAATTAAGACTTAAACAAGCAGGTACCTAAATATTTTCATCAGACACTAACCTCTTAATCTCAATGCGACAACTCTCTTCTGTCAGCATGCAAATCATTGCGTCGATCTAAATAATCCGGTCTGTTGTTGTCTTTTATTTTGTACACATACTGATTTAAAAGTGTTAACATGTATCGTTACACTGCATTATTTACACAATTTATAATTGCTCTATATTCGTTACTTTACAATTTCCCTCTTTATGTTAACTTAAAATACTGTTTGATTGTGAAACCAATAATATCCATGTAGTTTTTTTGTAAATTTTATTTCGTTATATTTCATCACTTTCTGTGTTGTATGCAAAATTCTGAAATATTCATTTGTGTTGTTTTGCTGTCTTTGATTTTGACATGCTGAACAATAAAATACGAATCTGATTCTTTGTTAAGACCGTGTTTTTATTCATACACTTGAAAAAGTGTCCCCCTCATACATCAATGTATGAATATAACTCAAAATAAAATAAAACAAAAATAAAATAAACAACTTCAGTATAAAATTAATTGTAATTAATGGAAATATAAGTATCACAATTCACAGAAGTAAGTAGATATTTGTGTTTTAAGCTTTGTTCCGGTATCATCTACTCTCCCCCCCCCCCCCCACGCGTTATTGCGTTTGTTCCGGCTTGTTCCGGCTTGTGCTAATTTGGTCCGGTAAATAGTCTAACCCACCTACGTTCGCTTGGTTACCTGCAAAAGTGTACTGTAGAGTTTAAGAAAATAATCTTGTTTCCGTTACGATATTATAAATACAATTATTGCAGAATAATTAATTAGAAGAAAAGAACAATATCGAAGTTTATTTTTCTAAATGTATTAAATGACTTTCTTGTATTTTCTATAAATTTACTCTATTTCGTTCCATTCCACAATTGCTTCTAATAAAATGTTCCCGCGAAAGATGGATTTTCAACTGATTTGTGACGTCTAACTACAGATGTAGTTTCGTTTCAGTTTGGAATTATTTATAAATCACAAAAATGGCAGGAAAAAGGAAACTTAGTATTTTAAAGGAACAGAATGGTGATGCTGATGGCGCATTATCTTTAGCTGCAAAAAGACCTGAGAAGACAGACCCCAGATACGTCGAGGGCGCCATAGTTCGGATAAAGCTGGAAAACGTTTTGTATGTTGTATTAAGTTCCACTCCCTAAGCTTGTTATTCAGTCAGAACCACCAGCACCAGCTTCTTTATTATATCCAAAGTATGATCAAGTGAAATCATACATTATTGAATCAACCTGAGACTGCAGGGGTGGGGGTGGAAATTCATGACCTAGCTCACCAAATATAACTAGAGTAGCTAGTTCAACACAGTTTTGAAAATATTAACAAGCACTTATAAATCATACATTTTTGGAAAGTTCATGTCCTGAAAAGTTAAAATCCGAACTCCTTTTTAAAATATAGAATTCTTTAAATTTTTAACGAATTTTTAAAGTTTGATCATGAAAACAAGTCTGCCAAAATGTAGATGCACTGGTGTGTTGGCTAAAACTTCCATTTGTATGCATGTAAATTTTAAAGGAAAGCAATGAAATTGTAAATAAAGTCCAAAACATTTAACTATCTAAATGTATCAACTGATTGTCTAGTAGCTACGATGTTGTAGCCTCAACTTGATTTGTTGTGGTTGAGGCTACGAACTGATCCCATATCATGTAATGGAACAAAAAAAATCATCACCAAAGTCAGAAAAACAAACAGTGTAGAAATCAACTACATAAGTATTATCATGTTGTGAAAGAAGTTTGGCTTATATTGAATTTATTAAGCCCTTACACGATAAAATAAATTGGCATGGTTATACTAACCTCATCCTGTCCGCCATGACAGATAATGCAAGACTGTCGCCGTGACCCCTTTTCTACATAAGGCTTGCCTGACCATATTTGGATCTTCTGCGCCAAAATTATTATCAATCAAGTGGCAAATAATTGCTTCTTGGTGGAATTTCAAAGTTGCTGATAAACTGTATTTACTTTTAATGTGCAGAATTTCTGACTCAAACGGCGCCAAATTTTTTACTTCGATTTGTTTACATTTCCAAATAAGGCATCAATGTCCTTATATGGCACACAAACAAATGAAGCTGAAAACGGAAGTATCATTATTTGAACTAATATGGCAGACGATCGAAACGAAAATATCGGCTAAAAAAGGTAAACAAGATTTTACAACCATTTCTACAGTGATTTTCGATATTTCTCGTATTAAATAAGAAGATTACTCAATTTATTGGATTATATGCAAGGATTATGTTTAAAGTGTTATTATTAGGTTAAAAGAGCTCCGGGTGTGAATCACACCTGGCTTGCTCAATTGACACGTAATATTAGTACCCTGTCCACGAGGTAGGAGTAAGGGTACTAATATTAGTACTAGTTGTCTAGGTACATTAGCACATTTGTAGCAACATCAATCAGAAACGGGTTATTTTTCTCTTTTCGGGGTTACCACTTTTGGCACTTATAACATGTACATGACACAAAATCAAGCAACTCTCTTTTCAAATGTTAATAAAAAACAAAAATAACAAAACATCTTATAAAAATGGTTCTGAAGATATTTTAATGATAATGCACATACCATTAAACAACAATCTTTAAGTCCCCTTTTTTGTAATCTTCCAAAATTTTATATGAATAAATCGCACTGTCTCCATCATATTTGATGTTATGCCATTTTTTGTATCCTGGAACATGAGTTAAATATAAAAGAAAAACAATTTTCTTTCTCATTAGTAGAATATCTCTGGATTATCTTAAAATGTGCCTTTTTCACATTAAATTTTTTAGTGCAATAGTCTATAGCTGAGGAAAACTAATTACAAGAAGAACCATTCACTGTCAGTACCTTAAATTCAAACTTTTCCCATTAAACTGACAATGTCATAAAATAATCAGTTATAAACAATATTGCTTCTAAAATCAATTTACATTTTTAAATTTAAGTGTACATATATTTTAAAACAAATAAAATTAGTTCTTGCACATACTTTTGACAGTACTGGTACTTAATTTTTCTGATAACATTTCTTTGTAATTTACCAAAGAATATTATTTCCAGAAAGATTATATTATTAATGATGTTATTATTTTGATAATTTTTTAGTCTTAATAGGCATTTAAAACTATATCACTTTTCAGGAATTTTAGCATATTATAATTGACTGAAATTGAGAAGAGTTCCTGAGTGTGAAAAGTGTTATAATTAGATGATTACATGCACATAACAATTGATGATGCAAGAATTAGAGTTTAAAGCATCATTCCTCAGTATTGTTTTACCCAAGTTATTATTTGGCCAGTGTACCATTTTACAGCATTTCCTTCCAGGAAGGCATGTTTCACTTTTTCCCCAACAATAATAGGGCTATCTTCATTTCCATTTTCAATCACTGAGTATGCATGATGTACAAGTTTGTTAACATTCACAATAAGTTCCTCTATGGTAAGCTTTAAACTTTGTGTCCATTTTCAGTTTTACTTATTCTAAACACATCTTTGTCCTGTCCTAGTCTTTGCTTTAATACTTGTTTTCTAAATGTCATTTGAGTTTTCTCTTTGTCAGCTTTTGTCTGCAGTCTTGCAATCAACTTCTTCATTTTGCCCCACAATTGTACCTTCTTAGTCAAATTTTCAAGTTTTTCTAAACTTGTTTGTTTCTTTCTCTCTACATTGTCTTTTTTTCAGCAGTTATTCTTCTTCTTAATTCAATTTCTGTCTTTCTCTAAACTTATCTCTCAGTTTTTGAGTCTGTCCTCAGACTGATGACATTAACATGTCACATCCTTTCATAAGTTTTTCCTTGAATCCAATCCATTGACTTGATATTTGGGCTTCAGATGCAAGGAGACTTTTATTTGGCTTCTGATTTAGTAGTCTGTTCAAATGTCCAAAGATGGATTCAGAAAATTTATTGTGCTTTGGAACTCCTTTAGTCTTGGCCTTGATTTGTTCCAATGATTTGTCCCAGATTCCATCATGTAAGTAGTCTCTGAACAGTTGTTTACTAAGTTCACACAAAGCATAGTGAGAACTTCCCATCATGTTCCCAACTTGCAATTAAAATCTTGTCAATTTCTGATTTCACCAGTTTCTCCTGATTCTTGAATGAAAGAAGATATTTTCCATCGATGAACTCCTGGGCATTGTTTTCAAAATTGTCTAAATAAGTGACCAGTTCTTGGTAGCTATGTTTTGCTTCAATTATGTGAACACCTTCATCTTCAACTAAACACCACAAAGGGGAGGTAATTAGTTCACATACAAGACCAAGAGTCTTACAGCCTCCCAAGTATTCGGACACACCTAAGTCAAACTTCGCCGATGAAAGTAACCTGTTGGTACATTCAGTCTCCAAGAAACTGATCATCTGGTCTTTAAGAAAGAATACACTGGCTGCATTATCAAGCATAGTATTAAACCTATTTCCTCTAAACTTTTCAAGTGGTACATGTTTCATTTTCTGATTTCACCAGTTTCTCCTGATTCTTGAATGAAAGAAGATATTTTCCATCGATGAACTCCTGGGCATTGTTTTCAAAATTGTCTAAATAAGTGACCAGTTCTTGGTAGCTATGTTTTGCTTCAATTATGTGAACACCTTCATCTTCAACTAAACACCACAAAGGGGAGGTAATTAGTTCACATACAAGACCAAGAGTCTTACAGCCTCCCAAGTATTCGGACACACCTAAGTCAAACTTCGCCGATGAAAGTAACCTGTTGGTACATTCAGTCTCCAAGAAACTGATCATCTGGTCTTTAAGAAAGAATACACTGGCTGCATTATCAAGCAAAGTATTAAACCTATTTCCTCTAAACTTTTCAAGTGGTACATGTTTCATTTTCTTCTGTTCAAGACATGGTTTAACAAATGTTTTAAGTTCTTGGTGGTGTCCATTTTTCTCATCCCTGCTTCTGGCAAGTGCTTTACATGCAGTTCTAATAATTCTCACTGTCCCAGGTTCACAACATTTTTGGAATGTTGGATCAAGTATTGGGGAAGTCTCAAAAAAAAAACATTTTCAGTCTCAATTGGTGATTTGGAAGCTATCTCTGCTATGAGTACTAGAGCATGTAATGAACAGAAGAAATTACAAAGTTTGCTCACAGACAGTTGCTCCTCTACTGCCATGTCATTCCAAGCCTCTCCAATATCTTCTTTAAGAATGTCTGACCTAAAATCCTCAAGGAGTTCATTAAAAAAGTTTTTTGTGTAGATACCCTATCTGACATGGTATAAGATATGTTACTTAGCATCTTCCTCAATGTAGAATTGTCTGGCTTGCAACGTCTATGTCACGAAGAATTTCTTGCAACAATGCCAGGGTATCTTTTCCTGCTTTTGTGGTCATCATACACCCAGCACACACAGTCGTCCATCTTCATCAGAGGCATGCATGCCTTCAAATTTGTTCCAAATTTACTGGTCTCATCACTTAATAAGCATGTGTTAGCTTTATTAGAAAATTCTTTGGCAATGTGCTTTTGCGAAGCTACTAAACTTTGAATATTCATATTGTATAGTGTTGTTCCAATTATCAATTATAATCGATCATCAGTTGGTTGAGCGAACCAATAAGATAATCGATTGTGAAACTCCATAATCGATTATGTGTAAAGGGAGACTACTTTTTAGTTGTATGCAAAGCACAAAGGGTAGTAAAACTCCCAGCCACTAAAGTTGACCTGAAATTTATTAATTCCCTTCACAACTACAAATATAAAACCATATGATACTTCATAGGTGCAAAATTTCATAATTAGGAGCATATAGCCATTATTACATGATCAAGTTGTTAAATAGTTGAATTAATAACTTTAAACACATTTTGATGATTTGTTTCAGTTTTAAATGCAATATTATTTGAAGTATTTGTAAACAGTGACAAACAAGAAAACCGTGTCCTTCTACAGTTAAAATTATAGACACATCACATATGAATGAAAGGATTTTGGGGTTTCTAGCAGTATTTCAGTTGCATATGACTTATCAGCCGTAAAAAGTTGCGTTCATTTAACAAAGATGTAGAACAAAAATAACACACAACACAATAGACAAAAATGTAATATTATTATCAGGTTAAAGTATACATGTCATTAAAAGAGATTACTCCTGTACATTTACTAACATCTTGAACTATTGATCAAAGATATAACTGAATAACAAACAAAAATTAAAATTTGCTCTTAGTAACCGATTATAATCGATTATCAGTTGGTTAAGTGGAACCGATTATCGATTATGAATTTCTGACAGATTCCCATCACTAATATTGTATATTGTTGCAGTACATGGTAATTTGTTTGCTCTCAGATGTATTAGTTTTAAAACTACTTGTATTGTTTTTCCATTTTTATTCTGCGGATCATTACATTGTAAAAGTTCATACACATACTCTTGCATCTTTGTTGTAAAGGAATGGGAGTGCTCATTATATGTGATCACATTGTCATTTACAAGTTCTCAGCCAGTCATTTTTTGCTGTTGTATCTTTAAGTTTTTGATTTAAATGTTATTTCCATAATACTGATTCACAGCATCTTCTTTTATCTTGTTTATTAAAAACTCATTTGTGACTGTATTTGTAGCCATTTCAAGAGAACACTTTCTTACAACATAAGTGTTTGACATATGCTGTCTGATTTGGACTCAGTCTCAAAGGCCGTTTTTTCTGATATTATATTGTCTATAAAGTCTTGTGTGCATATCATCAAACACTCTGTTTGTGTAGAACTTGATGTCAACAGGCCTCCACTTTCCTGTGATTGTATACTTTTTTCAGCGTGAACAGGTGTGTCACAATCTTTCATGGTGTTTACCAAAAAGATTGAGTGACATACTACCACTGATTCTGTTTTCACCAGTGTGTTTAATTTCCTGCTATTGTCATCTGCAGGGAAGTTTATTTGGGTTTGACTAGTTTTCCGTGTCCTATTGACAAAGCAAGAAAGAATGATGTTCCCATAAAAAAATGAGTTTACAGTAATGTGGGTGATATACAGTATACTACATTACTTTTATCTTCATTTGTAGTAGTAGCATGATGGTAAGAAGAAAAGGAATAGGATATGAATACATTGAAATCAAAGCTTTAACATGTATTAATAAATTAAACCAATTTCACTGACAGAAAGTTATAAAGGAATAGAATATCAGTACATTCAAAGCAGTGCTATAGCATATATTGAATATTGGAATTAAGCCAAAACCAATTCCACTGACAAAGTTATAAAGGAATAGGATATCAATACATTCAAAGCAGTGCTATAGCATATATTGAATATTGGAATTAAGCCAAAACCAATTCCACTGACAAAATTATAAAGGAATAGGATATCAATACATTCAAAGCAGAGCTATAGCATATATTGAATATTGGAATTAAGCCAAAACCAATTCCACTGACAGAAAGTTATAAAGGAATAGGATATCAATACATTCAAAACAGTGCTATTGCATATATTGAATATTGGAATTAAGCCAAAACCAATTCCACTGACAAAGTTATAAAGGAATAGGATATCAATACATTCAAAGCAGTGCTATAGCATTTATTGAATATTGGAATTAAGCCAAAACCAATTCCACTGACAAAGTTATAAAGGAATAGGATATCAATACATTCAAAGCAGTGCTATAGCATATATTAAATATTGGAATTAAACCAAAACCAATTCCACTCAAAAAAGTTATAAAGCTATAAAAGAGAATAGACTACTAAAAATGAGTTCTCTTTAACACATTAACTAGTGGAGGTTTTTGTTGTTTTTGCCTGAAATTTGAGTAGGAAACAAATTTTGAAAGCTATTTCTGAATAGATCGGAAAAGACCAAATCCCAGGTGATCTTTCAATAACATACTGCCTAGTTGTGTTAAAAACATTGTTTTTCATTGGCTCACGCATGAGCAGAAGGGTAAATGTTGGATTATTTTTGGTGTTAAACGGAGCCATTATTTTTATATCGAGACCACTCTTTAATCCAAATGCCCATCTTATCCTACTTTTTGCAAAGGTTCATCTGTCTGTTTGCAGTTCATACCGGTTTGCCTTAGATCTGAGACTAAAAAGTCTAAAATCTGGACACAAAATCATATTCCGACCACAGGTGAATTTTGGGTAGAAAAAATCGGGTCCAAAAAAAGAGGTTTTTCCCTGTGTATTTTGTAGTCCAACTAGAAATTCCAGATTATTTGGTATCATTGTAGAGCTACATCTGTCTACCTTTCTATAATACCACCCACTTTAGTGTATCATGCATTGACCATGATGCTACAGAGCTTGGTAGTAGGCCACTACCTCTTTCCACGTTAACTCGTTGCCAGGGGTTAATGTGTTAAAGCAAAAAATGCATTCATAATTATAAGGTAGCAGTGTGGCAAAATAGTTGTGAAGTTCACCGTTGTAACTTTGTAATTCAGGTTCGTAGGTTTTAATCTTGGCATGAAAAAATTATTGAAAATATCTTCTAAATATATTAGATTAAGTTAATTGATATTATCTCATCATTAGAAACTTTCACAAGTTAAACTTTCCATTTTTCATGGGCATAATTCATTTAATTTAAAGTTAAATATTTCTTTTTTTGATAGGGAGTCAAATTGATAATTTCAGTGTAATAAAATTTTTCGTTTATTTACATATCTAGTTTTGTTTTTGGAAAGAGAACACAGTTGAATTATTGCTTGTAATAGTTCAGTTACTATACATCATCCCAAAAACTTAAAGCTTTCAGCTTCAATGTCAGAATCAAAGGAAATTCTTTTTCTGGGATTTCTCTTAAACACTGGACATTGCTATAAAAAAATAGTTTCGATGAAATAAAATATATGTTTATAAGAATGTATTTTGCTTTCATTAAAAAATAAACTTTCTATCATTCTTCTATGTTATTGTGTTACACTTCTAGGTACATATTTAGTCAACATTCAAATAAATTGACTAATTAGCAATAAATAATATCAACAGGAATAATATTATTCCTCTGATCTTTGTGAAAAAAATCCCACTGCTGTAAGTAAAGTCTTTGGTCATTTAATATGACATATAATAGGCTTCATTGCTTAGAACGAAGATGAAAACCATTTGTTAGATATCAACCCTTACCAGTTCTCCTCATCAGGGGTTAAACACAATGAATACTGGGATAACAATTCCACTGCAGGAGATTGTGTTGAGAAGTCAATCATCTCAATGTCAGTCTCTGAATCAAATGAACTAAATGGTTGTTGTTGTTGTTGTGGGGTTTAACGCCATTTTTCAGCACGATAGGGCTATACATGGCGGCCAGTATTAATGGTGGAGGAAGAACCCGGAAAACCCCGGAAAGAACCACCGACCCACGAGAAGCTACTGGCAAGCTTTCTCACATGCCCACATTGGCTGAATCTTAGACTCGAACCGCCGCAGACATAGGTGAGATGGCAGTGATCCGTAACGAAGAGCGCTTTAGACCACTCGGCCACTCGGGGCCCTGGTGGTTGTGTAGATCTTTGTGAGAATGGGATTGGACTGATACCATCTGTTCTAGTGTCCCTGTGTTTGGGTGGTCTGTCATCATGTCTGTGAACAAGACCTGATGTTAGTATTGAGGATGTATGGGCTTGATATCTTAACTGTTATTCTGAAATTTAAAAACAGGACACAATGCACCTTTCTACAACTATTAACTTTAATAAGTACACTATACTTAATAAGTGGTAAAAAATTACATAATTATTTTTCTTTAATTTAATTTGTCCGCATATTAAACCATTGTCAAAACCATTTGCCACCCCCTGCATACTAATTCACAGTGCTTATTTTTGCATTTTCAGTTATCAGCAACTGCATATATGATCTTTATAATTATTTTAATTAGAGGAAATTTGGTGATAACTTTTCTGGAAACTAAGATAGAGGTTATTTTGGACTAGTTCTCTGAAAACCACTCTATTTTGATCAAACTAAAATATGTTATACATGCAGACAAATGTTTGAATTCACTTAAAAACTGTTCTTTTAAGTTCTATTGTGTAGAAAGGGGGTATGAAAGTGTTAAGTTTGCTCTTATTCAAATTCATTAAAATTTTATAAAATATGATATATCAGGTCTGGAACGATAAGTCTTTATCATACCACCTTCGTTCCAGAATGAAACAATCAGCCGTTTATGATACCTGTCCTGTAAAGTATGACTGAGAAGTGCTCTAACTAGGAGAAAAGTAAATAATTTGTATCAAAATCACTCGAATCATATTTTAATATTACTATTCAAACAAAAACAAATAACTCACGTGTGTACACTGATATATACACCAAGAACATGTAAATACATGTGTACTTCGGTTGTCAGTGTATTTCAGTGTTTATAGTAACCCTAACTAAAGTATTCACCTACCTTTTCATTTGTATGTACACCCACCAATTTTTTAAACGAAAAGTATCAAAAATATAAAAAATGCATCAAACTTAGTCATTTCATTCATTGTTTTTTAATTTCTAACCTGAGTGTCGCCAAGGGTCCCCAACACTGTCGACTTGTTGGTGTTTCAGTGCAAACAAGCTCCCGATGTAAACAAGCAAACAGACTGCTCGTTGTCCGTTTCTGGTTTCTAGTAGTCTTAAAACAAACTGAATAAGTAAGTTGGAGGAACTATTGTGTGTTCAACTCGCTATAAAATCAAAATATGGAATTGTTAATTTTCAAAGACAGTGAACAATATCAGATCTCTTGAAAATATAGACAGGCCCATGTTGCTGAAGAAACTCCCTTTTGAGTGGGAATGCCAACAAGTTGACAGTGTTTGGGACCCCTTGGCGACAGTTATATTAGAACTTTGATATCCTTGATGCCTTGTTTTTAAAATCATTAGAGGGGTATATACACACAAGATGGTTTGTAAATATATTAGAAGCACAAAAATACAAGTATTTACAAGTTTTCTGCATGTTTACAGTATACACACTGAAATTATGATTTTTAATTGTTTTGATAATGATAACAAGCAAAAAAAAATATTTTTTAAAGTGGTTCTGATATGAACTTTTTACTTATATGGTATCCACATACTCCTGTTTGTTTGTACCTGCCTACCAGTTTTATAACCGAAAATGAAAATCATCAAGGATATGCATATAACTTTCATTCACCAATTTTTTACTAACAGCTGCCTCGCTTGGCACTTGGCCTGGTGTCAGGATAATGTAACTGGGTGGGACATCGTGCTACATGTCTGTGGCATGATGCCCCAGTTCTAGACATCACTATAAACTGTCACACTGCAGACATTGTAGCGATATGACTGAAAAATTATTAAAGCTATGTTAAAAATCCAAATCACACACACACACACACACATTCACCAGTTTTAACATTTCTAATCTGATTCAGAGGTCTCACTAGGATTTTAAAACTAAGTCCCTTATTTTGGTTTAAAAAAATAGGCGTCCCACCAACAAAAGTTGCAGTCCCCTCCCATAAAACTATGCAAATTATAAGAACTAATGGTTGCCATAGAGTTTAATTTCCACATTCTTTACTAGACTGACATAGCTCTTGTTTGTCCATCAGAGTATGACTGAATTTTGTCAGTTTTCTCAGTCCAAGGAAAGGTCTTATTCCAATCACTAAGCCATGCATAATCCAAGGAAAGGTCTTATTCCAGTCACTAAGCCATGCATCATACACTTCGTTATGCTGGGCTACTGTCTCATCCGAACTCTCAGTTTACGCAACTTAAGCACTTTTCAGAATCTCATTATAATCTTTATCAGTTTGCCATTTAACCCCAAAATACTTATCCAAATTTGCAAGTGGCATTTTGTTCAAGTCTCACTGTATTGATTTCGAGGTCACATGCTTGTTCAGCTACACTCGGAAATTAACATAATAATGATAGCTAAAGTTGTTTATTTTATGTACTTTTAATAATAACCACATGTAGATCTCTTGACTTTCTGCTTCTAAATTTGATCACTGTAAATATCAGAACATTTTCCCACCCAGCAGCCAGTCATTATCTTTGAACTTGCTGCCCAGCTACTGCATCATGTTCTTTAGATATACCCTTATAATGGCAACATGCTCATCAGGGGGTTTGTCAGCCACTGTATTCTCTCATTGTAAATATCAGCACAGCTAATTGATAAACATATTTACCCACTCAGCAGGTGGCTAAAGCAAGTCTTTGAATTTTACTGCCCACCTATTACATGCCTACAGAGGACTCCAGCTTAAGTGATTTTCTGCAATCCAGATAAAAAAATTGCATACAAATATGCATGAATAAGCATTTCTGAGACCTTTCTTTTGTTGCCAGGGAGGCTCTAACAATATAGATTTATTGGTGTTTCAAACCAAATGCAAGTTCTTGATGTAAACAAGCAAAAAGACTGCTTATTTTCCTTTTCTGGTTTCTTGAAGAATTAATTTCAGTAAAAACTGGGTTGTCTGCATCAGATATCAGGGGATTTGTCAGCTAGTGTATTCTGTCATTGTAAATATCAGCACAGCTAATTGATCAGCACGTTTTCCCACTCAGCAGGTGGCTAAAGCAAGTCTTTGAATTTTACTGCCCACCTATTACATGCGTACAGAGGACTCCAGCTTAAGTGATTTTCTGCAATCCAGATAAAAAATTCTAGTTTTAATATTTCTAAAACAAATTAAATATAAAGGATGAGCTTGTATACATGTGTTCAAAGAGATGTAATACCAAAATTTACTAAAATATTTTGATTATCAAAGATGATGAAGAAATCACATTTGTTGCTTGAAAACATAAACTCGCCCATGCAAATATGGTGATAATGTTACTAAAAAACTCTCTGATTCAGAATGTCATCAAGTTCACAGCATTTGAAAAACCCTGATGATGATTAGGTTAAAAATTATAAATCGATGATTGAAATGGCTTAGTTTTGTTCATTTTATATATCCATGATGCCTTTTTCGAGGTCCAGGACCTGTACTTTTCCCAGTTGGATCCAAGAGAGAAACTTGTCACAAGTCCATTGGAATACCACTTTTCCAAAAAATGGAAATTAAAAGTATTCATCTGCACTTTCAGAGTTGTTTCTTTAGTAAAGTGTAAAATGTCAAAAAATATATTTGCAAAATTACATACCAGCAAAGGGTCCTGAGTGGCCAAGTGGTCTAAAGCGCTCTCTGTTAGGGATCACTGCCATCTCACCTCTGTCTGCATGGCTTCGAGTCTCGGATTTGGCCAATGTGGGTATGTGAGAAAGCTTGCCAGTAGCTTCTTGTGGGTCGGTGGTTCTTTCTGCGGTTTTCCCGGGTTCTTCCTCCACCATTAATACTGGCCACCATGTATAGCCTATCGTGTGCTGAAAATGGCGTTAAACCCAACAACAACTACATATACCAGCAATGTTAGTCAAAACCTAGTAATAATTTTGCTGTATACTTGATAGACTGGAATGTGTATAGAAAAGCGTGTGAGCCATTGTTGTTTTACTTCTAGATTCAAGTTGCCTTCCACATGAGTATGAGTGTCCCAAGATCTAATGTCTAATCTCGTTCAAGGGGGCTTCGGTCTATTACTTGGAAGGAGAGAATTCCAAAGTTATCCATTTAAATCCTCAGTCAAAAACTCTTGATGTAATGACATCCTAAAAAATGTGTTCATGTATATTGCATATACTGTATATTTGAATTAGCAACTGATTACAGCACTAAAATGTGAACCAACCTGCAGCTTGTGCATCATTGAACATAACAGATGACCAGTACAAGTAAAGAGTTTATTTGATGTTGGTTTTTCATCTTTTGGCAAATTTGAAAAGCTTCAGGAGCCCAAAAGTGAAGACCCCCCCTCCCACTTGCAAAAACAGAATAAGCCTAGCAAGGATGCAAAGGTTCACACATGAACATTTGCAGACAAATCGGCTGAGTCGATTGTGATCAGTATAAAGGGAATGTGTGTCATGTTCATTATGTTTAACTGGTTAAAGTTCCTTGATATTGCCAAATGATCCGGTGCCTGTACCTATACCGTTGTAGAACAAACTTAATTAATTTCAGTTGGATTTATCTTGAGTCCTGTGACAGTGAAAACAATGATCTTTTAAGTCTGGTGGATGTTTTATTTGGAGCAGTAAAGAAAGGAAACTGTATTTTTAAAAATAACTACATTATTTATTTATCAAAGTTCATACATTTAACTATGCTTTTGTATTGAAATTGGTGTTCCTCAAAAACAGCTCAGCAACTCAGACATGTTTACATACATGTTGGACATGGCTCCCGATTAACACTATTTTCAAGCCCTGCTTTGAACGATAAAATAAGACCATCAAGTTGGTATGCATCGATTATATCTTGTATTATAGGCTGTTTATTGTGAATCGTATTGATATGCCACATGTGTACCATTCACTGCCTCTAAATGGTGGACTTTATTGTCACAAAATTTTATTTCCCATTTATTTCATTTTTTTAAAAACACTAATAAAAGAAGATATTTTTTTTTAAAATTCAAATTTGTCAGATTGTATAACTTGTCACTTTATGTTTCATTTGATTTAGAGTTTGTTTCCCATGAATCAGTCCAAAAAAAAGAATGGGCTCATGGTGTCAGTAAAAAATGATGACAGGCCCATCTGCATGTAAATGTATTGTCTGTAATGACCAAACGACATGATGTTGGTGTTCAGTAGATTAGTCCCCACAGAACCTATATTTCCTGTCAGCTAATTTTTTAGTCCATTTGGTATGCTTCTTGGTGGTAAATAGGTCTATCCAAAGTTAGTCATTTGGTGTTGTCAGAATCTCAGCACTCCCACAGTATTACATGTTGATGTATAAGGGCTCTATATCTTACATTAATCTGATAGTGGAGCCATGAAGGATAAGGTATAAGCCAAGAATATTTGAAATTTGATGCATTACATATATGTTGAAATACAATTTTAACAGTGCCACTTTATAAAGAACTTTAGTATAACTAGGTTCATGTTATTAGACCAAATTCGTCCGTAATCCCATTTTGCTAGTAAAATTACATCATGTACAATATAAAGTGGTCTCACGATAAGGCAGTATAATGAGGAAGTATATTGTACTTCGTTATAAAGTGATCTCAGTATCAGGCATTATAATGAGGAAGTATATTGTACTTCATTATAAGGTGGTCTCACTATAGGCAAAGGTCTTGCTAGGATTTTAAAACTAGGAGTCCATGACTCCTATTTTAGTAACAGTAGAAGTCGCACCTGGAAAAGTTGCAGTCCCCATATGCATATTGTGCATACGTGAAGTGGCTAAATGTCCAGATGAGAAGAACCAGTGGTTGTCATAGAGTTTAATTTTCTAAACTCTTTATGCCACTGATAGCTCTTGTCCCTCCATTTGAGTCAGACTGAATTTTGTCAATTCAGGGAAAGGCCTTATTCCAAATATTAAGCCAGACATAACAGACTGTCTTTCAGACTGTTCCATCAGAACTATCAGTTCTAGCAAAAACTACAACATTCTTCTGAATCTCATTACAATCTTCATCAGATTGCAGTTTAACCCCAAAACAAAGTTAAACAAAGGAAAAGTACACCTTCTGTTTGAATGCAAACAGCATTTTGCCCACGTCTTGATTTTGAGGTCAAACTCACAAGTTATTCAGCTACAGTAGGAAATGAACACAATAATGAAAGCTAAAGGTTCTTCATTTGATGCACTGTACTCTTATAATGATATCCGAGTCTTTCTGCCTCTGAATTCAGTCATTGTTAATATCAGTACATTTTACCACCACTCAGCAGCTAGTCAAAGTCTGAAAACTTGCCACCCAGCTATTATTGCATCATGTTCTTTTCATGTACTCTTATAATGACAACATGTACATCTGGGGGCCTTAAAGTTACTTAATTCTGTTGTTGTAAATATCAGCACAGCTAAATGATTAATTGATCAACATATTTTCCAACTGAGCAGGTGGTTAAAGCAGGACCAGTAAGACTTTTAATTTGCCATCCAACCATTGCTTGCATAATGAGGCCTCCTGAGTAAGCGATTTTCTGTGTCCCAGACAAAAAAATTGCATCCTAGTATGTGTAATTAAGCATTTCTGAGACCTCTGTATTGGGCAGTATTTACTCTATGGATAGCATTATAGCTCCCATGGGCAGTGTTATCATGAGTGTCCTATATCATGAAAAGTGTTGATATTTTGTCCTGTTTTTGGTTACAGAACCTTTGACTCTGTGGAATTTACTTTTGGCCCATACCTGAATGTAATTATTGGACCCAATGGCACAGGAAAGTCAACAATAGTGTGTGCCATATGCCTTGGATTGGGAGGCAAGACTAGCTTTCTTGGGCGTGCCCATCAACCATGTGATTTCATCAAGCATGGCTGTAACAAAGCAACAATAGAACTGCAGTTGTAAGTATTACAAAAGTGCAAACAATTTATTGTCAGGTCCACTTTGGCAGAGGTTTTGCCTAATGAACCTGTTGTCGAAACATTCATTCAAAATCAGATGTTTGATTTCCTAATGTTGAAGCAGTAAGAATTTTGTGTCTGAGTTAGAGCATGAGAATGTTTTATGACCATGTTGTTAGATTGCATGTCCATGCAGGCATTTATTAAAGGTTATATGATGTTTTTTAACTTGATTGAATAACTTAAAATTCATGAAGAAAACAATTTCTTGTACCACTGAGAACAAGCACATTTTGGCTGTTTTGTTTTTGGAATTTTTTTCTGGCTTTGATGGATGTATGGACACCATTGCACATTGATTTATTAAATCTAAAGTGGGCAGTTAACAAGAAAAATATAAATGCAAGGGTTTTCAGTAGACGCATACCTTAGGTTTTGATGTGTTGAATTTAAATATGACCCATTTTTGACATGCAGAAATTTCGACTTGTGCATCTTTTTGATGCATGTAGATTTGGGCTGGAGGATCAATCTTAATTACCCTTAATTTGCCTCCAACTTGGTTTCTTACTAAGAGATCACAAAGCCAGTTGTTTGATTGTCAGTTTGTTTCATGTGGCAGAAAGCTTAAAAATTCAGAATCTTTTATGACTTCACTGGATTCATTTCTGATAAAATATCGGTATTTGTTTGATTACGCTGAAAATTATAATCATTTTAGACAAAACAGGAATATATGGCTTCTTTGAAGCCAGTTTTTGGCATGGGGTTGCATTTTATTGCGATTAATTGCTTTAATCAGCAAAATGTTTTAAACCTAATGTTTTAATTAATGGATCCTTCAGAAAAACTAAAACAGACATCACACTCACTGCATACAACTTTAAAATCACAATAGTGCAAAGATGTATATTTTCTTTTCTGTCTCAGTCTCAGAAATATTCTGCCGATGATGAATTTTCTGACCTTCAGGCTTCAAAGAAACAGAAAGATAGTGTTGGCTCTGAGGACAAGAAGAACCAGTCAATCTCCTATTTTTTATAGAAAATTTAAGGAGAAGTGGAGGAGTGAACTGGCAATTCATTGATGTTTATCCTTGATATTTGAATAATATTTAACCTTCATGGCTGAATGGGTATATTTTTACATATAAAATGATTTTATCAGTTGATAATAGAATATGTTGAGATGTTGAAAATGTAATAAATTAAAAAATAATCCTATCTGTTTTGTATACAATATATACACACAGTAACATATAGTTAGAAAGAGAAATACTTTTTAAAAAATCAGATTGTATGTTTCTTACAAATGCTGTACAAATATTTCTCGTTATTCAGCATGAGACTAGAAATCTTAGACATAAAAATTTACTCTTGAGATTTCATTTTTGACTCGAGATTTTGGGGTCAAGGGTCAACTGATTCTTCAGTTTTGAAATCTGTTGAGAACTCTATGTGCTGAATTGAATGAAAACATTGTTTCGCTTTAGAAAGAATACAAAATGAAACTAGTTGTTGAAAGTAAAGAAAATATTATTTAAAAAGTTTAAATAATTTCTCTTGTGCCTGTCAATGATAATTCATAGTTATCATTTTTCCATTAGCATCACTACTGTCAACACTGTTATGGTGCTGTGTCAAAGGTAACCCTAGCCACAGCTTTTGGATAGTGCAGCTATATGCCTGAAATTCATACCCTGACATGCTAGTAGTTCTGTGTGCATTACCAAGCAATATCAGAGGCAAAACATTATGTGGACCAATTGTGGAAATATATCATCACCATGCATTGGAAGATGGTATTGCCATGGTGTAAAATTGTTTGAAAATATCAGTGGCATGATCGGCTGTTATTACTCATTGACTTTGTTTCATTAGAGCTGTGGTCTTTGCTTTTAAAGATACATGTATGTAGATGGGGTTTTAATATTGCCTGGAGATACATGTATGTAGATGGGGTTTTAATATTGTTTGAAGATACATTTATGTAGATGGGGTTTTAATATTGTATGAAGATACTTGTATGTTGACAGAGTTTTAATATTGTATGAAGATACACATATGTAGATGGGGTTTAAATATTGTTTGAAGATACATGTATATAGATGGGATTTTAATATTGCATGAAGATACATGTATGTAGATGTGGTTTTAATATTGTTTGAAGATCCATGTATGTTGACAGGGTTTTAATATTGCATGAAGATACATGTATGTAGATGGGGTTTTAATATTGTTTGAAGATACATTTATGTAGATTGGGTTTCAGTATTGCCTGAAGATACATGTATGTAGATGGGGTTTTAATATTGCTTGAAGATACATGTATGTAGATGGGATTTTAATATTGCATGAAGATCCATGTATGTTGACAGGGTTTTAATATTGTTTGAAGATCCATGTATGTTGACAGAGTTTTAATATTGTATGAAGATACACATATGTAGATGGGGTTTAAATATTGTTTGAAGATACATGTATATAGATGGGATTTTAATATTGCATGAAGATACATGTATGTAGATTGGGTTTTAATATTGTTTGAAGATCCATGTATGTTGACAGGGTTTTAATATTGTATGAAGATACATGTATGTAGATGGGGTTTTAATATTGTTTGAAGATCCGTGTATGTTGACAGGGTTTTAATATTGTATGAAGATACATGTATGTAGATGGGATTTTAATATTGCATGAAGATCCATGTATGTTGAGAGGGTTTTAATATTGTATGAAGATGCATGTATGTAGATGGGGTTTTAATATTGTTTGAAGATCCATGTATGTTGACAGGGTCTTAATATTGTATGAAGATACATGTATGTAGATGGGTTTTAATATTGTTTGAAGATACATGTATGTTGACAGGGTTTTAATATTGTATGAAGATACATGTATGTAGATGAGGTTTTAATATTGTTTGAAGATCCATGTATGTTGACAGGGTTTTAATATTGTATGAAGATACATGTATGTAGATGGGTTTTAATATTGTTTGAAGATCCATGTATGTTGACAGGGTTTTAATATTGTATGAAGATACATGTATGTAGATGGGGTTTTAATATTGTTTGAAGATCCATGTACCGGTATGTTGACAGGGTTTTAATATTGTTTGAAGATCCATGTATGTTGACAGGGTTTTAATATTGTATGAAGATACATTTATGTAGATGGAGTTTTAATATTGTTTGAAGATCCATGTATGTTGACAGGGTTTTAATATTGTATGAAGATACATTTATGTAGATGGAGTTTTAATATTGTTTGAAGATCCATGTATGTTGATGGGATTTAATATGGTATGAAGATACATGTATGTTGATTGGATTTAATATGGTATGAAGATCCATGTATGTTGACAGGGTTTTAATATTGTATGAAGATACATGTATGTAGATGGGGTTTTAATATTGTTTGAAGATCCATGTATGTTGACAGGGTTTTAATATTGTATGAAGATACATTTATGTGTATGGAGTTTTAATATTGTTTGAAGATCCATGTATGTTGATGGGATTTAATATGGTATGAAGATACATGTATGTTGATTGGATTTAATATGGTATGAAGATCCATGTATGTTGACAGGGTTTTAATATTGTATGAAGATACATGTATGTAGATGAGGTTTTAATATTGTTTGAAGATCCATGTATATTGATGGGATTTAATATGTTATGAAGATACACGTATGTTGATGGGATTTAATATGGTATGAAGATACATGTATGTTGATGGGATTTAATATGGTATGAAGATACATGTATGTTGATGGGATTTAAATATTGTTTGCTTTTGCTTCAGATACAACCCTGATGGAGAAGACTACCTTATTAAGCGTGAAATCAACAAAAACAACACCTCCTCCTGGACTGTTAATAATAGGCAGGCTTCACAGAAAGCTGTAAGTTTTTTATGTTAAGTCTACTATAAACGCTTTCAGAGATCAAAGTTATTTCTTTGTCCAAAAAAGTTGTTGAAATTATTGCTTGTGTTGGGAGTCTTATTCTTGGTTCTAGAAGTAAGAAAGGCTTAGGAAATGTGTTGTAATTGTCAGATATAAAGTACACTGATGTTATGAATTTCATATTGCCCTTTCAGGATGATGGTGGATGCCCACTCAACCTAGTGAAATTCCATTGTGGATTTTATTAAGCTGTAGTGGGTTTTATGGAATCACAATGTGGATTTGATTGAATACTAAAGAAACAGAGGGAAGAAATCGTGACGCCATAAACCCAAGAGTTGCGGGTGTCAATTTCATGCCTTTACCTGTATATAGTAGTATTTAGTAGTATTGTGGTATTTATCAGTGGCCTGATGAGGTTTACATTCATGCATAATGTAAAAACAAAAATCTTTTAAATTTTTTGGATATCCCTACCCCACCCTGCATTGTTACAACATGTATCCCTGTTGATCGACTTCATTTTATATATGTAACTGTTAGCATATACACATGCAGAGATTTACATACTTTTCTGCATAAAACAGTAACTTGTTTGTTTTTCCTGATAATTGATATTTTATAAAGTGCTTGTTGTACAGATCATTAATGTGTCCTAGTTTCCATTTAATTTTCATGCTATTGAACAAGGAAGCAGTATAGAGATTGAATGAATGTCAGAAACACATACAGCAGTAATGATTTTTGACAATGAAGACAAACTTTAAGGTTAATAAAAATTAACAATATCAATTACAAATGAATGCCATACTATTTATAGCATTCATTTGCAATGAAATACAAGGGATAAATTGACATGTATATCAATAAGTCTTTCTAAAGCCTGTTCAATAAGAATACACCTCTCCCTTGATAACTCATGCACAGCAAGGTCCAAAAGCCACAGACTGCAGTATAAGTATGGGTGCAGGTTATTGAGGGACCTTTGAAAAATTAAGAAGGATGCTATCCCGGCTGGACATTGACTACACTGAGAAAACGGGCAGGGTAGTGTTCAGTGGTTTAGTGCTCGTTTTTCTGTATAAAATACCTTTATTTTCAAATTAAGCAACCTTCGGAAGAGTGTTAAAAAATTATTCTAATAGGTTTTAACATATTCATATATGTGCCAGCGAAAACATTGATTTGCTGTATTTTGCATGCAAATGTGGATATATTTAATGTTATTGTTGATTTGCAACAAAGCAAGACTTTTTAAAAACTAGGAACAATTTATTTGTGAAAGACCAGTTGACAACATTGAAACTCAGTTTGTATCTTTTTAAATATTTTTTTTATTCTGTTAGTAAATTATTGATGCTGTGATTTCTTTGCAAGTAATAGTGACATTTCTACTCATCCATGAACCAACCTCCTAGTGCCAATTCAGGAATTTTAAGTTCACTATAAACTTTGGAATTCACTTCTCCATGATATACCATTTCTGTGAAACAAAGCATTCTGTACACTGAGTATTCCTTTTGCTTGCTTCCCTTCCTACCCTTGATCACATTTGCAAATTAGTAGGATAAACCACTAATTAATGTAAGATACTTTAATTATACTACCTACGTAATATTTATAACCGTGTTCAACTGGAAATGTGCTAATGAAATGAGTTGATCTGACACTGTTAGCTCTTATGTGAGTCGGATTTGCATGCCTTTAAACTTTTTTTGTTTTATTCAATACTCTTTATTGAATTTGATACAAAGACATAATTGACATGATAATACAAAGCATGTGTACTTATAATTGATTGTAACAATATAATTAACACTTTTACAAATGGGAGATAAAAATGCAGCTGGCACCTACTGAGGTTCTCATAAACACTCATGGACATAGCAGTGATTGTAGATTGACACTTTTCGCATTTGAATGCAAGAGTGCATATTGCATTTTTGATGATTACACTGAACTGAATTTTAAAGGTAGAACTAAAACATGAATTTCACATGACAGAACTAATTGTTTAATTGGTATTTATTTCTTAATGTGCTGCTGGTAGGCACTATTGGCATTTTCATGGATCGAAATGTCATTGAATATTGTTATTGCAGGGTACTGAGATTATTTTGTTTTTAAATTAAAATTTAATAAATGTGAATTTCATGTTGCTGATTCAAGCTTCGGACCACTAACTACCATTTTCAAATGAATAACAAGTGATATATCAGAGTTTCATTTACCAGCTTTGATGACAATTTTCTTCACATTCAATAGATATCGGCCAATTCTTTTGGTATTTTCTTGGGGAAAAATGGGATCCATGCTGGACACCATTATAAGTGGGTTTGCAACTTATTGAGGGAAAAATGCACTATATATTGACATAATAAGAAAAACATTAATTAGGATAAAGGACTGCTGGCTGATGAAGTTTCTGGAGTTTCAACAGTTTTCACAGTTCATTTGTCATGAAGAAAGAAGATAATGTCAGCTAAATATTTTAAAATGTCTGAGTGATGAGTTTTTTTGGTTTTTTTTTAAAGTTTCTCCAATGGTTTGACTACCTCTTATTGTACAAAAAAATGTATTAGGCAATCCTATAATTTCTCCCAAATCTGTATAATATCCAAACATTTTTTGGGGGAGAAGCACATGCCAATAGTTCTTTGAAACACTTCTTCACAAATGATTGAAATGACTCAGAAAGATGCATTTTGTTAGATTTCCTCAATAGAATAGAGACAAGAAACAGCAGTAATTGACTTTGTTTTTAAATTATTATTTCCATTTATTACAGTAATGTTATTGTTGACTAATTTGTGTTTTCAAGCAGGGCACCATACAACAATTAGACCTCTTGTCCAGGATGGGACTAAATTTTAACCTGCCAATGAGCAGTAAAAATATGCATTTACCAATATTTCCTTTCCAAAAATTTATTTAACGTAACATTAGAAAGAAAAAAAAAACTTTTTCTTATTATGTGCTGTTTATTTACACAAGTTTCATACTTTTGAAAAACTCTGTGAACAATAAGTAAATATCAACGGTGGATGATTAACATTGGTTGATGAATATATTTTACTTAAACATGGCAACAGTTCATGGTCTCTCGTGGCAAACCAGATCATTATCATTTTTTGTCTTGCAAAAAGTAGGATGCATTAGTTAATTAATATGTATATTTATGAAACATAAGAATTTAGAAGTTTTATTTTGATTATTTCAGCAGCTACTGTAATTTTTTTAAAACAATTGCAGTAATTAATTCCAGTCTGGATACCATGATTTTGGTACTGGGCATTAGTATATCCAGGTAACCAGTAAACAGAGCAAAATGTTCATGCAGATGCTTGAAACTAAATACTCTGAGTTAAATAATCATGACCAACAGATCCTGGAGCAGTTAGTACCATCAGAAAATGATAAAATAGCCACCAAAAATACCTAAAAAGATAATAGAAATTTTAACTCACACTGGGTGAAAGATATCTTGATGGTTACCAATGAGAAAGAGAACAACTGCATGCATTGTAAAGTTTTGTATAAAATTTCTCATAGTTGATAAAAAGAAGTTCAGAGGAATACCGAATTTTTATCAGAGGAAGTTTCTCATTTCCTAACAAATACAAATTGTACATAAAGTTTCAAAACAATCAGAACCATAAAATAAAATCCAACTGATATTGGGCCACAGAAAAAATTTTGCAGAATGAAACCATACAGATATATTCATTAAATTAGTATATATAATCATGATATATTGTGGGACGAACAAAGTCATTGGTGGGATGAGCAACTTTTACAATGCACTTATTCCAAGGAATGAGCCAATTCAAGAGTTTGACTTTTATCCTGGTTCAGGCATTTTAAAATATGGTATTCAGTTGGTAATCTTTGCATATCATTATTCTTCATTATATATCCTTGCCCACCTCCACTCTGTCCTTTTGTGAACACAATATAATCCTTATAACTAGGAAAAGTATGGCTGAAATGTCTGATCAGATGACTAATTGGGATTATCACAGGCAAATGCTGTTTTGTATAAAGGCAGACCTTGTAGCTGTGATTGAATTCTTACTGAAATGTCACTAAAATTAGAGACTTAATGGAAATATATTTTTTTTTAAATATTGAAAATATGAGCATTGCAGTCAGTTCTGGACATTGGCTTGTCAGGGTTCTGTCCAGATCCTGGTTTTCATATTAGATTCAGTGTCAGGATCCAGGTTTGAATGACCAAATGGACAAGCTGAGATCTTAATTGCTTAAATAGTTCACAAGCAGTGGGATCTTTATCTGTAAAAACTCAAGGATGCAAATGGTCCAGCATCATGATGGCAGTACTCATTGTTCCACATTCAAAATCAGGTGTTATGAGGGTGTTCTCATGTTTTGCAAAAATAGTCCAGATCATCTATGCAAGCAGTACTAGTGATTAAAGTGAAGGGAGGAGAATGTTTTAGAATAGAGTTTGACTGAAGTTTCTCCAATGATAAAAGAGTGCCCTCGTGCCAGACACAATAGTAGTTGTATAGTAGAAGTTAAAATAAATAAATGAATTGTAATGGTTGTTAAAACTTTGCTTGTTGCCAGTACTTTATATTTATTTGACCGTACTAGTTTAACTTAATAGAATCTAACAACTGCCTTGCTGAGAATGTCTCTAGTATTGACAAGTCTGATAAAGAATGTAAACGATACTGTGTAGTGAATATTCTGTGATCTGAATGAAATGATTGAAAGTATATTTTCTAATTTGTTTGCATGTACACAAAATATTGAACATGTGAAATACTTTTTTAGGTAGAAGAAATGGTGAGCAGACTTAGTATACAGGTTGGGAATTTGACACAGTTCCTGCCACAAGAAAAGGTTGCAGATTTTGCCAAGATGACGCAACAGGAACTTCTTGAAAATACAGAGAAAGTTGTAAGTTTTTAGTACTGGATTAAAAAAAGATGAAATAAGTTTAGAATAGATAGCATGGAAAGTAGTGTATTTTTAATCACTTTTGGTAACAAGCGTAGTAAATTCAAATGTTTACAGTGATTCTGCTAGGGTTGTATAACTACTGGTAATTTGTACTGGCAAGGACAGAAGAAGTTGGTACAAGGTCAAATTTTACCGGTACAAATGCAGATCAGCCAATATCATCATTGCCTGACTTTCATTTGCATACGTTCAGGAAAATGAAATAAATGCATTTTTGACTTTGATGGGAACTGTGTTGATAATAGATGACATTACAAATCAATATCATGACAGTAGTGTGATCCCTTGATCAAGCTTCGTCGGATCCTTCCCACCCTATTTTAGGTATTTGACATTGTTTGGTTGTGGGGTCAGAACCAATGGGTTGTAGAAAAATTGACAAGACCCTGTGAGCAATTGCGATACATTTTATATCACAGAAAATGTGTCCAGGGGAGGAGAAGTGTTCTGTGACCGGACTTCTGTACAGTTTCTTTGTCATCCAATCAGATCTATGAAGGGCTACAGATCTTACATGTAATGAGATAAATTACATTCTCAGTTTTGCATGTTTTGTTTGGATCATATATATATATATATATATATATATATATATATATATATATATAGACACACACACAATTAGTTACTAGTTCAATTATGGCTGCAGGTGTGCAGGTGGCCATTTAATTTACTGGGCTAAATTATTCTTTTTGACTGGGTATTTTTTATTGTTTCATTCATAACAAGATAAGTTTGTTTCAAGTAATGCAAGGAATGGCATAGTAACCTTTTTTACACTTCAAATCAGAACAAGACAATTGTTTTAAAGCCTCCCCTGTTTAGAAAACTTAAATCAGGCTTCCCACGGTCATGGAAATCATGGAAAAAGTTTCTAAATTACAGAAAGGCATTTCCATGGCCTTGAAAAGTCTTTTAAAGTTTTAGAAATGTCATAGAATTATGTTATGTTGCATTATCTGGTTGTATTTTTGTTTGCCAACGATTTAAGTTTTACTGACCTCCCAAACTTCGTTAACGGAGTTGTTAGAGTATTTGCCCCTGAAACTTCAGTCAGCCTACACCCGAGGATCTTGCCTCCATTTAAAATCATTGTGCTATCGGCACTAAAAAGGAAGCAGTTGTAATCAACCGATATGGTCATTCATCTTATTCATTAATTAATTATTCTGTTTTGGAGTAGGTACGTAGTATTTACTTATTGTTTGTTGTTTTGTATTAATGACCTTAATTTCTTTGTTTTGTGCAGCAGTAATAACTGCACATGGACATGTAAACCTTTGCAAAAAGTAGGTTAAGTTTGAGATATGAAGTAAAAAGAGGTCAAGGCACGAGAAATTTTTTTTCTCCAAATTTTGCCCTTCTGCAGATGCATAAACAAATTAGCCACTCCCAAACAATGTCTTTAACCCAACTAGGCATCTGGCTAAATGAAAATCTCTTGGAAGCAGATGTATTTGGATGTATTTAGAAGTTACCCCAAAAATGCATTTCCTACTCCTATTTCAGTCAAAAATGACAAAAATCCTGGGGGGTGGGGTTAATGAGCTAAGCAGCCATCTGTTTTAAACAGCCACATTTTAAAAGCTTCTAAAACTACATAATAGAAATAAACCTGTATTAAAATGCAACTTGTTTTAAGAAACCCATTCTTTTCTGCTATGATATGGGTGCTTAACACAGGTTTGACTGTATAATCAAAGTAGCATGTAGACACACACAAGCAAGGCTATATGATTTAAAATGACTGACAGTAAACAGGTCGAATATATATAACCTTATTTGGTACATTACACATGTAGTCAGTATTCTGCATCCAAGCATGGATCCCACATAAATCCAGCTTCATACTCCAATGTGTGGGGATCTTGCAGCTCTGCTCAAAATATTCATAAATCTGACCTGAGCTCCATGTCCCCCCCCCCCCACCGGCCACTAGCACCTAAGACATCAGCAGACTTGCAGAGTTTGGGTAACCTTGGTTAGTTAAACTTATGGTCATTACCTTCTACATCAGCCCCCTACTGGCTCAGGGATGTAGGAAAGGCCAAATTCACTCCCCTGCATGTTGTAAGAGGTGACTACTGGCGGTAGACATCACATGGTGGCTCGTTGGTTAGAGTGTTGGATTCTAGACTGAATGGTTGTGGGTTTGAATGTTACCATCTAATCAGCCTAGGCTGGCTACTGTGGTGTGTCTTTGGTGAAACTACTTTACCCCAGATGCCTCAGCACTAACTTTTGTTTCTGTTTCATAAAACACTAAACCAAACCCTCCCACCTCCTCTTCCCATCCTAGCACTTGCCTGATCCTAGCACTTCTTACATGTTTAAGGATATGTGATTGACCATTCAAAAAACTGCTTTCTTCTGCATTCCCTGGATGTTCTGGATCTCTTAGACCAGATCATGCCAACATCTTCAGTATTAATATTTCATAAATTGATAGAACCTACTGTAAAGTCAGTGCAAAGTAAAGTAATTTTACATAATGGATTATAGTTCTGCTTATATTTGCACAATCAGGTAGGTTCTGCAGACCTGTTTGAGAACCATCAGAAGCTGAAGGAGGCTACCAACACATTCAAGCAACTGGAGCTTGCATATAGCAACCTACAGGAGAGGTTAGAACAGGAGAAACAAAAGAATGCTCGTCTCGAACAGGACGTTAAAAACTTTGAAGAGCGGGAAAACTATCTGGAGAAGATCAAAGTACTCCAGATGAAAAAAGCGTGGGTTGTAAGTACATTCCTTGTGAAGTTATGTGAATTATTGTTTAGCTTATTGAACTATTGCTTTTAGTATGTCACCATAAATGGGAACAATTTATTGATAGTCGCTAAGGTTTATTGATGTTATCTGGCAGTTTGGTTTAAGTTCAAAATGTTTAGTGGGAACTCTTTGAAACTGATTATATAAATATTTAACTAGTGATTTCATTGCTGAAGTAAAATAGAAAACCAGTAGAGCATGACAGCTGCTGATGGCTTTTTCCACCCTTATGTTATTTTTTTATTAGGTACATCTGTCCATGTCCTAGATTAACTTCATTGTTAAATTTTGTTCTTTTCCCTTTTTTTTCTTATCATTTAATCCCACCCACTTCTGGTTTGGAATGTAGCCTTAGTATGCCTTTATCTCTATCTCACCAAGTAAATGACCCCATTGAACTTTTGTTGGGTTAGACATGCAGGTCATGGCTATGATGTATGATCATTTGGAATGAAATTATTAAAACCTCTGGTATAGACAATAATTGAAATTTTTAACTCTTCCTTTAATAATTGTGACATTTTAGTCAAGATGCAAGACCAATACAGTAATCACATTTACCATCTGTCCATTCATTCATTCATTCATTTGTTCTTCTTGGTAGGCAAATTGTTAATTACATATAAATAGTGACTATTAAGTGTAGCATCTGTTCTGGATTAATTTTGATAGAATTTATTGTCCTTTTTCCATCAGTGTTATATCTCCACTACAACTGCAACAGCAGATCCCTGTAACCAGACTTGCTTATGAACCAGTAAACATACTCTGACACAATATGGTGTATACATTGTCCCATATATATTGTTGAAATCTTGCAAAGTTGTCAAGCAGTCAGCTCAGTTTTTTTACGTCATCCTCTGTGTTTTTACGTTTGTTGCATGTGTTAACTTAGGAATATGAGGAAAAGCGAAGGCTGTATGTTGATGTAAAGGAGCAGCAGAAACTGAAGGCGATGGAGGTGAAACGAGCCAGAGAGAGTTTTGCTCCTGCACAGAGACAACTGGAAGCTGCAGAAAAAGAGAAAAATAACATTGACGTTCTAATGAAGAACAAGGTATTCGTTCAACAGTTTGCTTTAAACTCCACTTTCCTTTATTACTTTCAATGCATCACATCAAGATTTATTTCAGTTCTTGCATTACATCACAATGCATCACCTCATCATGATATATTACAGTTCTTGCAGTACCTCACAATGCATCAACTCATCATGATATATTACAGTTCTTGCAGTACCTCACAATGCATCAACTCATCATGATATATTACAGTTCTTGCAGTACCTCACAATTGATCACCTCATGATATATTACAGTTCTTGCATTACCTCACAATTGATCATCTCATCATGATATATTACAGTTCTTGCAGTACCTCACAATGCAGCACCTCATTGTGATATATTACAATTCTTGCAGTACCTCACAATTGATCACCTCATGATATATTACAGTTCTTGCATTACCTCACAAATCCAGCCCTCTCAAGCAAACAAAAAACATCAGCTACGTATTTTGGTTTGTATTAGCAACAGGCCAAGTCCTGGGTGGGGTGGGGTGCATATCTTAAATACTCTTATCAACTAGGGGCCTCAAACTCTTAAAGAGCCCCTGGACCTCTCTCAACCTCTGAAGCAGCTGTTCAGCAATGAAAGTGCTAAAATGGTGTCTGCTTTGTGAGATACAATCAGGTAAGAGTGATCTCTGCTTGGATAGAGGAATTGGTGCAAAATCATGTCATTCATCAGTTACTTTGTCTCATACCTAATCTGTATGCTTGTTCAAATACACATAATTTTGTGCTCCTTCACAAGTTTCAAGTGATCCAAGAATTTTTCTCTTCACCATGTACATGCAATCTGTTTTCTAACCAAATAAACAAACTTGTAATAAAATAGAAATAGACTGGATTAAATTAATTATTATATATTTAATGTTGGAAATGATTTTCCTGTCTTAAGCTGAAAAAACACAAGTGTTGTTCATTTATGATTGATTTTCACACATAAGGTGATACTGAATTTAAATTTCACACACATAGTGACATTGAGTTAGATTGATTTTAAGATTGATTCAAAAGTGGACTGTATTTATTTATCTCATTGCTTGCATGGCAGAGGATGAATATGAAATGTTTCTGATTCCATAACCCCAACCCAATGATGAAAGAATTGTTTCGCATTGTCCATGCCAATCAACTTGCCAAAGGATCTCATGAGTGCCTCTTAATATCACAGCCCTGCTCATCCAGAACATATGACCCTTCACCCCATGTAAACCAATTCCATCCAATGGACCATTGACTGCAGTATCTTGGTCACATTAAACCCTTGAGGTCACTGACTTCCCATGAATGACTCTACAGATGAAGATTTCTTCTGTAAAGTTGACAGCTTCCTGACAATACTATCTGTATTGTCACTATATAGGGTAAAAATTTGGGCTGTTAGCACCCAAGTTAATCTGTAGTAAAATCCATGACCAGATAACTCAAGGTTAGCAAGTTTCTCCCCACCTGCATTTGAAATAGCAAAGTCTGAAACAATATGCCCCACCCCCAAAGTAACACTGTATGTGCCAATGAAACTCAAACATTTTTGTTCATATATTATTCAGAGGTATTTTATTTAGTACTCACAATTTCATGATAGTATATTTAAGTATATTTAGCTTCAAAAATTAATAAAAACAGCCCATTATGCTTTTTTTTCATGTACAACATGCACATTTACCATCAATAACCAAGATACACTGATTCTTCAATATTCTGGACACCAGCCTTGGAAATTTTCTGAGTTTAAAATAAATTTAATTTTAAAAACGCAACCAATTCCAGATTTTCATATTGTTGTGGCCAGATTGCATTTCATGTCCTTCACAGATAATGTTCAATAAGAGATTTTGTTCATTAAAACATCTACTCTTTCTTCTGATTTTTGTTTGAAATGTACAGGATGTAGACTAAAAAGCATGATTCAGTAATTGCTACTCCTTTTATGTGCTGCTTACTGTTTGTGGTTTGTTTTAATTTACAGCAAGCTACAACACATACAAATTTAATTATATAGAGCATGTAAATCATGTTTTTTAAGTAATTCTGGCAAAAAGTCTTTTCACAGAGGAATAAATTTTGGTCATAAAACTGTAGTCCAATTTCTGCAACTCAAAGGAGTTAAATGAATTTCTAATCTTATCCATCCAATCCAATCCAGTCTTTTTCAGAATGAATCACAGAAAAACAACTTGAAATTTGTTAGGCCTTTTAGATAATGTGGCAACTTATACTCAAGACTTATTTTCTCTCCACAGTTGTACGAAATATATAAATTTGCTTTCACAAATTTACATTAGTCATGTCCACCTTGGTCTCTTGTTAGCCATTTTGTTTCTACTCCCCTACCCCAAAGACCAATATTTGCTGTAAGCCCCTTTGTCACCCCTCATATCAGCACTACAACTTCTACCTGGCCAGTACTGACATGGTATATTGATCCCCACTGATGTTTTAGGATCTGTACCACTTGTACTCCCTAGTACTGGCTACGGTGATCCATCACTAGATAGCCATTACAGGTCCACAGGATATGGCTGGCATCAAACCTTGTATACTTTAGTTCAGGCATTGTCTTGACTGTTGCTTAGTGTAAACTGGCCATGCCAATTCCAGCCCAATATGTCATGGACATGCAGCTGAACTGACATTGCATGTGATGATAGTTCTTTCCATGATATCCAGTACCAGACTGCTAAAGGTAATATTTAGTACTGGCTTCATTATGAATCGTGTACAGATTAGTTTACTGCATTTGCTCTTTCATGAATACATAATGTCCATCTCAGTCTTTCAAAGATGCTCAAAGCCAACACTTGAAATTTACTGTTTCCCAGCATGGACAACAAAGTAGTCTTTGCTACCAATGTAGAAAGTTTCTTAGACGCTGACATCAAAGACAGATAAATGCAAACTGCATCTTAACTTCACAGGCCAATAATTTTTAGGGAAGACATGGACACATGTAAGAAGTCCTTGAGGTGCCACATCCAGAGTTCTGTTCTTCTGCTTCATCAGTGGCCACATTAGAATTCCCACATTTTTGACATTTTAACCAAAAAAGATAAGCCTTTCTTTAAATAGTTACAGCTGTCTGATTGAGTTGCCATCATCTTGCTCAACAAGATCATAACATCAGCAGGTCTTTTCACAAGGATAATTCCCATCCTTCAGAAGAACTCAAATGTTGGTTTTCCATACTGAACTTTTGACCTTCCTCCCAACTGCACCTTATTCCCAAAGTCCTGCAGAAAGCATGATGAAATCCAGGTGCTGACTAATCCCTAGTACTGTGTTCCTCGACTGGAAGGAATTATTGATCAATGACCTGAATTAAATACCAGATATTCCGTGAAAAAGGTTTCTTCTCATCAGCTGAAACAACTAGGTATACAGGCTTTTCCTCAAAATCCAGTGCCATTTCTGGGGTAAGGGGATGAAACTCCTTCCTCTTAATTGTTCTCCTAGTGGGTATGATCAGGTAATGTATTTGAAGAATTAACTAATTTTGGAGTAATGTATTTTTTCCATTATTATTACTAACCAGATTATAATTCAGGCACAGGCTTCCAAGTTTACCAAGGAGATAGATTGGATTTGGCATCGTGTCTTCAGTTCAATGGAAACCATTCTTGGTGAACCTTTGTCTTGGCAAGGAGGCAACATTTTTGTACTTTTATTGCCCTAGCAAGCCAAAAACTTGGTGTACATGTTTGGGTTATTTTTGCTTGAGAGGGCTGGATTGGGAGCAGTGAATATACTTCTAATATATTGTGATGTGGTAAATATTATTGAACAAACATTTTTCTTCAGAAATTGGTTTCTGATAAATTGCACAGCATTAGAAATCTAAATATGTAGTATGTGTGTGTGTTTGTTTCTGTGCATGTGCTATTTGGAAATTGCCAGGTCACAAATTTTATATGAATTGATTGGACTTAACAGTTGGCAAACAGAGCTTTATATGAATTGAGTGGACTTAACAGTTGGCAAACAGAGCTTTATTTGAATTGAGTGGACTTAACAGTTGGCAAACAGCTTTATATGAATTGAGTGGACTTATAAGTTGGCAAACAGAGCTTTATATGAATTGAGTGAACTTAACAGTTGGCAAACAGCTTTATATGAATTGAGTGGACTTAACAGTTGGCAAACAGAGCTTTATATGAATTGAGTGGACTTAACAGTTGGCAAACAGAGCTTTATATGAATTGAGTGGACTTAACAGTTGGCAAACAGCTTTATATGAATTGAATGGACTTATCAGTTGGCAAACAGAGCTTAATCTAGACCTCTAGATATAGATATTGCCAGTTTAAAATAGATTTTTATTTATGCAAAACACGGTCTGTTATATTTTTTAAAGGTTGAAAAGGAAAATTGGAACATTTCTGCCTCCCTTTTTGAAAAAGGAGGCATTTTCTAGCTAGAGGAGAGGTTTAATAGCTAGAGAATGACAGTATATACATTTGTGTTGGTTGATTTTTATCAATGCAGTCCTTTAGAGATCCTATTAATGCATTTAGAATAGATGCTGGGCTTTTAAAGGCATTTTTGAGAACAATGCTGACTGTATGCCTATATGCCAAGTTGATCAATACATCTTCCAGAAAAGGGGAGCAGATGGGGCAAATCCTGACCTATAGAACCTTACAATTTGACCTGAAGTCTCACTGAAATAACCCTTAAATTACAGAAGAAAGCAAAAATGATGAAATTTGTGGTTTAATGTGAATATGTACTTGTCTAGGTTTGATTCAGATCTGGTTTTCATAGTAGATTCAGCAGAGTTGTTCAGTGAATCATGATTAACTCTACACGAGTACCTTGTATGCTTTAATCTGTTCATGATTTACATACAAAGCTTTTGAGTGATCAAGCTTTTATTTATTGTTATCTAGAAATGAGCCTCTTAACACATTAACCCCTGGAGGTTTTTGTTGTTTTCACCTGACATTTGAGTAGGAAACACATTTTGAAAGCTATTTCTGAATACATTCGAAAACACCAAATCCCTGGTGATCTTTCAATAACATGCTGCCTACTTGTGTTAGAAACATTGTTTTTCATTGGCTATTTTGCTAGTGCATGAGCAGAAGGGTAAAAGTTGGAGTTCTTTTTTTCTTCTTCTTTTTTTGTGCTAAACGGACCCATTATTTTTGTATTGAGACCACTGTCTATTCCAAATGCCCATCTTATCCTACTTTTTGCAAAGGTTCATCAGTCTGTTTGCAGTTCAAACCGGTTTGCCTTAGATCTGAGACCGAAAAGTCTAAAATCTGGACACAAAATCAGATTCCAACCACAGATGAATTTTGGGTATAAAAAGAATTGGGTCCAAAAAATGAGGTTTTTGTAGTGCAACTAGAAATTCCAGATTATTTGGTATCATTGTAGAGCTACATCTGTCTACCTTTCTATAATACCACCCACTTTAGTGTATCATGCATGACCATGATGCTACAGAGCGCGGCAGTAGGGTATTACCTCCTGTCACATTAACTCGTTGCCAGGGGTTAATGTGTTAAAAAGCGCAAACATTTATTGGACATCACATCTGGTCAATTGTAGTTTTCTCACCAAGGTAGAGTTGATTGCTGCTATCATGTAGATTTTTATTTAAACCCTCAATCATTATATTGAGTTGAGAGGTCAAGGAAGAAGGCATTGACCTCAGCTGGATTAGGAACTGCAGTTTCTGGAACTGAAATCTTTACAGATCTTTTAGGTGAACATTATGGTGTCTTTGTTGTGTCAGATCACACTTCCTTACTTTTCAAATGCATATTTTCCAAGTTCATTTTTAATCCGGGTTTGTAATTTCGTATCCAGATTCTCTGTGATGCTTTACTATCATCCTGACTTAATTGCATCAACATAACATTCTCTGTTACTCAGTGTCATAAGTCAGCTGGTTGTGGTCTTAAACAAATTAATGTTTTAGTGAGCAATATATGCTTTCTTTCATGCTAGATTGTGTTCAAATAAGATTCATTATGGTGGTGTTCAGCACGATTTTACAGAATTAATTTTCATACCAAAGACTTACAAAAATGGTACTAACAGCTGCCTCGCTTGGTGCTCAGCATTAAGAGGTTAGTTAGTGTTAGGACTGGTCGGCCTGGTGTCAGGATAACATGACTGGGTGGGACATCATGCTACATGTCTGCAGCATGATGCCCCAGTGCTAGACATAACTATACACTGCAACACTGCAGACATTGTAGTGATATGATTGAAAAATTGTTAAAGCTGCGTTAAAAAATCCAAATCACAGACGCACAGTACATGTTGAAATAAAAATGGGAATCTTTTCTATTTTGATACAGACAGCATCACTTCAGGAAGTAGCCAGAAAGGCGAAGGAGAACAGTAAGGAAAATGATGACCTATCAGATAAGGTATTGTAAATTTATTAATCCATATTTGAACTTGAATTTAATGCTTACATACTCATAACATGCAAGTTTTTTTTATCACATTTGCACTGAAATGTCTGAACAGTGAAGTGAGTCATGATAAATAACCTAGGATTTAGATCCCATCAAAGTTGGGATGGGAAATAACATTTTGCCTGTTTCTTCGGTCATATATTCACGTGCTTGTTCATTTTTTACACCCTCAATGTCTTGGACACTATTTCACCTATACTTAAGAAAATTAGAATGTGGATGCATGGAGGGAAGAGTAATTCAGCCACATAAAAACTAGGTCACTGACCTAACGTTCATGCTTGAAATTCTGTTGCATTTTGAGCCATTGGTTTGTTACATCCTCACTATATTTTACCATTTTGCACCTACATTCATGAAAATTGGGATCTGAATGTATCTCAACAAGAGTAACTAATATCAGAATAGATCACTGTGACCTTTTAATGAAAATGGTAATAATGACAGTTTCCTTTCATTATCCAGGAAGTCATTAGCTGAAAGCTTGTTTATATTATGGCCTATCAATTAAAACAAATATACAACAAATATATGTGTAATTAGTAAAAGTCTTCAAAAAAGAAAAATAAAGTGTCAAACATTAATGCAAATTACACAATGTTTGCATCCTGTTAATGAGTGAGCATAATGTTTTGAAGAAAAAGGGCTAAATTTTCAGACGTTCTTCTTGCCATTACAGTTCCTGACTTGGCAGTTAACCTTTGCCACTGTTTGGTATGGCTATAATATATGTTTACATTCTTTCATGAATTTAGATTTTAAAGGTCATATTTGTAAACAATATCATATTACGTAGCTAAGTTTTGTCCATGATTGTGGGTTTGCACTTCAAGATAATGTCATGTTTTTTGTAAACATATTTACTTCTGTCCGAGTTCAGGATGTTGGTTTTCCCCTTGCAAGTTCCTGGTCTGCTTGATGTATGTAGTGTTCTTTGCTAAAATTTAAGTTAAAGACTTGACCTGGTTTAGAATGGTCTGGAAATTAACTTTTGACCCACATCCTGGTTCTCTTATTGTGTCTTAGGTTTTTATATAAAGGTTGTTTATACTAGAATTACTCATTCCGAATCTTAACATCAGTTTTTGTGGAATAAATTTTAGTTGTATTCAGTTATAATTTGAGAGGAATTTATTTATTTATGTTATGTATTGCAATTACAAAGTGCTTCTTGACTTTAGCATCAAATCACTATTTTGGAATTATTGCGAATTCATTCAAGGACATTCTCGATTATGTAATTGTGGTACATCAAGACCATTTACACATTAGCATATTTAAGGCTGCTTGCACATCAAAACATTCAAGATTGAATTCATTTGTAACACCACTAAAATTCATTCAGAACACTACACTTTGGGATTTAACTTTAAGCTCCTTTTAAATTTTCATTTTAAATTCTAGGGAAATAAATTATTTGTTGAATTTTACAAAGCTTTTCACTTTTTTTAATACTTAGTTTAAGACCCTAGAGTCATAACAGTTACAAAATAAATAAAGGGTATTTATATATATATATATATATATATATATATATATATATATATATATATATATATATATATATATATATATATATATATATTGAAAGGACCTTAAAAAGTCCAGCAGTTTATGTCGTATGATTGCTTAATAGATATGACCATTCAGGCTGTCCTTTTCAGTTCACAGAGATTGAAGATGAGCTGAAATTTAAGAAAGAGCAAGAGCTTACCAGAAGAAAAAGGTACATTGACATGATCATTTTTGTCAGGATTGTTTGATACTTGCATGTTAATTGACTGAAATAGGAGTTGAAGCGTTGGAATAAAATTTTGCTTTCACTGCTTTGAATTGTACTAACAACATTGTTAGCTATGGTATTTTTAATGATACGTGATACAGCTGGCGCTCAGTTTTCATTTAAAATTGATGCTCCGGTACATTTCTGATTTCTTAAAGGAAATATTCAGGTTAAAGTATATTAAGCACTCAATGGAAAGCTTTAAATTTATTTATCATGTCTGCAACATTATTCCACCAATTTGAGAGAAATCTAACCTTAATTTTTCTGATGATTAAGGTTTGCCTTTGCAGCTGCCACATATAACTGGCACTTCTAGTTATTGCCATGTTATAGCTGTCAGTTGTATTGGACCATTATTGAACACAGCCCAGTTGTTTTGCATGTCATGTATGTAAATGGAAGTGAGGGAGAGAATATGTGGACACAGATATACAAATAAAATGCATGTAAGTAAGCCTACTGCATTTTGCATTGTAAATTGTTGATTGTGGCTTTTTACAAAAATGGACAAAACTGAACAACTTTCATCAACAGAGTTATTAAATATAATTCAGAAAGATTGTGATCATTAAAAAATGAAGTTCAAATTAACCATGTCAAATGACTGTCCTTGATTAATATGCAGATCTGGTTTGTGATTCAACATCATGGGTCTAGATCTTTCAAAAGTTTACAAAACTTACACCGGGTACCCGTCTAGCCTAACAATCAGTTACCTGGGTACCCAATCAAAAGAAAAGTATATTAAAATAAGTCAGCATTTGTTTGAAATTCATTGTATCCATTATATAACACTAGCTAATGTCATATACTACAAAGTCAAAGAATTGTCCTCATTGTCTGAGGACAAAAAAATATGTTTCTTATCAATTGACTTTGTTTTTCCTTACCAACCATAGCACTTTTTTCCCACAGGTGCTTAGTACATTATATATACTAATCATTATAGTATATATAGTGTTAAAAAAAATAAATAACTTCCCAAATTTTAAAACCAGTGCAATAGGAGACGCATATTTTTTTGACTGATAAATTTATGAAATCCTCCAATATCATCTAGTAAATTATAGTGGTCTGTAGTATTCTCACAGCATCCATTTGTTTGTAAACCTCTCCCCAAAAGGATTTTAAAAACAAGGCATCCAGGATATAAAAATGCACAAAACTTAGTGGTTTCATTCATTGCATTATAAGTTCTAACCTGATTTTCACCAGGGGGTCCCAAACTTGGTCAACTTGTTAGCATTTCAGATCAAAACAGACACCACCATATGCTAAAAAACAAGCACAGCCATGAAAAAAAGAACTGTTCAAAAGGAATACAACACTATCAAATGAAAAAAGATTGTTGCTTTACAGAATTCACTTGGGGGGCCCCCGAGTGGCCATGTGGTCTGGTCTAAAGCGCTTTCCGTTACGGATCACTGCCATCTCACCTCTGTCAGCGTGGGTTCGAGTCTCGGATTCAGCCAATGTGGATATGTGAGAAAGCTTGCGAGTAGCTTCTCTTGGGTCAGTGGTTCTTTCCGTGGCTTTCCCGGGTTCTTCCTTTACCATTAATACTGGCCGCCATGTATAGCCTATTGTGTGTTGAAAAATGGCATTAAACCCTACAACAACAACAACAGAATTCACTTAGAATACAGAAATAGGTTGCATGCTAAGACCACGATAATGCAGATGATATCCAAGACTGTAGCTCAGTGCATTTTCATGTGAGTCTCATAATTTAACTAGAAATACTGAATTAATATTGAGTTCTGGAACAGTTCATTTTTTATGCAGGACTTAACAGGATATTTGTCTTGGTCAAAAAACAGTGGCCATGTTGTGCTTAATTTAATGAAACTTAATAAATTGGACATGTGATATATATAACTTGTGTTTTTCTTTATGTTTCATTTTTCATAATATAAATAACTATTCTAAGGGCTGATGTTCTTGTCTACCTGGTTTTACCACTGTGTCATTGGCCACATTTTGTCTTGTATGATGAAATGTCAGGCCTGTTGGTTTATTGATGGGAACAGTGGTATTTTCAGGTTATTGGTACTGTTGACTTGCAGGATTTTCTAGCAAGTTTCACACACCAATAGAATCTTTTATGCATAACAATTTGATTTAGTTAGTATCAGTCTAAATGAATATACACATGCATATCTTCAGTCAGTCAAAAACTATAAAGCAGTCTTCAGAATGGTGACTATTTATATGAAAGCATGTATATAACAGACATAATCACCTTCAGTATGTGCTGGTTGACACTTTAGAGGAGAATAGGATTTAGTTTAGTTCATCTGAGAGTACCTTGGTGTCACCAGCATGGTGTGGTGCCATTATAATTCAATTTTGGCCCTTGTTTATACAGTCTTTAAAACTTGGTACAGTAGCTTAGAGGTAAATTTGCACAAATGATGCTGATTGATTATTCAGTGTGGCCACTGTTACCAAAATAAGAGAAACCTTTAAAGTTGACTAAAATTTCACAGAAAGCACCATGGCATAAGGCCTTTCAGGTAGACACAAATGATTCTAATGATTACTCAACTTAAAAAGCCCATTAACTGTTAAAAGGCATTCTACTAACCAGATTTCTAAGTGAACTGCCCCAAGATTACACTGTTAGGTGAATATCAGCTGAGTGATCTGAGTACCACTTGGGCCTCTTTGTTATTATGTTAGTGGGGGCATCTATGTCATATTGACAGACTTTTTATCTACTAAATTTCCCATAAGGTTTTTAATTTTTGCATTTTGTTTTACCTATTAATGGCTGTAAAATTTCATAATTAGAATGCCTATTAAATTATTGTGTTGGTATTACTTTATTATTTTATATTAATTCCCAGACTAAGTGATTTGAAGAAACAGCTTGAAGCACTACAGAATGAGTTAGTCAGTGCAAATGACTCTGAGGATATTCAGGTATGTATTTCCAAACATACATGAATGAAGTTCATGTTTCATATCCCCACCCATTGTAAGAATTTTGATGACTAGAACCAACTTTCATCAGTGCCAAGGGAGATAATTAGATTACAGCTGCAATGGCTGATAAGAAAATAAAAGTGCATTCATATGGAGTAGAAAGCTGAAGTCTCATTAAAAGCAGGGTTAATTCTCGACTGCACCTTTGCATCAGTTACCCTTTTTTGTAATCTTTGGTGCAGGAAAGTCTCCATTATAATAATAATAATAATGAGGACTTTGTATAGCGCCTAATCTTTAGAAGCTCTAAGCGCTTTACAACATTAGACAACACCTATAAGATAAAAAAAAACATATAATAATATTATTACAAAAACAAACACCATGAAATTAGAAAAACATTAAAAAAAATAAAAAAACATGCTGAGAATATTTCAGGTAGGAAACATTATTAGGTCTTTAAGTTTGTTCTTGCAATCAAAAAAAGTGAGTGAGAGCCCTCTTGAATGTGATCACTGTGTCTTTGTGTCTAAGTTCAGTGGGCAATTCATTCCACGTTGCTGGGCCTTGGTATGCAAAAGAACGCTATCCATATGATTTTGTTTTCATAGTGGGAATAATGAGTATACAATTGTCAGAAGAGGAGCGTAAGTATCTTGCTTTTGTGTACACATGGGTGAGATCGGATAGGTATGTTGGACTAGAATCCAACAGTGAAACATAGCACAGAGAACAAATTTTGTGTTTGATTCTGGATCGAATGGATAGCCAGTGTAGGATACAGAGCAGTGGGGAGGTGTGCTCTAATTGTGGTACTCTAAGTATGATCTGAGCAGCTGTGTTTTGAACTTTTTGAAGTTTCTGGAGTAGATATTGAGATGAACCAGACAGAATTGAGTTACAATAGTCCAGTCTTGAAAGTACTAATGAACACACAAGTATTTTAGTGGCATCAACTGAAAGATATTTGCGAATTGAGCTGATGCGTCTCAGCTCAAGATATGCAGCCTTGCATATGTTCATGACATGTTGGTGCAGTGTGAGAGTACTGTCCAGAGTAACACCTAGGTTTCATACTGATTGTGTGAATTTAATGTTGGTGTTGCTGATATTTATTGTTTGAGGTAAAGGATGTGAATGAGAAAGCCTTTGTGTTGTGATCAGAATGGCCTCAGTTTTATCATCATTCATCTGCAGCTTGTTCCATGTCATCCATGATTTCACATCAGAGATGCACCTCTCTACACCTTGGATGGTAGCATCAACTTCAGTTGGGTGGCTAGATTTGTATATTTGGGTGTCATCAGCGTACAATTGGTGAGACACTGGATGATGATCTACGACACTTGAGAGCAGCTGAGTGTACAGAATGAAGAGAACAGGTCCAAGAACAGATCTCTGTGGAACACCACAACATAGATCAACTGGGCTGGAGTGTATTCCATTTGTGTCCTGTTGACCAAGTAGGACTTGAACCACAGTAAGGCTGTATCATGAATGCCAAATACATGCTAGAGACGGTGAAGTAATATATCATGGTCTATTGTGTCAAATGCTGCAGACAAGTCAAAAAGGGTGAGGACTGTAATCTTTCCGCTATCCAACGCAGAGAGAATGTCATTAACTACTTTTAGAAGAGTAGTTTCAGTACTGTGGCAAGGGCGATATGCAGATTGTACATTGCTAAAAAGACTGTTTGAATTTAGATGAGATACAAGCTGGGATAGAACAACCTTTTCTAAGATTTTTTATATGAATGGGAGATTAGAAACTGGGCGGTAGTTCTTTAAATCGTTATGGTCTAGTGTTGGTTTCTTCAGCAGAGGCTTTACAATGGCAGTTTTGAAAAATGATGGGAATTCCCCGGATGAGAGAGAGGTATTAATAACATCAGTTAGTGAAGGCAATACTGGATCTAAGCACTCAAGCAGCAGTGGTGTTGGAATTGGATCGAGTTCACGTGACTTTGGTGCACTCTTCATCACGATTGTACATACAAAATCCATAGAGACAGGTTCAAATGGTGCTAATGGTTGCTGCTCAAATTCTGTTTCCCAACTGTATGGTGACGACGAGTCAATTGAAATTGTGGTGTCAAGCTTATCTCTAATGGTTTATACTTTGTCACGGAACAAATTTGCAAACATGTCTGGAAGTACGACTGAAGAGAAGGTAGTTGGAAGTGGTGTTGATTTGTTCCTTGACATGAAGAGCTCTTTGCAGCTGGAACTTTCCATGATAGTAGTAGTGTAGTGGGTTGATTTTGCTGCATGGACTATATTTGTGACATTCTTCTTAGCGACTTCATAGATTTGCTTATGAATAGTGAGTCTGGTGGAAAGCCAGAGCGTCTCAGCTTTAGGGTGGTCTCTTTTAGCAGTGCGAAGCTGGTCCCTAACACTGCTATACCATGGAGAACACTTTTGAATTGATACTCTGCACTTGGTAGCTGGGGCATGTTTGTCAAGCAATGAACGCAGACAGTTATCGAGTTGTTCTGCAGTAGGAGGTAAGCAAGTTGTTAGGTTAGCTTGGATGTTGTGCATTAGTTTGGTTCTATTTATCATACATAGGTTTCTCTTAGTAGCAGATAAAGGTGGAGGGTTAGGGACTGATACGTCCAGATGGCATATAATTCAGAGGTGATCTGATGCAAGGTCATGGGATACCAGGCAGGACTGTAGAATGTTATCATCAGGTCTATGAAGAATCCAGTCTAAAATGTGACCATGTTTATGGGTGGGTTGGTTAACTGACTGTTTGAGGTTGAAAACATTAATGTAATCTATGAGTTTTGATGTATTTGAGTTTCGAGGACAGTCAAAGTGAAAGTTGAAATCTCCAAGAATAATCAAACAAGCATGGGGTACATACAATAGACCTAAAAAGATAAAGATAAAAGATTATGGTTCATTTCAAGATGGAATTGAGTACTTGACGTGCTCACTGGATAGAGTGCACTCATTGCTTAAGAAGCATAACATAATTTCATTGGCTGAAAAAAATGTCTTGCTGATTTTGATTGGTTTCAGCATCAGTCAAGTGCATCTGAGCCATGATTATTGGTGAAATAAAATCTCCAGTGCAAACATCCCATTTATTTCTAGTGTAGTGTGCAAGGAGGGAAAAATGTAAACTCAGATTTCCAAATAAATTCTTTATCAAGGGGAATGGTTACTTGAGGTTGAAGAGTTCAAATTCCACTAGGGAAGGTTTCCACCTAAGAAGCTCAAGTACAGAACACATGTGAGCCCTCAGGAACCTGACGTATTACAATGCTATATTTTACTATACAATGTGGATCAGTTCCTTATAATGCGTAAGAGGTAGAAACCCAAAAAGGTTCATGACAGGAGAGGCTGATAATGATTGCAACCATTTGGATCATGTTTTTATTACTTTCTGCAATAGATATTCACTTTACGAGCATATAGACTGTAAATCAGTCATTGCTGAGTCAGATTCTATTACAGTTTGCTACAAATACCTTGTCAACTTAAAAAAAACATGACCTGAACAGTGAACACAGTTAATTTGCAGGCAGATATGTTCAATCTTGCTCTATAAAGATTGATTCAAAGCTTATAATAATGAACAAGTGAATATTTATTGCAGATATGAATAAATCCATGACTTGAGTGTCTGTGATAATATGTTTGAATTTCTTCTTCAAATATATTACCATCATATGACTGAAAAATTATTAAAGCTACTTTAAAAATCTAAAACACACACACACATTGGCCAATCATAATACCTTAGGAAAACTACTACTTCTTCACAAATTCAGCCATCCCAGGCTAAAACATATTAGCTAAAAAGCTAAAAGTTATCCACACACCTTGGTGGCTGTTAGAGTGATCTCCCTTTGATAGTGTGATTGGTGCCAAATGCTGTGAAATCATTAGCTACTATATCCACTCGAGCCAAGTAACATGCACTCAACAGAGAGGCCTTGCAAAATACATACAAAAGTTAGGAAGTTTTCTACCTCAAAACAGGTTGGAGGAGTTGAATCTTCAAAAGGAAGTTTACTTCATCTGTAAACTTTTCTGTTCTTCCTATTGTCAACAACAGTTTTCTAACTTTCAGTGTTACCACTTTGCTGTCTTTATACACTTAGTTGCCTTGATAGGTACCTGTACAGGTCATGATGGTGTTCCCACACATTGCTATAATCATATTAATAAGTGCAGGTCTTTTTTGTGATATAGAAATCTCATTTAATATTGCTGTATAATTTTGGCTGTGTTCGGATACATACAAGTTAGTTTTCTGTACTGTCTTTGTATCCATGTCATTGTTGTATAAGCAGACCTACTACTTATCCCAATTTATTGTTTAAACTCCAAAAAATCAGATTTTTAAAACCCAAAATCCTTAAGGAATACACTAGTCAAACTGTGAAGTCTAACATATTTCCATTTTCAACTATTATGCTGATATTTAGTATTATAATTGAATTAACACTAAATATCAGCATAAAAGATGAAAATAGAAAAAGTATTTTCCCTCTATGACTGTAGCATACCTGTTAAGTAAATAGCTTACGACAGCTGAGATGTCAATTCCTTTGCAAAGTTTTGTAAATATATGGTTGCTAACACTGATCCTCATTTTTCGTCTTCTCTAAATCCTGAATTTTTCCTTTGGCATCCTCATTTTCATTCCACTCAAGGTGGCAGGTCTGTATGTGTGATGCATAACTGATCTTACTTGTATTTAACATCATTGGCTCTTTCCTAAAGGTAACATTGTTTTATAATAGATATTGTAGCATCTACTTCACAAATACCAGTAATGACACTTATGTGCCTTTTTTATGTGAAGGTTTTGTGCGTACTATAGAAAACTCATTTATATTACTGTATAGCTTCCACCATGGTTGGATATGTACAGGTAAGTTTTATATGCATACTACTAATAGCGTCCAGTTCTAACATGTGTATAGATAGTCCAAAAATTGGCCTTCCTACAGGTAATTTGTTACTTGAATTGATTACTTGGCTGCCACTTTGTACATGTAGTTATTTTAAGCAATTCAGTGATTTTGCCTGAGTAGGCAGACAAAATAAGCCTTCCAATAGGTTGCTTGTTTCTAGAATTGATTATTTAGCATCCATGTAGTAAATATTAACAGTGATGCTCAAATTATCCACCTGTATAGGTCACATGTGCCCTATTACAGGTATTTATCATAGTGTGTAACTCTGCAAAGTTTGTAAAGCACACACTGCGCTACGTGTATAAATTGTCTGTTCTATTTTGTGTTACAGTATTAGACCATTGGCTTGAGCAACCATTCTACATGTGTAGTTTTCTATGGTTGTCATTCCTTGAATACATGTCAGACTTGAATAGTATGGACAGATGTCAGTGGGTGGTAATTCTTTAAGTAATAAGGGAAAGGCACAGAAGCATAGCTTGAAGGATGAAAACATCAGATTCCATGCAAGGGTTCAAAACCACATAATTTACTTGTGGGAGTGAGATGGAGAGAAACAAATTCATCAACCTCAAGAACTGGGCAACATAATACCAGCCAAGATGGCCATTTAACTTGGAATGAAATGAGCCACAACTAAATCGATTATACAGTATCAGCCACCAGAAAAATGGACTTGTCCACTTCCACTACTGGCATAGAGCCACTAGGTACTTCCTGTGTACGTTGCCCAGTTTAGTTCTCAATACCCCAAAAAACTAGTTCATGAACCCAGTTATAAAACAGACTAACCCGCATAGTGGTGCTAGGCACTTCCCGTGAGCAATACCAAGTCTATACAGGCACTATCATGAATCAGTTTAACTCACATAGTCCTGCCAGGCACTTTCTATGGATGACTCCCAGTTTATATATGCACTCTTATAGATCAATCTAACCCACATTATACCTTCAGACACTTCCAGCACAGAGTGTCCATCTTTGTGCCTCAGTTTCTAAGAGATATCTCTTCACTTGCCCTTGAGCCTGTGCTGCCCAAAGGAGTCTCTACTTAGTGACACCTTGGAAGTTATGGGGACTAACTTGTAATATGCTGCAAGTGTAGTAAGTCACCATCCTCAACATTCTTCTCCATCTGCTTTGCAGGTAGCATACTTTATTTGAAAAACAATGAAAAGTGGCCTTCAGGTTCCCTAGTCATTATTAGATCATACTATGATGAGTGAAACTTTGCCTTGCAGACTTGGGCTGATGTTTTTTTCCCCACTTCTGTTGGAGTTCTGTCCTCTACATCACCTACCAGGTGTACAGTTCTGATGTCAGGTGATCATTGTCTATGGAAGAATCTATTTTCAGTTGCTTCAGCAATCAGACGAAGGTATTGAAAGTTTGGGGCTGCTTACATTGTCATTTACAAGTCCCAAGCTTCTATGGAGGTTTTTCCTCGCAGATGCCTTCCCTCAGTTTTCCATTTGGATACCCATCAGTTGATTCGTAACATTGTGATCATGGAATCAATGTTGCATCTAATATTTCTGGATATCTTTAAGTAGACAGAATAAAGTTTACCTTCTCCTACACCAAATCTCACCAATGTTTATATAATGGCCCACTGCCCAACACAAAAAAATAAGGCCATAGCTGTAACAGCAGCTGAGAACTTTCAAGAGATAGAACGAGAGGCAATGCTCTCTACCTCCACCTTTTGTAACAACCATTACAGGCCAAGCTATGCTCACAGCCTTAATCATCTAATCTCTTTACTGTTCAGGTTGTTGAAATTCACAACAAGCCACCAAGGATACATTATATCCATCCCTCACAGTCTCAGGATTTGCAAGACGATCAACAAAGGTCACAGGGATGTCCCTTAAACACAGACCACTGGGAAACATTTCTATCAAATTTATAACCACTGAGAACAACAGTTCTTCATTACTACTTAGAAAGAGTCAAGGGGAGTGCAATCATTTTTGCCAATATTACCATGATTCCCTCCCAGTCTCAGTGACATAGAGTCATGCCCCCTTATCATAGATCCTGGTAGAGCGAAGGCTTCAATCTTTTGTTGTTGAATAGGGAAGATTTACCATGATAATATGTGCACACCTAACAAGTGGTTTTTCAGGAAGCTTTATGATCGCATTCAGCACACCTGCTAAGCCTTTGCCAGGTGTTCCTAGGCTACAAACTCAGCATGTGGTCATCAACCTAAGCAGATTCAATCAACTTGTTTATGCTTTTGGGTTTACATTCAAATGCAGCACAACAACTGGTTCTAAATAGCACCCATTGGAGAGACTATCCAATCAATATGGAGTTGCAAGAGGCATGACTTCACATCTGCACTCAAAAGAGTCACGTGATTCACCTACAAATCTCCCCAAAACAGGATACAAATAGCTGGCTATTTTGGAGCAAGACGTGATTATACATCTTACCCTCCTCCTCATTCTCAGTGTTTTGTCAACAAGGTATCTCTGACCTCTTTCAAGACTCCATCAGTTAGGTCTAGAATCTGTATTCAAGTAAAAAGAGTCTGCTTTCCCCAGGAATGAGAAATGAATTATTGCAATGGTAAATTCTTTGCCTATACTGAGCAATCCATCTGCTGTAGAATTCTTTTACCTGCAGGGTTTTGCTCAATGTGACAGTGTACATCTTAGTCCTAGGCCACTTTCCTGGCTCCCATCACAGTAACTTTGTGGATTAAATGGAGACTGAATCTTGACCACTTTACCAACTTTCATAATCTGCACAATATGGTTGCCAGTCATGATCAGTACAGATGTGAACACTGGGTGGGTGGGGGGAAGAAAGTCTCCCAACATATCAGGATGCCATAGAAGTGTGGCTGCCATCAGGATCATTATTTACATATCTACATTCTCAAGATGAAAACTGTTTTGAAAGCTTTCATTGGAGACTGCAGAACCTATATGAGAATGGAGTTCTTTTTCTGTCTGACAGCAAGACTGGTGCCTTATCTTAAATAGCAAAGTGGAACCAAGTCCCCAGACCTTTGCATTCTTGTTTGGGGTTTTCTAAAGAGGCGTACTCAGTTATAATCCTTGTCCAGATTTGTCATATCCTGGACAGGTTAATGTTTTGGTGGACTCATTGTCCAGCAAAAACAAAGTAATATGAACAAAATGGTCTCTTCATCCATCATTTTTCACTCCATAGAAGCTTCATGGGATGTTCCTATGATGGACCTATTGGGGATGAGGTGGAATACCAAAATCCCAGGGGCCCCGAGTGGCCGAGTGGTCTAAAGCGCTCGCTGTTATGGATCACTGCCATCTCACCTCTGTCTGCGTGAGTTCAAGTCTCAGCAATGGCTAACGTTGGTACGTGAGAAAGCCTGCCAGTAGCTTCTCGTGGGTCGGTGGTTCTTCCCGGGGTTTTCCAGGGTTCTTCCTCCACCAATTATACTGGCCGCCTTGTATAGCCTATCTTGTGTTGAAAATGGCGTTAAACCCTACAACAACAACAACAACAACCAAAATCCCAACCTTTGTCTCATCAGTCTTTTATCCAAAAGACCTATAATAGATTCTCTTTCTGTAGATTTGAACAGTCAATTGTATGCACTTCAACACCTCAGGTTCCTAAGGTGTTAAAGGTAACAATAGAATAAGAGTACCCCCTAATCCTGATTGCTTCACTCAGATGGGAAATCTTGGATCAACCTTATCAGTCTTGCAACAGAATTGCCAGGAATCGAGATATTCCCTCATCTGCTATAAGCAACCATGTTAGGATCTTAAAATATGCCCTTAAGAACAAACAGTTCTCACAACAATTGGTGGAGAATCCCTCAAGTGAGATGGTCATCCACCTTCAAGGTGTGCAGAGGCATTGGAATATGTTCTCAGTGGACCACACAAGAACACTTCATAAAAATGCAGCATCCAATAGCTAACTCCTTATGTCTCTTCAACAGTTAGCACCAATCAGAATTAAAAACATATCATTCCATGATCACTGGCACACTGCGTTATTATGGAAAAGATGATATCAGACAACTAAAGACCGATTCTATCTTCTGTCTAATGACACTAAATTCTTGCCCATGTGGAATTTATCATGGATATGAACCTGGCTGAACAAGACACCATTTGAACTACTCTCAAGAGCTTAGTTCACCCATCAAGTACGGCCTCATCATTGCATCAGAAAATGGCAGACGGAATAGACAAATACACTATTAATTGGTGGACCCATTTACATGTGGTTCCAGTAAAATGAATCAGTATCAATCATGAAGCCCTTCATTGTCAAGAACAGGCTTCTGTTCATGCATACATGCCAACCATTATGCTTTTGGCGTAATCATTACGCTTTTTTTCATTAAATTATGCCTTATGCATAAACATATTCAGATTATGCATTTTCGGTACTTCCCCTTCCCCAAAAAATTAATTTTATTATTTTTATTTTTATTAACATCCTGTTAATCTTTCTAGAAAAGATGGCTTTTACGTAACGACAAGAGTACGCTTGTCCATCCTTGCATGCACTTTCCTAACAGTATTATGTTCTATTTATAGCAGCTGCCCTATGTCCAAGAAACATGCTGGTTTTGCTTTTGACCTCTGTTTCTATTTATAGCAGCTGTATGGCTGTTTCTATTTATAGCAGCTGTATGGCTTAGTTAGGAGAGAACAGACTGGTTTTCTAATTTTTAATCTTTGCTTGCAGATTTTATTTCTAATTCATATCTGATATAGAACCACTCTGTAGGTATTTGGCACTAAAGGTCAAGTCAGATTTATTCTAGTAGATGTGTGTGTTAGAGCAAAAATGTTTTTCAAATAATTTCGCAGATGGATTAGGAAAAGACGAAAAACTGATTCAAAGATGAATACTCGAATTACACAATATGGCGTTCCATTCTAGGGCAGCTTCATGCCCACTGCAGGCTGTGTGGAAAGGATTTTAATATTGGTCATGAAGGTAAAACAAAGAAACCTTGAATTAGCTTCTTTTACAAACTTCAATACTAAGGTAATTTGTAACTTCTTTTTTTAAGCAGAACTAATAAATGCAGGGGTGTTATTTACCGAGTTCTTGATAGAAAACAAACTACCCCTAGCAGTAGAAGATTATGTTGGTCCTTTGCTCAAATGGATGTTTTCTGATTCCAAAATTGCAGAAAATATGCATCTGCAAGAACAAAATCATCTAATATTATTAGGTGTTTAGCAGAAGATAATTCGCTTAAAATTGCAGAAGCCATGAAAATTGGGCTGTTTAGTATTGCAACAGACAGGACCAGTGATTAAGATGATGAAAAGTTGTACCCATTCTGTGTACAAGACTATTGACAACGAAAAGGGCAAAGTCAGAGTGCTCTTCTTTCATTACCAGAATTAACAGTAGATTCCACTGGAGTAAAACATTTTTTATTTGCTTGATAATGCTTTGAATAAACATAAGTTGGCAGCACTGTATGGGGTTTTCAGCTGATAATGCATCAGTGATGACTGGAATTCATAAAGGAGTTGCATTCTATATTTTGAAAATGTCTCTGTCAGTGTACATATCTGGTTGTCTCTGTCATATGATGCGCCTTGCTGCAGGATAGGCTGCTGATAAATTAGAAGAACCCCTGAAGTATCAAGGTGGCATTCTACCTGACAGTGTACTTCATGTGGACAGAGTTGATGTGCGATGGCACCTTATTTCCCAGCTAAAAGATCCTATAACTGGAAGATATATATTTTCTCTTCTTTGTCAGGTTATGAAAGGAATATTGTTTCTTTACCATTTTAATGCTGACTGTGAGAGATTGTTCAGTATTGTTCACAAAAATAAAACTGAATTCAGATCCCGGCTCTGTAACCCAGCACTTAGTGATCTATTGGTATGCAAAACATTCATAATTTCATCTTGTACAAATTGTTTTGAAATGCAGTATGAGAGACTGTTCCTTTTTAAAGCTCAAAGTGTTGTATAAAAAAATTTGAAGCAGTAATTGTTAAAAGAACAGAAGGGGTAAATAAATCATTTTGTATATATGCTTATTGAATTTTATTATGTTACATGTGGATTACTCTTTTTCTGCTCGGATTACACTTTTTCCTCGCCAGGGGTTGGCAAGTATGTTCATGGGTAAACAGTTATTGGTAATAATTCCTGCTAGTTGGGATTCTTTATCTCAAGGTCATATACAGGACCCAGTGTGAGTGCTTAAGTGGTACATACGGAAGACTGAACCATTGCATTGAGGTAGATCATGCCTCATCTTGCCTTCAAAGAGGGAAAGGACACTATATCAACATGGGCACTTTGGTCCTGGATAAAGTGGGCTATCTGTTCTACATATAGGAAGTAACCCCAAATCAATGAATTCACTTCTCCAATCGGCTCACGAAGTTAGGACAGTCACCACAAACGTTGTAGGGGCCCCGAGTGGCCGAGTGGTCTAAAGCGCTCACTGATCTGGATCACTGCCATCTCACCGCTGTCTGCATGGGTTCAAGTCTCAGGCTTGGCTAACGTTGGTATGTAGGAAGGCTTGCCAGTAGCTTCTCGTGGGTCAGTGGTTCTTCCCGGGGTTTTCCAGGGTTTTTCCTCTACCAGTTATGCTGGCCACCATGTATAGCCTATCTTGTGCTGAAAAATGGCATTAAACCCTACAACAACAACAACAAGAACAGCAAACGTATATGAGCAAAACGATTCTCTCTTATTATCCCTGCCATAGGATGGAGTTCCGAGTACACTTCTTTGGTATTTATCAGAGATCTTTCGTCCTAAAAAGCTCAACTCCTCTGGCAGAACTTTTGTCCATGGTTCAAAAGGTCGACTTTTGGGCTCTTCGACAGCTTCATAAAGATGCAGCTTCATGACTTCTAATCATTTGTGGAAAGGAAAATATTTACCTTTCATAACTGCTCCCTGATATATGGAATCAATTTTCCAGTCAGGTTATCTAGATGCTGTTTCACTTTCCCTAAGGTAACCATAGATGGTCTCTCTGGGGTAAAGGATTTATCTCCTTCTCCCTCTTACTTAATGTCCTAAGATATTATAATTGGCTATCGTAGTTGAAGAAGGACCAATTTTTCCTAGTAAAATGTATATCTTCAATAATAGTTACCCAATCATAGTACATACACTCTCCTGGCCTCACGCAGTTGCAGGCAGCGTGCTTTCCTTTCCAATAGTAGATCACTATCTGTCACCTAGGTCGGCAGATAACTTTTAGCTTTTTAGCTAAAATGTTTTAGCCTTGGAAGGCTGGATTTGCGAGGTAGTATTAGTTCTCCTAAGGTATTATGATTTTGCAAGTATTATCAAGGAAACATATTTTACTCAAAACAAAATGGTTTCTTGAATAAATGAGGAATTTACAACCCCTGTTTATTTCTATGACCTAGTAAGAGCCATTGGAATCCACTATTTCCATTTGTAGAATGAACACCATTAAATTCATAAACTTAATACCTTTACGAGAAATAAACAGTATACTAAAGGAATATTTATGTATATGATCAGGATTCTGAAGGAAATGACTTTGAATATTTCTCGGAGCATGCATTGTCACTGAATTCTAAGTTTATGAAGTAGTTATCCTCTATGGCAGATTCTTCTATTACTGAAACTTTTGTTGCATTTTATGGCTGTGGCAAATGACCTGCTACAGCGAGTGTTCTGTCTCAGTGAGCTCAGTACCAAACATTTTAAATTTGCTAGTATGTATATTTTCTACTGCAAAAATTCTCTGAAGCCCGATAGGATAATGGTAAAGATATTCATGCAAAAAATGTCAGTTGAAAGACAGATAAAAAATATCTTAAAGTCTTGGTTGAATTCTGTCTCACAGGGTTGCTAAGTGGGTAGGTTAATAGTAGTTGGATATGGAGAGGCAAGGAGTAACTTATAATAAAAAGCACCCGGTCAGGGTTGATACTATTTTGATGCTGTTCTTGTGTTTGATAATGTTCTTTATGTTAAATTGCAGGTTTTTTGTAGTGATTCCTTAATGAGAGTGTATAATGTGCAAAGTTCCTTAATCTTTCTCCCTTGTCTTGAGAAGTCTAAAAGTCTTAAACAGAAGACTAAACAAAAATTTCTTCAATTTCAGTAGCTGCTATTTATGTCATGTTTTCTTTTCTTTCTGTCCTAGCCCCAACTAGATGCAGTCAATAACAAAATGAGAGAGACCAACCAGAGTCTAAACAAGGTACATCAGGATGGGGAGCAGATCCGCATGAAAGTGGAGAGTTCCAGAAGGGAGATTCAAAGTATGCATCAGTGCTTGTAGTGAATTTGACCAACTGACCTTAACAGTGTATTAATGAATGCATAGAGATATAGTGAAACCATGCTAGAATATTTCACAATAGCACAAATTCAGATATAGCATGATTTCAGCATGGCTTCAGAAAAAATACACTTCATTTCACCAGCTGCTTCAAGTACTGCCAAGCTTTAGTGCCAAAACAAAAAAGAGTTTGGTTTAATAATTTAGCAAAGTATGCTTTATTGCTGAAGAACGAAAAAAATACTTCTTTTTGCTATGTTTGAAGGATTTTACTTTAAAATATTGATAATTATTATCTAGTTATTGCTAAACCATGAACAATAAAGTGATTAAGACTTCTTTGTGATTGTCTTCTGTGCAGCCTGTATAGAGTCCTTGCACAGTGCATGGTAAAGAGAGCCAACAATATGTGCCTAGTCATATGACATACACAACCAGACAACCAGAATTTACAGAAATGAGTTACTTTACCTACCTATTTAAGGGAAAACAAAAGACCATCAGTGTCAGCTCAGTTAGCTGTCATACATACCATTTGAAACATGTTTATGCCTAGATTGTCAGGAACTGTTTTTGTCTTTTCATTGCCACATGTACCACCACCCTTTTATCTTAATCCTTTTTATTATATAGTCAGACAGTAGTTTCAGATCACTCCCATATACAGAGGCACTTAACTATTGTGTACTAACACCGACTGGAATGGAACAATTTCAATTTTAGGGTGGAGGGACTTGCTATTTTAATCAAACATATTCCTTCTTGCTTTTGCTTTACAGTAGTTCAAGGTCATAGTTATAAACAACAATTTCAATTAAAAAAATGGGTTTTTTCTTCCAGCTTTTAGAGAATGAATCAACAGTTTTCATGGAACTTACTCACACCCAAAAATCAAATTGTTTACTCACAATCTGGATTCAGGCAGTTATACCACTGTTACATTGTTCGTCTGTGTAATACAGATTTGTTTTCAGAGACTCCCAATGTCTGATTTATGTAATTTTTGGTCTGTCAGAAATTGGACTGTCAGCAAATATGAATGTTTTGAAAAATATAGTGTTTCATAAGTTAGTGTAAACTTAAGTTGCCAGTTTTCTTATACATTTATATGTATATACCAGTGAATGTTTTTTCTGTCCCCCCACCCCAAATAAGTATGTAATAACTCTTTTGAGTATTTCTCATTTAAAGTGCATCAGTGAAGTACATAGTTTAGTGACACCCCCTCTCCCTTGTATGGTTAAGAGGATACACATGCAAAATTTTCTTAAGTTAACTGACTTAGTTGGCTATTGCATGATATGGTACATAGCACAATGACACTTTGTGGAACGCAACCATCATGTTATAATGAGGTTTCACTGTAGATATTATCAATAACCCAAAAAGTTTTACAATTTTACAAGCAAAAAGATCTGTACGACATTATACATCAAAACCTGGTAATAATTAATGCTGATAAAATTTTATGAGTGCTTGCAGTAGTTAGAGAGGGATGGATGGATGAATAACTTCCAAATGAACATAGCATTAAATAAAAGCAATATTCTTTTTATTATTTGACTTAGCTAGTACAATACACAGAATGTCATAAAATCCAATACACCAGACCTCATAAAATACAGTACATCAAATATCTTACTGTCAAATACATCAAATGTCTTAAAATACTATTGTTGATGTTTTCACATTGTTTAAAAAACTAGTATGAGAAATGAATATCAAGAAATGACTCCTGAAAGTTTTCAGTTTAGTTGTAGTTTATGTTTCCTTTTTTTCCCTCAGCCTTGCAGAAGCAGCTACAGAACATTCGTGATGTAGAGAATAAACGTCTGGAAGTCCTTCGGGCCAAACATAAAGATACATATGATGCCTACATGTGGTTGAAGGAAAATCAAGACAGATTCAAGGGAAAGATACATCCACCTATGATGCTTTGTGTAAGTTAATAATCAGAATATTTCATAAACATATATGAAAATGAATTGTGATGGTTTTGCCATTTCTTTCAAAGAAGAATCGAGTGTTATACTTGACAGGTGAGTTTTTAGAAGACCTTGTCCAAGGGTTGATGATCGTATAACTTGATTCCAGTGTTCTTCATGCATTTTAAGTCGCTTGATGAATCTGATAACAGCAGCCTCTTTAGAATGTAAAAAAAAACAGAGTTTGATTGTAAGCCTCTATAACTGCAGAGTTTGATAAGGTTTAGGAAAGACATCTATCTGCAGATGTTTAATAAGATGATGCAGCATCAGTTTTGCCAAGTTTATCATCCACTGAGAGACAAAATTCTTAAGCCACCTGTGGGCTCACGGATGTAGAATAGACACAGTACGTCCTTCTACATGTTGCAAGAAATGGCTAAATAGATGCAGCCTGTTTGCATTCTTCATCGGCAGAGAAGACGATCTTGATAGTTGAGGAGGTGCTGACCATTGCCAATCCAGTGCAAGATGCTACTTTTTTCATGATTGGTCAGAAGGGCCATGTCTATTTGTTCAGCTAGTCACCAAGCTTCAGGGGCATTGTTAAAGACTTACTGACTTAAAGACATAGTTTTGCTTGTCTTCACAATGTTACCATGGTGACTAATGAAATGTGCTTAAACCTTAGAAAGAATATGACCTCTTTCGGCAGTGGGATGGGTCAGTTGAGTAAGGTTTGTTCTTTGCTTGAGTATATTGAATTGAGTGGCCTTGATACAAGAACAAAAGAAATTGGCATAAATTTTTGTCCCCTTTTTATACTTCATGGTTGGGTGAGGAGCGTTGGTGATGAAGTAATATTACTAACTCTAATAGTCATAGGCCAGAAGAGCTTATGGGATGGTCTGTTGTTCTTCATCCATCCATCTATTATCAAAAGTTTGTTATCACTACTCCACCCAAACTATTTTGAGGACTGCCATGATTTTTTCAAATGCATGCTGTGATTGAGGTGGTCCTAAATGAAAATGGTGCTGCTCAGACATTCATTGTAGCCGCCTTCAGTAACACCATTCCCCATAGAGATTCCCAATCCCACTCATGTCTGCCTAGTTAGTGCATTATGATTTGGCCACTTTAAAATTGAGAAGAAAGGGTAGGAAGTGTCTTTTCCATCCCTTAAAGGTAGACCTGCCAAGTCTTATGATTTTGCCATGTCTTAGGAAATTTATCCTTAAAAATACGGACTTAATGGCATACAAGCAAAAACTACAGAAAAATGATCATTGCTGAAAAATCTGGAAAATTTGTCCATCAGTGTTTGATTTGGATCTGGCTTTCATATTAGAAGTAGTGAAATTGGTCAGGGAACCAGACTAACTTTACAGCAGCACATCAGATGCTTTAAACTGCACATATTTGTTCATGCGAAGTGTCTACATGATAAAACTTCACCATAGAATTTGTTTAAAATGGCATCCAGCAAGCGATCCATGCTTAAGACAAAAGGGGAAATAAGCTTCTTGAAAAGTGTTAATAATTAACACAGAAAAATAAAAAGGAATATTCAGATTCTTGTGAATAAAAGCTGGAAGGGACACAATTATGTTTATTGGACACCACATGCCAATTTGAGTATGAATCATGGCAGGAAATATGATTGCCATTGTCATGTGAAGTGGAAAAAAGAATTTCCAAGTTCAGAGATAGCAACAAATCATTGAGCTTCATAGGGTTTGGGACTAAAACTGTACTAGTGGTAAATAATGTCTATGCGTACTTTACAAACTTTTCAGTTGAACATAATGTTTATCATCACTGCACGTTCCGAATACCGAACTTTTAATTAACTTTTCCAGCTTTACAATAACAGTTTATGGTATTTTATTACAAATTACTGAAAACTGGTCAAACTTACGGAAAAAAATCAACTGCCTTAATGAGACGGACTTGTCAGGGTTGGCAGGTCTGCCTAAAGGGCATAGCTGATATTTCAGCACCCACCTTCTCTATATGCAGTTTCATAGCTTATCATTCCCTTTCTGAGTGGGAGCATTCATTCATAAAGTTTGAAGCTCATGAGGTTGGAGCCATTGCTACTTCAAGGTCCAGTCTAACCCATTCGTCATTGATAGATGTGATAGATGTGATGAAGATGCATGCGGCAGTCCTAAAATAACTTCTGCTACATTTCTTTGTCAAAATAGAGTTAGAGCACATTTTCTCTAGGGCCCATAATCAAACACAGAAAGTGACAAAGCAGATACCATGTTATAGTAGTGTAAGGGTGAGTATTTGCTTGTTTTTACCAGTATTTGCTTGTTTTTACCAGTATTTGCTTGTTTTTACTAGTTCTTGTAGGATATCAGCCTCTCAAAGAATTAGCAAGTTCTGCTACCCAATAGAAACAGGTAATATATTGCTGTGCTTACCTTTACCAATCACAGCCATCTCACCTCTGTGCATATGGGGTCTCTGGCTCAGTCTATGTGGGTATGTGAGAAGGGTTATCAGTAGCTTCCCATGAGTCGGCTCATCCCAGGGTTTATACTGGATGCCATGAATAGCCTATCATGTGCTGAAAAATGGTGTTAAGCCCACAACAACTGATATAAAAATGTGGTGGTGGTGGGATAACACTTTTTTTTAGTGTCAGTGTAGTTTAACATTTATGAAGAAGTGCATGGGCTGACATATGATAAACTGAGTATATTGGCAGAATTTATAAGATTCATTAAATATTCTTTAGTGTAAACAATCATTGAGAAACTCACAAACTATTGTTATCAAGTAAATTTATATAAATATAGGGCATTTTTATGCCTTCCTTGCCATGGGTATTTATTGGGTCTATATTTAGCAGATATTAGATGTAGATATTAGAGGTGACCAGTAGTTCTGGACTGCCAGGACATGCTCTGTGGTACACTTACAATAAACTGGTTTTATTAATAATATGCAAGTAAAATTCCTACTTTTGCCTTCATGGGTATCCCAGGTGGCCACGTTGTATAATGTACTCTCTTTCACTGATTACTGCAATCTCACCTCTGTCCACATTGGTTTGAGCCTCAGCCAATGTGGTTGTGTGAGAAAGCTTGCCAATAGCTTCCTGTTCGTCAGCGGTTCTTACCAGAACTTTCCCCCATTTCTTTATCCACCAATTATACTTGCCACACTGTATAACCTGTTATATGCTGAGAAATGGCAATAAACTCTTAACACCAACAAAATCAGCCTTCGTGTTTTCTATTGGAATTTTTCTTTTTCATTTTTGTCACTTTTAATATTGGTTCTAAATTTCGAAAGATTTGTTTTCTAAATATGTGTCTGCCAAGAAAATGATAGAGCTTCACATTATTCTGTCTCATGTTGTTCAGACTAACCCATATGTATGGAAGTTTATTAATCATTGTTAACTTAAAGAGATTTAAAAGAAATCACATTTATATGGAACTTAGATGATTTTTTTTACACTCAATATTTTTTGTGCTTTCTGAATATGTATCACATTATATTGCACTACATAAGTTCTGCTGATGCATACCCTTTGCAGATGCAGATTTCATTTTTCAGGCAGCAGTGTCAGTATTGTAAATGTTACGATTTGTTTTTAGACAGTGGGGTCAGTACTGTGTCACAGTTTTGTGGTTGACAGCATTGTCTCTATAATAAGTGTTAGAATTTTATTTTGGTCAGAACGTGTATTATGTTTTGATTTGGTGTTATACAGCAGTGTCTGTATTACTGTTTAGTTCAATAAATGTACCATGTTTTGATCTGGTGTTATACAATAGTCTCTGTATCATTGTTTTGGTCAATAAATGTATGATGTTTTGATTTTGTGCTAGCAGTGTCTGTATCATTGTTTCAATAAATGTACCATGTTTTGATTTGGTGTTAGCAGTGTCTGTATCATTGTTTTGGTCAATAAATGTATGATGTTTTGATTTTGTGTTAGCAGTGTCTGTATCATTGTTTTGGTCAATAAATGTATGATGTTTTGATTTTTTGTTAGCAGTGTCTGTATCATTGTTTTGGTCAATAAATGTATGATGTTTTGATTTTGTGTTAGCAGTGTCTGTATCATTGTTTTGGTCAATAAATGTATGATGTTTTGATTTTGTGTTAGCAGTGTCTGTATCATTGTTTTGGTCAATAAATGTATCATGTTTTGATTTGGTGTTAGCAGTGTCTGTGTCATTGTTTTGGTCAATAAATGTACCATGTTTTGATTTGGTATTATACAGCAGTGTCTGTATCATTGCTTTGGTCAATAAATGTATCATGTTTTGATTTGGTGTTAGCAGTGTCTGTGTCATTGTTTTGGTCAATAAATGTACCATGTTTTGATTTGGTATTATACAGCAGTGTCTGTATCATTGTTTTGGTCAATAAATGTATCATGTTTTGATTTGGTGTTAGCAGTTTCTGTATCATTGTTTTGGTCAATAAATGTATGATGTTTTGATTTTGTGTTAGCAGTGTCTGTATCATTGTTTTGGTCAATAAATGTATGATGTTTTGATTTTGTGTTAGCAGTGTCTGTATCATTGTTTTGGTCAATAAATGTATCATGTTTTGATTTGGTGTTAGCAGTGTCTGTGTCATTGTTTTGGTCAATAAATGTACCATGTTTTGATTTGGTATTATACAGCAGTGTCTGTATCATTGCTTTGGTCAATAAATGTACCGTGTTTTGATTTGGTGTTGTACAGTAGTCTCTGTATCATTGTTTTGGTCAATAAATGTATGATGTTTTGATTTTGTGTTAGCAATGTCTGTATCATTGTTTTGGTCAATAAATGTATCATGTTTTGATTTGGTGTTAGCAGTGTCTGTATCATTGTTTTGGTCAATAAATGTATGATGTTTTGATTTTGTGTTAGCAGTGTCTGTATCATTGTTTTGGTCAATAAATGTATGATGTTTTGATTTTGTGTTAGCAGTGTCTGTATCATTGTTTTGGTCAATAAATGTATGATGTTTTGATTTGGTGTTAGCAGTGTCTGTATCATTGTTTTGGTCAATAAATGTATCATGTTTTGATTTGGTGTTAGCAGTGTCTGTGTCATTGTTTTGGTCAATAAATGTACCATGTTTTGATTTGGTATTATACAGCAGTGTCTGTATCATTGCTTTGGTCAATAAATGTACCATGTTTTGATTTGGTGTTGTACAGTAGTCTCTGTATCATTGTTTTGGTCAATAAATGTATGATGTTTTGATTTTGTGTTAGCAATGTCTGTATCATTGTTTTGGTCAATAAATGTATCATGTTTTGATTTGGTGTTAGCAGTGTCTGTATCATTGTTTTGGTCAATAAATGTATCATGTTTTGATTTGATGTTAGCAGTGTCTGTGTCATTGTTTTGGTCAATAAATGTACCATGTTTTGATTTGGTGTTATACAGCAGTGTCTGTATCATTGCTTTGGTCAATAAATGTACCATGTTTTGATTTGGTGTTGTACAGTAGTCTCTGTATCATTGTTTTGGTCAATAAATGTATCATGTTTTGATTTGGTTTTATACAGCAGTGTCAGCTGCATGGTAAGATTTGGTGATTGTGATTCCAGTATTGTGTGACAAGTTGGTGTTAGACTGAGATGTCAGTAAGTGTGTTTGCAATGTCAATATTGTAAGTTGTATGATGTGGTGTTACACATTGGTATCAGTATTGTATGAGTTACAACTTGGAGTTAGACAGATATAACAATTACATAAGAATTACAGTTAGCAGTGTCAGTATTGCAGGTGTTTGGTGTCAGGTAGCAATGTTATTATCATGTTATAATTTGGTATCAGCATTATCAATACTGTCAATGTTATGATTTGGTGTCAGGCAGCAATATCAGTATTTCAGTATTATTTGGTGTTGGACAGCAGTATCAGTATTACACGTGTTATAGTTTGGTGTCAGTGATGTAAATATGTAATGATTTGATGTTAAGAAAATCAGTTAAATGCAATAAGGTTACCATATTGCAGCTCAGGGGTGACATCTAGTGTTCCAGAGACCCCCCCCCCCCATCCTCTTTGTTGGCTTGGAGGGATTTTTCAGTTATCTTTTACCAAAAACAGTTTGTATTACAAGCAATATTAATAAGCTTTATGGTCTTACTAAAATTAGTAACAAAGAATAGATTGACTGGCCGTTCAGGTCAGTTTTATATTTCAAAAGAGACAACTCCGATTAAGGTAAATGGTTAGATGTGATTGTTGTCTTATTTCTGGATATTGTTTAATATTGTTCCTACTGAAGGTTGTACTTTGAACAGTAATAGAAAATGCTTTTGAAAAGAACTCACTAGAATGATTCTTAAAATTTTTCAAATGTTAATATTAATTATCAAGCAGAATATAAGGAAACAATTAATAAAAATGTTTTAACGACTATTTAGGCCATGTTTATGATAGTTAAAAATACAGTGAAGATCAGTAGCGCTACAGTTAATATGTTCTTTCATCTGAGCTTTTGTAAATTAATAACATCTCAAGCGGCCTCCAAGTTGCCAGTATTCCCATTACTTTAGAGAGGTGGTGTACCAAAAAAGCATTGCCCAACACTCATTATTATATTTTCAGGTTAATTTAAAGAATCCTGCCATGGCAAAATACATAGAGAATCACATCAGGATGGATGACCTGAGAGCTTTTGTGTGTGAAAAGATGGAGGATTTAAAGTTGTTTATGGATGTCATGGAAGAACAACATCTGCGAGTTAGTGCTGTTGGAATGCCTAATGACTCTTTAGAGAAATTCCGTCCATCCTTTCCAATAACAGAACTCAGGTAAATTGGGCCTCAAGTGTTAATAAGTTCAGTGATGTACAAGAATGCATATGCTCTGAATTTGCCTTTTTGGGGTGGGTAGGTGTTGCAGCATAGTCAGATACATTGATCACTTAGACTTAACAAGAGAAGGGTGACATTACCTTCTTTCTTGGGTTTCATCAAGGGTTCATGGATATCAAGTTAATGCCCCCTTGACATTTTATAAAGAGACCAAGTTGGATTTTGATATGCCATTATTTCACTTTGTTTCTTCTTCACATGTGTTACCTGATCATAATACCTAGGGAATGCGACCACTACCTAGCAAATCCCGCCCAACCAAGTTAACTTTAAGCTATAAAATGCTAAAAATTGCCTGCCGACATATTTTAGTCTGACAAGAGTTATCTCCCTTAGAGACTGGTTAAGTTGCAGTATTCATGCATGGTAGGAAGCTTATTGTTATTCATGCATGGTAGGAAGCTTATTGTTATTCATGCATGGTAGGAAGCTTATTGTTATTCATGCATGGTAGGAAGCTTATTGTTATTCATGCATGGTAGGAAGCTTATTGTTTTAGAGACCTTGCAAAAATGCTTTATGAAGTGAATATTTTCCTCACTAATGAGTGAGTTGCATGTGTTTCTCACACGAGAAGTCTATTCGATCTGTATTTCTATTTCTAGCCTTTTTTAATGTTGGATATGCTGCTTCAAACTGTAGACAGTTTAGTTGGATGATAAACATTTACTGTTTTGTTATACCTACCAAAGTCACATCAATAAGGTGTACTTGACCTATTATGTTATATGGTCATGGATTTGATAATTTCTGTTGATAATTATGTTTGTTCACTAGTGCCGACGTCAATGTAAGTTTATGCCACTTTGAATAATCTTACTTGTCCGTGCTGTCTATTAGTTTTCTCAGACAAAGTGCACTTATTGCAAGAATTTTAGACTGGTAAATGATACTCATAAGACATGCCTGGAATGTGATTCAGGCCATACATGTAAAGTTTGCACATTTTCATTGGAAGATCATTGTGCTGAAGTCATGGCCAGATTAACACGATCTAAAGGGAAGGCAAATAAGCTCACCATTAAAGTGATCATCATTGGCATAGCTTCCAACGCAGCCTTAATGAACAATTTCCTTATGACAGACATAAAGGCAGATAGCTCTCAGTGCAAGAAGCATCAGGGTTGACCTCATTTACTTACATACAAAATCCCACTCAACTTCCATCATGGCTGGGGCTCCATCAGTACAAACAGCAATGAAGTCCATCCAGTGAAGTTTATGCTGCTTGAAAAAATCACTGACCATTTCAAAAATGTCTTGACCATTTGTGGTGGTGCAGATTCTTGAACAGTATTGTCAGCTGTTTGTACCATTCAAACACTTTGAGTTGAGGGCTGCCCTTCATATCGTCGGATCTGTCGGTCCAAATCACAAATTTTCCTGCTTTTTTTAGTCCATGAACGCATCTTTTTCACATGTTGTTAAAGAAGAATATGACGTGACATTAGGTCAGTTCACCACTTGATGTTTTCAGAAAACAGGACCAATTCAAACTTCTTGTCAATCTCATCACCAAAGACAGTCCTGACCATTGCAAGGGCTATTGGTTTAACAAATTTTCACTGATATAGTAGGGTTTCATTCAACATACCATTCTCCAGGAGACCTAGAAAAAGATGTCTTTGTAAATTTTTCTAAAGAAACCAACCCAGAATTTAATGAGAACAAAATGCTTTTTTATTCCAAGAAAAATCGCTGAAACTGTCACTCATCTGAGGTTTACAGTCTTCCCTGAAACTTTCACTCAGCTGAGGTTTACGGACTTCCCTGAAACTTTCACTCAGCTGAGGTTTATGGGCTTCCCAGAACTGCTGGCAATATAAATGAGACCTAGATCTGTACTGTTGATGGGCTTATCTCTCACATAAAACCTGCTGCATAGTCACTCTGGCTACAGCAGGCAGAATCAATGAGATACATGCCTTGTTGTTCAATCTGAACATTTTACAGTTCTGTCATGATGGCCCTACTTTCATTGCTTAGAATAGGCTCACACTCATGGGCATTCACTCATTTTCATTTGTGGTGACACCTAATTTGTTAGTCCATTCTTAGCAGGGTCATCTACAGAACCCTCTGAGGGCTTTTAAAATGGTATCTGAGACAAACCAAGCCAGTATGAAGAGTGAGATCTCACACATTTACACTGATATCATCCTGGAGAACTAACCTAAGACCAAATAAAGCTGCTTATTTCAGCTCATGAAGTTAAAGCAGTCACCACAGGCATAGCTTTCAAGTGTAACTGTTCCTTTACATTTGTCCAAGCTGGGAGGTGGAGGGTGGAAACAACTTTCTCTTGGTTTTAACTGGGAGATCTTTCAACCCATAGGGCTCAGATGGACTTGGAGGGACCTATATTAGCAGCACAACAAGGTACCTTCCCAGGTGTCTCAGCAGTTTCTCAGTAATGTGGCCTATCACCTTCCAGTGGACTTTGCTTGGGGAGAAAAAATTTCCCAGTCAGCCACATCTGGGCAGAGCTAACAAAAATCTGATACCCCAACAACCTGGGCCACACTTATTTCTTATCAATCTCATCCTCTGTTCTAAGTGAAGTGCCCATTAGGCTTGTGGAAAAAAAATATTTGGTTTTCTTGCTTGAGAAAACTTTGATCATGCTGACAAAGTGTGACATTTTATTTGCAAGTTGTTGAATGATTAGTATATGATTAATATTTATCACTATGTCTGTTAACTGTACTCCTGTCAGAGCTTTACACTTTGTGTACAAAGCAAATCATATGATGTATGAATGGGGAACAGATTGCCTGGATTATTATAATCAGTGCTCTCTTGACTTTATCATACATGTGATTCTAATGGTGGTAGGACAAAAATGTCATTGTTAAGGTCATCCACAGCACGTAGCATTTTGTAGTTGAAGTCAACGACTTTTGAAAATTAACAGCTTTCTTTTTTATTACTGAATGGGGGGGGACAGTATTCTGACTCATTCTATCCATTCATTGCAGAAACCAGTCAAAGCCAGTCCACTGGATACTGGAACTGTTTTAGCAGTAGTTGTACCTGGTGCAGTGATGTGTGGCTGAGTAATCAAATTATGGTTAACCAATGTACACAACAAGCTGATATTGTTATAATCTGGAATGTTTAGGCTGGTGCAGGAAACTTTTTTTTTTAAAGTGGTATAAGTAATAAGGAGACCAAATGTGGTCCATTACAGATTTAGAGTTTTTCATTACAAATTTGCTATCCATTAGCAGAGGTGAGATAAGTAGGAAATGATTTTAGCAGAAACACTTCAGTAAGTATTTTGGGGTTTTTTTTGTGTCTAGTTTAATTGCTATTGCTTTGTTCACGATTTCTAATGAACAGTAATTTCATATGTTTTTGTTTATATCTTTTCATATTTTAAGTACAACAATTACAACATTTTGTGACAATAATATTTACAAAATATGGCCCTTTGGGCACATGGAATTGGAGTCAGGGCTTCAGATATTTTTAAAGTTTTCTTTAAGTACTGTTGGCATATAGAGTTGCACACCAGCAGGTATATTTCTCTCATGATAGGAAGCTTACTTACATACCAAAGGGTACATGAGATAGGGCTTCTCTTGGGTAAGGGGATGTGACTACCACCACTTCTTGCCTGTTCTCCTAAGGTAGTATGATCAGATAACATATATTAAGAAGAAACCAGTAATTGGAGAAAAATATTTTCATTCGATTATATATACCCAATTGTAAAATGAGGATACATCCTCTCAGCATCCCCGCTGTTACATTCCACTAACAGAGCATGCATTCTGCTCCAGTATCAGCAGGATTTAGCACCGATCCTTATATCCAAGGGATGTTCACTCTTGTCTGACTCCCATCTGTGTGAGCACTCAAATTTTATTTATTTTTTATAACTTAAACTTCACTTGGAGGGCTGGATTTGCAAGGTAATGGTTATATGATTAAATAATTATAATCATGCAAGCATTATAAAAAAACAAGGAAAATATTGCATTTTATTCGTTACTAATTTCATACTGTTCAGCTCAGAATAAATAATTCAGTGTTAAGAATTCTTTTATTCTTTTTATTTTATTCCTTGTCTGGATCATCTACACTTCCCATGTTCAGTGAAACAAACTATTCTCTTAATTGTAATGCACATCAAAATTAGACATTTAAGATCGATTGTCAGTGAAAAATAAGTCTAATATAGTGAAGTGATTAAGTTTCTCCAATTTTTGTATTGAATTAAATTTATTTAAGATGCTTTACTCTTGTGCCAGCCAGTATACTGCGGTCATTACTCACTGCTGTTGTGTTCATTACTAATACAGAAGATTTAAAAAATAACTTGAATGTGTTTTCAAAGTAAACCTGTTACAATATACAAATGAGAATCACTTCATTTATGTATCTGTGTGTAATGTGATAATCTGCTACTACATTGAACTGCCTTTTGCATTAGAGAATTAGAGATCATGATTTTTGACTTTGACAATATTCTTACCGTGGTCATAGCAATCCAGTATGCATGTACTCCACACTTTATTACAGGGTCCGTAGGAGACCTTGAAAAGCCTTGAAAAATGAATTGTTCCTTCAAGGCCATGAAAACACCTTGAAAATTTAAAATATTGTCTTGGTACCTTGAAAAACCTTGATTTTCTTGAAACTAAAATGAATTAATGATCAGTTTTCATTTTACATAATTAAATAAGAAGAAAAAGGGAAAATCAACAAAAGAAACAATCTCTCGCTCTAAGTTTGTGCGGGAATGGAAATTTTTCCACAACTGGCCACTGCATAGTCATACATTTTGAACTTTTGATTGTACAAAGCCCGGATGTAGCAGTGGTTTAAATTTTAATCATTCGCTTTGACATGGCTAGATGAAGAAAAATATAACATTTGGATTATGAAATCTTTCTCAGAGAGCTTTGCAAAATGCAAATCATTCCAGAAGGATATTGACTTGTGTGCAATGGGAGAGAGTGCTCCATGGTCACGTGCAGCTGAGAAAAAAAACAAGCTCTTGTAATGGTGCTTAATACAGGCAAAACAAAAAGCCTTCAGCATGAAATCATTTTTGACGAAGAGGTATGTCTTTGAACACTGAGATTCAAGTTTTAAAATAGAAACTGTATAATCTTAATTATAAAATTTGTTCTTTTTCAAGACTGAGTGGAAATAGAACAGACAGTAATTGCAACGAACATAATAAATCTAAAAAAATAAAGAATACATCTAATATGAAATAGTTTAAAATATCCATATGCTGTTTTTAAATAAGCAGTAATATAAAAAAATATCTTTACTTTTTTTGTTTATGGGGATGAGTGAAGAAGAAAGGACGGTACTGAAAAAGACATTGAGACAACGACAGCTGCTGCTGATAACTATGCATTGAAAGCAAAGATCTATAGGAAAATTTCATTTATCATGACATCAAAATAATTTGAGGAAAAGTGTTAAGGACAAAATGGCTGAACTTGGAGCTCTTGAAAAACAGCTTGATGACAAGCTACAAAAACTGAAAAATTCACTGTAAAATATTTTGGACTTTGTAAATAGTGTAGTACAGATAGAGCAAAATGAAAATTTGTTAAATGACTACCTTTTTCTAATGCCCAGATGTAGGATGTTTAATATTAATGGGAAAGATATCAATGATCATACTACTGACTTCATGTTTTATTTTGTTTTAAAAAAAATAAATTTTCAAGAAATGTTCCTCATATGGAGTAATAGTAAGTACTAACTTGTGTTTACATACAGTTTCATTTAAGTATCCTTTAAAATTAATGTAATAATGCACTCTTGAAAAACATGATTTTGAACCTTGAAAACCCTTGAAAAAAAACTCGAAAATTTTGAATGAAATATGCTACTAACCCTGTTATTATCACATAGATTTCTTTCCAAAAATTCACTTCCAATGGTGAAATGGGTGAAATGAGAGGCCTCTTTATACACTTTCAGTTGGATAATATCACATTGACTTCTTAATTTTGGAAATTTTTCGTACAAATATCATCAGTATGTTAGCAGATCATCTCAGGAAGTCATCTGTTTCCATGTGGTTTGAATTGGCTCTATGGCGATTTTTAGGCAACCTGTTTCGGAGGGGCCCTGAGTGGCCGAGTGGTCTGAAGCGCTCACCGTTCCTGATCACTGCCATCTCACCTCTGTCTGCGTGGGTTCGAGTCCAAGGCTCGGCTAGTGTGGGTACGTGGGAAAGCCTGCCAGTAGCTTCTCGTGGGTCGGTGGTTCTACCCTGGGTTTTCCAGGGTTCTTCCTCCACCAGTTATACTGGCCACCATGTATAGCCTATTTTGTGCTGAAAAATGGCGTTAAACCCTAGAACAACAACAACATGTTTCAGTAATTTCACCCAAAAGCTAAACACATATTCTTGGATTAGCACATGTGAAATTGCTCTAAGATCTAGAGGTAATCCTGGCACAACAAACATGGGGTATCATACTTGGCATATTCTGCCATCTTTGTTCTCATCCACTCCCGCTTTACAGGTGGTGTTCTCAGCCTGAGGAAACAGTATTCACAGTATTTTTTCATGTTAGGGTGTGAAACTTTGAAAGAATCATGTGGTTTTTTTTCTTTCCATGTTATACTTTTTTTGCTGTGATGTTGTTCATTGAATCTCATATTATGCAAATATTTCATGCAGAAATATAAATATGTTATAAAATTGTATTTATTCAAATATATTCTTGAAGCGGACAAGAGGGACACGTGGTAGATACAGAAGTGTGAATGTTTTCATGTGATTTACTACATAAGGCAAGGATAAAATAAACTTGGGAGTAAAATTGTAGAAGCACTTGAGACTTTGTATGAAAGAAAAAACATTTGATTTTCTCTCATTATCGCAGATGTCACTTTTTAGGGTTGAAAACACTGTTTACTTTTTCATGGATGATAAATTTTTATGATAAACTTGATTTGTAGGTATTGAAATATCTCATACTTTTTTAAATTATAAAATTACATTATTTTGATGACTTTTTATAAAAATGTGTTGGAAGCTCGTTTGCTTGATTTACTGCCAGTAGATATTTTGAGCATAAATAGAACTGCCCAGTTATATACAGACCTGTGGAATTGAAGTTGGACTGATATGTAACTGTTTCAGTGTAATTATTAAATAAACTAAATTCTACAAGAAGTTCTTCGGTTAAATATGAATTCAAACTAAATTTAGCATTGCCTTTCTGTGTTTTAGTAAATATGGCCTACATAGCTACATGAAGGACTTGTTCACTTGTCCAGATGCTGTTATGCTATACCTGTGTGCCCAGTATAGAGTCTATGATATACCAGTGGGAGATGCCAGAACAAAGGATTGTGTTGACTTTATTATCCAGGAATTCAGTAAACTCAGACTTTTTTATTCTTCGTACAGCCAGGTAAAGTCCAGTTATTGACACATTATTAACAAAGTCACTCTATGTCATATGAGAGGAGTTGATAAGTCTTGGTTTAGGTTGCATCTGAACCATTCTGAACCAAAAAGCGAAAACAGAATGTAGATGAAATCATGGTGACAGAATTCTCAGAGATGTCCTGTAAGTATAGTCTAGATATTTCATGTATTTTTTACATGCCAAATATTCAGTAATAATGCAGTCAGAATAAAAGTAGAACTACCCTAGAAATTTGTGTCCCTTTAATTTTGTTGGTGATATTTGAGTGATTTGGCTAAAAATTTAAAATGTAGTTAATTTAGACATTGTTATTATAGGATACAGAAAGATCTTTTAAGACAGGCGTGTGTTTCTAAGTATTAATACTATTCTGATGACTCAGTTACAAATATTAAAATGAAGAAAAAATGTGAAAAATATATTTTAATAATTGCTGATACTTTTCATCATTTTTTATACTAATTTGACTAATAATTCATCTACTATTAATAATAACTTAAAAAATATTTTTAATACTGTCTTTTTTATATTTTTTGTTGTTGCCATTTTGAAATATTATTTAGGCCTGAGACAGTTTATAAATTCCTTAACTAGTTAACCTTACCATAACCAGCTAATTGCAGTTGTAAACACCTGATACACATTGTATGAACTGTCAAGAATTACAGCATAGTAAAAGTTTCCTGTTTCTAAATGCTAGTGACACTTGCTGACTCAAAGATAACTCCCACTTGCTTTGCATGAGTTCTATGTATACATTAAGCCTTTAATTATTTTGTCATATTCTCCACCAGTTTTCATGCAGTAATCAGTAACCAGTTAGGCTGATTATCAAGATCAATCAGACACAAAGTGTTATTATGACTTTTTGGTCTTAAACTTTGAAATAGAAAGAAGCAAAACCAAGACATTTTGTAAATTTCAGTTATATTTTTTCCCTAGAACACAAAGTGAAAATTTAAAAGGACATTATAGCTTTGTGAATTAAATCCCAGATAATCCTAACTTGTCTATCACAGTTCCAAAAATTGTAGAATATTCCAAATGAATTCCAGTAGTCTTGAATGAGGTGATGTACCAATAGTCTTGATGTACCACAATGATATAACCCAGAATTTTTTCGAATGAGTCTTCATTTATCCCAAAGTAGTGTTTTAGTACAAAAAATCAATGAGTACTTTGTAATTATAATGAATAATGTAAAAAAAATAATTCCTCTGAAATTAGGGGCCTCGAGTGGTCTAAAGCGCTCTCCGTTACGGATCACTACCATCTCACCTCTGTCTGCGCCGGTTAAAGTCTCGGATTCAGCCAATGTGGGTATGTGAGAAACCTTGCCAGTAGCTTCTTGTGGGTTGGTGGTTCTTTCCGGGGTTTTCCCGGGTTCTTCTTCCACCATTAATAGTGGCCACCATGTATAGCCTATCATGTGCTGAAAAATGGCGTTAAACCCACAACAACAACCTCTGAAATTATAACTGAACACAACTAAAATTGACTCGACAGACTGATATTAAAAAAGGAATGAATAATTGTTTATCTAATCCTTAATATACACTGTCACCTGACCTATGACACAACAAAATGACCTGGATGTGGGTAATTTTTTAAAAGAAAATTCCATCAGATAGTGTGAAGTTAACTTCCAGAACCTTCTAAGGCTGTAATCAAGGCTAAGTATTAAACTCAAATTCAAGTTAACATCTTTAAAACAAATGACAATAGTCAGGTAGGCCAGGATTCTACCCTCAGACATGGACAAAGGTCAAGCACACAATACAGTAGAACCTTCTGCCAAATTTAATGGTCTCTCAAGAGAGGTGGTCTCATTACAGGTCATAAGACTAGAATCAATAAATATGTGCATTGTGAATAAGGTCTCTCAATACAGGTGGTCTCACGTAACAGTAGGCTTTCAAGACAGGTTTTATTAAAATTAAATATTCAACTTGAGTGCTGCAAGGATTAAATTGACTGAAATATAAAACCATAAGACACATGAAACGTCAAAGAAAAAAACCCAGAATACATGCATTTGTGAATGTGTATGAGTTTAGTATAGCAGTTTATGTTACTGTAACTTTGCTGCAACTTGAGCATATTTGTTGCCATGTTTCAAATTATTTTTCAATGCTTTTTTGTTATTATAAGAGACTGGAAGTGAGAAATTTCATTTAAATTTGTTTATACATTTACTCAGCTGACTAAAAAGATTTATTTAGATTGCATTATTGTGTAAGATTTGGCATGTAAATAAAATATATTATTAAAGTCATGACTCTATTTACTGGATATTTATAAAATTCAGACATATTTTAGCAGAGATTTCATCTCCATTGTATTTTAATTCATGGCATTGTAGCTGTAGATTTGTTCCCTTTGGTGTACAAGACATATGTAAAGTAGAACATGCTTTGATAGACCATCCCCTTTGCTAAAATATTATGGTCTCATTACAGTTAATAACACCTTATAATGAAACAGTCTGTGCTTTGAGAAGCTGGTCTCTCAAGAAGAGTAGTCTCATATCAGAGGTCATTTAAGACAGGTTTTACTGTATTAACTTGTCATTGTTCTGCATAAGCATTCACATCATACCACGGCATCTCATCATGTACATTAGTCTGCAGTGTCTCCCAGAAATAGAATAGATTTAACATTGCCTATGGCATTGGTGACATTTTTTGCCAATTGCAAACATTTACAAAGAATAAAAAGATATGGTTTGAAATTTGAAATTAAATTTTTGCTTAAACATTTTTTGCATGGTCACACTGTAAGCCCCAATTTTTGGGAGGGATAGGTGTCATACTTGGACTATAAAATTGGAAAATACTCCCTTTTCAAATGGTCATGGTCAGAGTAAATAAAATTTGCATTCAGGTTTTGGTTAAAGTTTTCTCATTTTGTTATTTTTCTTAAACTGGGATTGATTTTCTTCTGATCATGTATGAATCAATGTGAAGGTAAGGTCATTCATTTACAGAATGCATACATGCTTATTTTACCTTAGGGTCAAAATGAAACTCGGTGGGGGGGGGTAAGTCTGGATTACAGCTTTTATTGCCTTATATTTATTAAACCATATGATAGATTATGTTTGTATGCAAAATGAATCATTATGGAGCTAAGCAATTTTATCCTGGAACATACTTGCTTAATCTTTTGTCTTGGAGTAAAGGTCACGTTTTATGTCAGTGCTCTGATTATGGTGTCCACATGCCAGCCCTGGCCTTCTTGTCTGAAAATCTTGATTACGCTTTCGGCTGAAGCTGTATCATAATGGTCGTAGTCTTCAGCCATGAAAGGGATGGATTTTAGAATTAGAAAGTTCTTCCCTTTCTTATCCAAGGCCCATACCTTCACTCTGACTTTAATGTAAGGTCAATGTTATTTTAAAAGTGAAAACATTGTATCAAGAATACAAGCAAGTAAGAAATATAATTCCTTGGAATTTGTTTTTTTTTCATTAAAGCACAGCGTGAAAAGATCCAGATATGACCAGTCACTTTCTACCAGAAGCACAAAATTAAAGTAAGTGGCAGACTTCTATTATACATTTAAAAGCATTCATTTTTTTCTAAGTTGCAATTACTACCTGTGTCGGGAATTTTGATTTATTAATTGTTATTCAATCAGATTATTACTACCAAATTTTATCCCCGTCTTTTAAAGTTTTTAAGATTAAAATTGTTTCGCTGTTCTGCTCTTTTCATTGAATTTTGGAAATAATTATCTTTACATTTATAATATTATAAAGAATCAATGATGAAATTGATTTTATGTAGAAGAACAATTGACTCACTGTCTCACACAAGATTATTACATAGAGATGCCATCTACTCTGGATTTTGCACAATTGTTATGAATTTGTTGTGCAGTCCACATTTTTTAAATTCCACAAAATAATAATGTTATGGGATAGTATTTTGAATGGGAGTTTTCTATGTGGACATTGATTAGGAGAAAACTACATCACCAGTATTTTACACTGCTACATAGAATATTTAGTTCTCATTTTAAAAAATGGACTATAGAGAGCAAGAAACCAGTTGATTAGACTGTGTAGATGAAAAATGATGTCAGAGATGAAGAGAAAAGAAAGTTGCTGATGATCCATGAGGAGAAAATATTGTTTATGGTTAGGAATTCAGGTCTCAGGAATTGGTGGAATGCAAATGGCATCTTTATTCATGTTGGACCTTAATTGTTTTTCACACTGTACATCTACATACATCCTCATAGAAATAACAAGTTTGTTACTTTAAAAAAAATGTATTATTGATTCTAGAGGTGTTGCCAATATCCTGAAAAATTGAAACTAGGATTCCTGATGTGCATGTTCATTAGTTGCTATCTCAGCTATTCCAGGCTGTTTCTTTTTTGGAAGGTGAGCGGTGAGTTGAGGCCAATCATCAACCTGAGTCACCTCAACCAATACATTTTGCCACCAAAATTCAAGCTGGAATGGCAAGATCAATCTGTCTGTCCATCTATCGGGATGAGTATACCATCAGTCTTGATGTTACTGATGCATATTTTCATATCCCTACCCATCCGACATCACGGAAATCTCTCCATTTTGCTAACTGCAACATGGTTTATCAATGGCCTCCCCTTTGGCTTCAGCATCAGCCCTTGGTTTTCTACCAGGTTATGGATCACATCACACTGTTCCGATTGACTTCATGTACAGTGATGGCTGCATACCAGGCCAACATCCTCCAGAAACGTATGGAAAGTTCGATTTTACTCCAAGGCAGAAATGATCTTTTCACTTTTAGATCATATAGGCTTGCTAATGAACTGGGAAAAGTCGACCTACATCCGTATCAGTTTTGTGTGCATCATGGTATGGGGTTTATCACCAACCTGAATCTGGTACAGCTTCCTCGTGTTTGCATTATCAAGATCATCAGACTCATCGAGTCAGTTTCCAACATGATCAAACAGTCATGGCCATGCCTGAGATATGATCATTCCTGCATCAGTGGTGCAACCCAGGTTGGCTGACCATTTGGATCCTGCTGGAGGAGCCCCAAGTGGATATCATTGTATGTACTGATGCCAGTATGTATGGTTCAGTTGCCCACCTGTTGCCAGACTTAGCTACTCTCAGCAGCATGTGGGATCCAAGGGAGTCGCCTCTACACATCTACCTTTTAGAAATGAAGGTCACCATCAATGCCATTTGCTTCAGGAAGGACCTCATTATGTCCGACATCTCCGTGGTTTTGACTCCTCAGACAGGGTGGAACCAAGTATGTTTTAATTTGGCAGTTTCTGTGTTGGTGTGACATTCTCAATGTACAAATCAGATATATTCTTGACAAACTCAATGTCCTGGCTGACACTCTATCCAGGACATTTCAAGCCCTTCACATGGAATGGTCTCTACATCAGTCGATCTTTACTTGTATTTATGCTCTTTGGGGTATCTGATGATTGATAATTTTGCGACAAGGTGGAATTACAAGCTACCCATCGTTGTCTCTCCAGATCCAGACCAAGAAGCTTGGGTCGTAGATGCTTTGTCAGTCAGTTGGGAGAGGTTGGAGCAATTGCCTACCCACTCCATGTTTTGGTACCAAAAGTAATCCAGAAGTTATGGGGTCAGAAATGCAAGATGATTCTGATAGCTCCTCACAGATGGTACAAGACCAGGATTACAGATCTACTCAATCTAGCAGTATATCTGCTCAGAAAGATTCCAGCCAACCTGAATCTTTTCAAGCAAGCATGGTCATCGGTGTTCCATCCCTGCATAGATGGTCTTCTTGTCTGGACAGTCATGCAAGACAAACAATTTAATCCTGTGATTATGGATACAGTAAGAGGGACATCCACTCTGAAGGCTTGCGAGGGAAAGTGTGGTGTGTTTTCAGGAACTGGTGCCATATTAAGAACATTGTCCCTCTGAGTGCCTCAATCCCTCAGCTGGCCAATTTTTTTTCTTTGGCTCTTTGAAGAGAAACAGTTAGCCCCAATTACTGACAAAGTCTACTGCTCCATGATATCAGACACATTCCGGCATCATGGCAGACATGATGTTGGGCATGATAAGGATCAGATATTTTAGCCAGTTTTGATCTCAATCGATCAAAATCCATTACTCTGTTTCCATGGAATCTGTCCTGGCTTTTCACATGGCTCAGTTCAAATAAATTCTAGCTTTTAGCCCAGACTACACTAAAGTTACTATCATGCAAAACATGTTTTCCTGATAGCTTTAGGTTCAGTATGCAGGTTGAGCGAGCTACATACCTTTTCCGCTGACCTGAACTATCTACAGTTCAAATTGGATGGTTTGGTAATCATCTTGACACAACTAGGCTGTATAGTAAAAAAAATATAGGTTACTGTCTGTTGGTAATCTAAGAGTTGTGATTTGCTCACTCCATTCCATAGACAGGTTGAGAGCAGCAGCCAGGCAAGATACTATTTGCACATTCCAGCACTATTTGAAATGCACAGAGATAAGTTTTGGCACATGCAAGTGGCTCATTCTGCCGGTGAAAGTCAGGAAACAGAATGTCAGCCTTGAAGCCATTGCTTCATGGCTGAAATGGGTTTTACTCTTGGCATACTCAGATGTGTCACAAGATCAGAGTTGCCTCCTGAAGATCACTGTTCATGAGATGAGAGCGATCTCTGCAAGCCCCTCATACAAAAGTAATGTTTCAGTCTGAGATGTAATAGAAGCTGTTGGCTGGCAATGCAGTCAACCTCTCGAGTTTTTATCTCAGAGGTTTAGCTTTGCAGAGACAAAACTTGAATCTTGTAGGTCTAGTGGTGACAGCCCAATGACCACCAGACCTGAATTAAAATGTACAATATGTCCTATCAGCTTTGCTAGATTTGCCAATGAAATTTTATAGTTCAGATGATTTCAGTAATTATCATCGTAACCATATGTAGGGGTCACAGATCAAGTGTTCTTAGGCTGTGTTGCTAATGAAATTAAGAGCATGGGTTATTGTTCCCAAGGGAAAATCCAGCCATCATTCCCTAGAAGGATACCCGAGGTAGAGGTTTGATGCTTAGCATTCCTTCCTCCTATTACCCTATTGTCCTAACATTAATGTGAATGGCAGATGTATTTGAAGGAGAAAGATAAATTTTTGTGTACATTGTTTCTTCTGAGAATACTTACCCAATCACATTACTTAAAAACCCTCTCAGCCAACCCACCATGCAAGCAGCCTTGTTTGTATATAGCTCAGCTAATACACCAGCTACACCTGGCGGTGGCAAGAGGACATAATGGGCAAGAGTTATTGCCCTTTGTAAACATGAAATAGAATAAGATGATTTTCTTCTTTCATTAGTGCTGGATTCGCAAGCTAGCATACTAATGTCCTGTGTTAATGTGATTGGGTAAGTATTCTCGGAGAAACACAATTTATTTTAAAATTTGCTTTCGTTAGAGAAGGAATTTGTAGGCAATTAAGTCTTGACTGCAAAGGGTGTTCTCACCTATGTTATTTGATTTTTAAAAACTTTTTTGCCACTGCTATTGCTCCTAGAAAGTGATACTTGTTTTCTATCAACCTATGCTTACATAATGAAAATGAAGATTTGAATATATTGTTTGAGATTTTCATACCCTGTTGTATCTTTCTGTCAGGGATGCATCTTTTCTGACAGTGTCAGTAGATGAGAATCGAGAACGTGAACTGGTACAGCAGATTCAGAAGATACAGGCAGAACTGAAAGAAGATGAAGATAATTATCGCAAACTTCAGTACAAATCTCAGGAACTTGATGCTACTATGAATCAGCTGAGAGAAGAAAAGGTAAGTAAATGCATTGACAATTAACAATTAGGCTTGCTTACTGTCAGATTATTGGTATGTAATTGCATTGTCAGGTTTCTTTTGTGTCAGATTTTTAGCATTAAAAGGTATGTAATTGCATTCACAATTAAGCTTATTTTGTGTCAGATTTTAGCGTTAAATGACATGTAATTGTATTGACAATTGGGCTTATTTTATGTCAGATTTTAGCTTTGAAAGGTATGTAATTGCATTAATAATTGGGCTTGTTGTATTTCTGACTTTAGCCTTAAAAAGTATGTAATTGCATTGACAATTAGGCTTATTTTGTGTCAGATTTAGCATTAAAAGATATGTAATTGCATTGACAATTAGGTTTATTTTATGTCAGTTTTTAGCATTAAAAGGTATGTAATTGCATTGACAATATGGCTTATTTTGTGTCAGTTTTTAGCATTAAAAGGTATGTAATTGCATTGACAATTTGGCTTATTTTGTGTCAGTTTTTAGCATTAAAAGGTATGTAATTTCATTGACAATTCGGCTTGTTTTTGAGAGACTTTAGCATTAAAATTGTTTACTACATATATGGTTTCATAAAGAATAAAAGCAGATTACATTCCCAAGAGCAGTTACATTAATCTTCTAAGCAGCTGTAAACCAAATCAGTTTTAGCTTTTTATTCTATACAGATTGGTACAATAATCTGTGGGGCCCCGAGTGGCCGAATGGTCTAAAGCGCTCTTCGTTACGGATCACTGCCATCTCACCTCTGTCTGCAGTGGTTCGAGTCTAAGATTCAGCCAATGTGGTTATGTGAGAAAGCTTGCCAGTAGCTTCTCGTGGGTTGGTGGTTCTTTCCGGGGTTTTCCCGGGTTCTTCCTACACCATTAATACTGGCCGCCATGTATAGCCTATCATGTGCTGAAAAATGGCGTTAAACCCCACAACAACAACAACAACAACAACATTAATCTGTTTGTCCTAGTCATTAAATATTGACAGTTTCTTTTTACAAAGTGATGGAAAATGGGATCGTATGAACTTGGTCAAAACACTTTTCTTGCACACTTTAGCATTTAACCTTGTTTAAAACTACAGGTGGGTGAAACTGTGTATATCATTGTTTGAGAGGTAGAGGGAGAGAGAGATTAGTACATAGGTGAAAACTACTAATGCCAATTAAACTTTATCAGTATGGTCTCTGTTTCCTAACTTCAAAACAGTTGATTTCTGTATTACATGCAGATTTTATGCTTATTATGTGCATGCCAGGTTTGGTGTTAACTAACAAAGCTTTTTATTTTGCTGAACGTTACAGCCAAGGTATGGTAACTGTCATATTGGTCTGTCTGTATACCGGTCAGCCAATTTACACCAGAATAACAAAGTTTCTTGTATATTCCTTGTTGGTATCAATTGATTGCTTGATTGGTTGATCGGACTGCAAATACATACTCACTATGGACCCTGAAATGGACAGTTTTGCTAGTGAAATGAAAACTGAATGCAGAATGATGATGTATTAAATAAGGAATGCATTTTATTGAAAATAAAGAACACAAAACGATTCACAGAATACAAAGAAATGAATAATGGAAAAGAAAACAGAACAAAGATCCAAATGCATTCCATGAAAAGATTTAAAAATCAAATTATTTTCAGACTGTTACTGAATTTCCATGTTAGAAGGTCAATTTGTATGATAAGCTTGCATCAGATTCTTTACAATGACTATTGTAGACTGCTTACAAGATGTGACATTGATCTTGTTGAGGTTGATATAACAGCCACCTATGATGCTATGACATGACTGGTCATTGTATCTGTACAATATTTATTTCAACAAAACAAAATAAAAAATACAATTTGCTGATAGATATTACACAACTATATTTTGACACAGTCCAGATCTAAGCACACTGGTTGCCATTCTTCATTGGGTTTAGTCCAGACATAAACTTTCAATCCTTGCCCAAAACAACTTTAGCATCATCAGTAAAAATGACTTTTGGCAAGTAGTTTTCAATGGTCCAGTTATGTCTCTTTTGAAAGTGTAAGATATGTGATACACTACTCTGCTGAGAAATTGTTATTTGCTTCCTTACAGTGCATCTTCTGAAACTATTTAATCTTCAGTTGACAGTGTTTTCCAAAACATGCACAGAAAAACTTGTTAAAAGTGTGTCAAGTCCTGTAAAGATTTGATATCATTGTCAAAAATTGGATGAACAAGACGAGAAAGTACATGGTCACTCTTTATTCATGATTTGGTCTCCAGCTTATTTCTCAGTTTTTATTGGCCCTGGTTTATGGGCCTCATTTTGTCAGACCTTTTTATGAATCATGGAACATGATATAATTCCAATTGTTTCAAATATCGTTCTACAGATTAATTTTGGACAGAATTGTCATCAGCCTCTGACATCCATCCATCCACACACACACACACATACACAAAGAAAGCATCTGTATGATAGTTGACATGCAAGTATAAATTAATTACAAACACAATTTGGGATGCATTTGAAATGAAAATGTAGTGCAAATGAAATGCAAACGAAATGCAGATTCTGGTCAAATTATTTCAGGATCAGTAGTTAACTTGAAAGATTGAAAATCATTTTTAGACCAAAATGTATCATTGGAGAGGAATGGTAATGTATAAGAGGCAAGACTGTACATTTTTAGATTTTAACCTAATTTGATATGCTGATTTTATGTTATTTTCCTAATTTTGACAGAAACAGCTGATGCTGAGAAAAGACAGGACCAAAAAGCTTCAATCCCAGATTGAGTCCAAGAAACAAAGGTAAAACATGGCAATTTGTTATGATGTACATCGTTGTATTTGGTTGAATATGGCAGAATATTTCGAAAATCAACCATGATCACTCACTTTTACTAGCTGTCTTGGCAAAAAAAGTGAAGTTTAATTCGTCTCATCTACTTTACTTCTTGTTTGTATGTTGATAAGATATGTACATTTATTCCCTGATTTAATAAACTTTTTGTTTTACAGACTTAACTCAAACCATCTTACGCTATTAAAAAAAAAATCTAGTGAACAGTTAAAGCCCTGTATCTTGCATCTCCAGCTTTATTGCATGACTTAACCAAATTTTATTTTAGATTCTAGTCAGCAGTTCAAGATATTTAGCTTTTCTCTGACATTAATGCATAAATTAATTGTTTTCAGAGGTTTGTCTCATTGAACATTTAAGATTGAATAAATATTCTCTTAGAAATTTTATATTTTGATTTTAGTGAATATTATCATTGAGCAAAGGTTTCTTATCATTCTTTATACTCAGAATTTACTTTTTGATCATAATCCACATTTGGTCTCTTGCCAGTATATTAGATTCAGAAATACTGTCGTAGTTTAGCTTTAACATAGAAAGCAGCGGTAGACAAGATGCAACAATCCATGCACATTCATTTTAAATTCTTCATTACAGTGTTCAAAATGTGGAATCAGAAGCCATGAATCTCCAAGCAGAAGAAGAAAAGGCAGCCAAGAAGATTAAAGACATAAACCTGAAAAAACAAAGAAATCTGGAGCAGTATACATTGAACACACAAGTGAGTCTTATTTAATATTGATTTATGTTGATTCTAGGAACTTGGGCAATGTCATTACATTTATACATGTGAAAATTAAATGTCCCTCAGATGATGTTTTTATTAATGCACAGCATTTGACATCAAGTTTGAGATATGTTTTGGTCATTTTTTTAAAGTTAAAGTGTATTATTATTTTTTTATTTATCCAGTCACCAAATTTTAACGGACAGCAGTAACAGATGGTGTAGATCAGTGACACTACCAGACCTCTATGACCCACAGATAGTAATCAAGCAATCATGGCAAATAATCGCAAGTTTTTTAACAAGCATCTCAGGGATCAAGCTAGACTTGAATTTGAGGGAGAAGTGACTTCTCCTTTTGGACAGAACAGGGAGAAGTGATTTTTGAACAGAGAGAAGTGGGAGCAAAGCAAGACAGGAAATATATATATATATCTATATGTATGTAACAAACTGACTACGAACAGTGCAAAACTAGTATCTAGCTAGCCTAAGCGCTTTCGACTCTTAATGAGTCTTTTTCAAAGGCAAATACAAAACATAGACAAGACTAACAAATAAAACAGACAAACCATCTTTGTAAAACTTTACATGACTATTACTTGTTGTGGATGCTGAAAGATATTTTATATTGACCTAGAAATCGATGAACCATAGTGTCATCATTATTTTATGTAAATTTATGTACGTGCAGATTATATCCCGGATTAGATATCTTCACAAAACATTGTTTTTGCCAGACTTGAAGGCACAAACCTTACCTCAAACTGAGCATGTTTTTTGAGCAGTTCAGAGCAAGCTTTTGCCCAGAATTTTGCTATAGTGTTAGTTGAAAAATATTGAACTTGTAGCTATTTTTTTTCAGCTGGTCGCATATCTGAGTGGTTATGATTTCTTCAAACATTTAGACCAGTTGTTGCATCTGGCTAACTCATAATGCCATTGCCAAAAGCTAGAAGTCTTCCTCATGCCTGCGACATAGGATGGTTAGGTCAAAAGATATCAGAATATCCAATAATAGAAAACTTTGCTCATCAGTTCATTCTTCCATAATCTTTTTTATATTTATTCTTTATAGGTAAATTTGTTAGAAAAACGTAAGTTTCACTCAAACTATTAGATGTATTGTCTTCATAAAGCACTCCCTCCATCCCCCATACCCTGTTTAAAAGTAGGTTACTTTGGCCTATGTTTGATTCTTCATTTTCTGGTCAAGCTGAGTTTCTCAGTTACTCTCAGTGACCTAATTCATATATTCATTGTAAGTTTGCCTGTGAACACTCTGCAGCTGATCATCAATATAAATTTTACACTTAATATACTATGTAGATAGTGGTTTCAGATGTTGAGAAGAGTTGAGAAATAAAAATGATTTTATTCCTGATATCCTTGTGTAGTGTACCTTATGTGGTCACTGATAAGTCGAGTCCAACTGCAGACAACACAGACCCTGTTCTGCATCACATAATGTGTCACAGCAGACTGATCAGGATCTAAATTGTTTGTTTTACTTATTGCTCTAGACTTAACAAACTGCATAGACCCATATCTGCTGGTGCATTATATAATGGCCTGTCTGGGTCTGTGCAGTTTGCATTTTGATTAGACTTTAGGAGTATAATAGTGGCTTGAGATGAAATCACTAAGAAAATGGTTCTACTTGCAAAATACAAACGCATTTGTGTTGTCCTTGATGCTATTTGTGGCTTGCCCTGACTAAAACTGTTGACCTTGTTTCAACCAGGATGTGCCCTTGCAGGATTCATGCAAAATGGACACCATGTCCTGCAAAAATAAAAGAAATTCAGTGCACCAACAGTGGCACAAATAAAATGGACAGGGTTTTTTTATGTTTAATTTGATATGTTGCACCAATCAATCATAAAATATCCTTATTTTCTAAATGATTCTTTAATGAAAATGAATAAATTCCATATAGCAGTCTTTTTCGATCACACCTATGCTGTTTTCCCCATTTACCTGATCCTATATATATATGTGACTATGGATCATCTGAAATAAACATGTTACTTGATATATCCCGTAATATTTCATGCTTAGATTTAGAATAGTACTCTGTTAAGTATGACACTATATTTTTCTAGAGACAGGGAACCAGTCTTGAGTTAGAATATTAGTACCGGTAGTACCAATATTTTTGTCTTTCAAATAACATATTGATGTAAGTTCACCTCCTTAATTTTCATTTGTTATCAAGAACTTTTTGTTTCTGCAGTTTTTCTAAGTACCAGCCACATGATGTGTCCTTGACATAGTGCGGTTTGCAATTGTGTGAGTGGCTAAGTTGTACTAAGAGGCACATATGAAATGGTAGATAACTGATTTCTTTCCCAGTATTATGCTTAGGTCAGTGATTAGAGTACCATAATGTTGGAGGGGCAGACAATAAAAACATTTAACTTTTCCATACTGTTAGTGCATAGTCTGAGGCATCAGTGATCAAAGAGGAGAATCTTAAAGAATGTAATTTATTTGGTTTTTATGCAACTAACAGGCAAAATAGATCATGTAAATGATCTCAGTTTATCGTGAGGTTGGCCAGTTAGGAGTATACCACTGGACCACTTTGTCAAATGAAGGGGGCTAATTGGCCCCATATTTCTCAAACTTGGCTAAAACAATGTTAGTGCAGTGGGAATTGTGAATTTTGCAGCCATCATAGGTACACCAGTTGGGTTTGCTGTTGGGGCTATATTGACAGTAACCAGTGTCAGAGGCAGAACAGGGGCACCAGTGCCCCAGAGCATGTAATTGATTTATAGGCAGTAAACACCTTAAATAATTGGTGCATTTATCTGCCTGCAAGATCATAGTGGCTGCATTGATCAGTGGTAAACTAATACTGGGTCACCAAGTAGAAACTTCACTCGGTGGCCCACGTGGGTTACGATCACTGATATGCTTGTGTTTAAAAATTCTCATATTCTCAGTGGGAAAAAGTTATTTGGATTAGAGAAGGGGTTTGGGAACTGTGATCAGTCAGAGGGATCTCAAACCTTTATTATGCTAATACTATTTATAGGTGAGTATTTATGATAATAACAAACCCAAATTTAAGAAAAATTATGAATAAGTTGCAGTAGACTGTATATCTTTTCTTTCAATTCCAGAGATGTGTGGAATTAAGCATGGAGAAGGTCAGACTAAGTTTCCAGCATACGTCTGCAGTGTATGACTTTAACATGCTGGAAGAGAGAGTTAGAGACCAGTGTACAATACTGCAGAGGGCTGAGGTACCATATTTATCTCTATTTTGCACATATCCAAATGTTAACTAAGTAGATCCAGGTATGCACCTGCATAATGCTCCTCTATCTTTGCATCTGTGTTGAGAACCTCATAATACACTGGTACATATGTGTCCATGCAATGAGGTTCTCATAATGCTCTGGTACATGTGTGTCAATGCAGTGAGATCCTCATAATACCCTGGTACATGTGTGTTGATGCAGTGAGATCCTCATAATGCACTAGTACATGTGTCCATGCAGTGAGATCCTCCTAATGCCCTGGTACATGTGTGTCAGTGCATCAAGGTCCTCATAATACATTGGTATATGTGTGTCAATGCAATGAGATCCTCATAATGCCCTAGTATGTGTGTGTCAGTGCAGTGAGATCCTCATAATACACTGGAACATGTGTGTCAATGCAGTGAGATCCTCATAATGCCCTGGTACATGTGTGTCCATGCAATGAGATCCTCATAATGCACTGGTACATGTGTGTCCATGGAGTTGAACAGACAGAAACAAATATATCTCCTTTCAAATATGTTACCCCCAATTGCAGTTTAGTTCACGACTACATATCTTCATAAAAGTTTGTATAGAGCTTGCACATAAGGGATAAAAGCAGCCTATTTTGGGGTCAAAATGTCAAAGATAAAGGTCATTGTGGCTCACAGACCTGCTGTTATTGCATCACTGTTGTTTTATCTGGCACTATACCACAGTCCAAGGTGATTATTCCCTCCTTCAATTAATAGTTAGCAGTCTAGAATTAAAAACATGACCCCAATATGATCCCTTAGTCAACTTCCATCTTTCAGATTAACGTCCTTCTTCTTGAACTTTGGTTATCAGGTGTCTATTAGCATTTGATGTTTTTCATTATTTACAGCATTTTTGGTACAATTGCCATCAATCATATATTTTTGTGTGTGATATATTTTCTCCCCAGTCCTAGCATAAGTTTTGTTCTCAGTGTCCATTTTGGTTGAATTTTACAGTTGTTTGTTTATTACTTGTTAAGCAATACTTCATTTTTTAACTGGTGTTTCTTTTTCTTGTTGATTTTTTGAATTTTTTTTAATGCTCTTTATGCCTCAAGATGTGGGTACCCATAAAAAGGCTGCCTGGAACATCCATCCATCCCACTTGCTTGGCATACACTTCATGTGCATGCACAGGCAGATGCCCTTTTTGTTCCTTTTGATCTAACAGAGTGTGGGACTTTAAACTTGCCATGCCTGTAGGGATAGAAAGAAGGGGCTTGTTTTATCCTCCTTTACTGGAAGACCCCTTGCATTCCTGAGATGGGGAAATCATTGGTTCCTATAAGAGAGAGTCCATCAGATGGAAATTTCCTACTTCAGCACATTTACAATCACTGACTTTGCCTAGAGGAAGGAAGGGAGGGATCTCTGGTGGAGGGAAGTTGTGAATACCTGGTAGCAAAGGAAGTAGAGCTGTTTATGTTCAAGTGGAGATAGGTAGTCAAGCTAAATACATACGTTTCACTCAAGTAGAGCTGTTTATGTTCAAGTGGAGATTGCTAGTCAAGCTAAATACATACTTTTCACTCAAGTAGAGCTGTTCATGTGGAGATTGTAGTCAAGCTAAATGCATACTTTTCACTCAAGTGGAGATTGCTAGTCAAGCTAAATACATACTTTTCACTCAAGTGGAGATTGCTAGTCAAGCTAAATACATACTTTTCTTATCAAGTAGAGCTGTTCAAGTGGAGATTGGTAGTCAAGCTAAATACATACTTTTCACTCAAGTGGAGATTGCTAGTCAAGCTAAATACATACTTTTCACTCAAGTGGAGATTGCTAGTCAAGCTAAATACATACTTTTCTCTCAAGTGGAGATTGCTAGTCAAGCTAAATACATTTCACTCAAGTGGAGATTGCTAGTCAAGCTAAATACATACTTTTCACTCAAGTAGAGCTGTTCATGTGGAGATTGTAGTCAAGCTAAATGCATACTTTTCACTCAAGTGGAGATTGCTAGTCAAGCTAAATACATACTTTTCTTATCAAGTAGAGCTGTTCAAGTGGAGATTGGTAGTCAAGCTAAATACATACTTTTCACTCAAGTGGAGATTGTAGTCAAGCTAAATACATACTTTTCACTCAAGTGGAGATTGCTAGTCAAGCTAAATACATACTTTTCTCTCAAGTGGAGATTGCTAGTCAAGCTAAATACATTTCACTCAAGTGGAGATTGCTAGTCAAGCTAAATACATACTTTTCACTCAAGTAGAGCTGTTCATGTGGAGATTGTAGTCAAGCTAAATGCATAATTTTCACTCAAGTGGAGATTGCTAGTCAAGCTAAATACATACTTTTCACTCAAGTGGAGATTGCTAGTCAAGCTAAATACATACTTTTCTTATCAAGTAGAGATGTTCAAGTGGAGATTGGTGGTCAAGCTAAATAAATACTTTTCACTCAAGTGGAGATTGCTAGTCAAGCTAAATACATACTTTTCTTATCAAGTAGAGATGTTCAAGTGGAGATTGGTGGTCAAGCTAAATAAATACTTTTCACTCAAGTGGAGATTGCTAGTCAAGCTAAATACATACTTTTCACTCAAGTGGAGATTGCTAGTCAAGCTAAATACTTTTTACTTTTTCATCATATCTTCATTCATTATAAGGTTAGAAGTACAGGTCACTAATCACCAGTCTGTTACTGGTCACTGGGCATGGATCACCAGGTAAGGAGAGTAGTTAGGTATCAAGGTGTCTGTCACCCATCATTGGTCACCAGACACCAGTCAGTGGGTTTTTGGACAGCAGTAACAACTCTTGGGAAGGGAATATTGTCAACAATACACATTCCACATGCCTCATTTCAAGCTTGGGAACTCACACCACCTGGTGGTGAGATGGCTTTATCTCCCTTTCTTCCCATGATGCCACAGATGATCTTCCCATGGGTCTTCATAGTTGGTGGGCTGAAAACCTTTGCCATCCCCACCAACTTTGTCATATAAGGATTGTTAACCCCCAGTGGTGCATTTTAAATTGTCCCTTCTGTTTTATCCACACTCAGTGATAGTTAGAAAGTTAATGCAAAAAGTCTGTCACAAGGTCACAAGGCAGTCAGACAGCAGAAAGTGTGGTCTGCAGCATCTATATACTTTGGTTTCTGGTTTCTGATTATAGTTACGTTCACCTGATTGGCCGCTTAAATCCTCTTCATAAGACTTGGATGCTTCCCAGGTGGAAAATATCATCAGGCATTTTGGGCGCATACTAGCATCAGATACCTCAGTGTTTTATAAACTCTCCGTGCTGGCATTCCTTTGGTTGTCTGCTTCCATTGGCTCATGGAGGACTCATCTCTGGTCTCTTTGAAGAGATTGTAGGGTAGCTGCCAAGAAATCAAGACACTATAAATGTCCAAGAAGCTGTCTGCCTAGCCTCTTCACCCCTGTAGAGATGTTGTTATTGGGACATCAAATGTTTTGATGGAGAACAGTCTTCTGAGGAGCGCCATACTTGCTGAGGAACTGTTATTCAGAGGGCTGAATCCCAACCTGAGAAATCATCAACACCAGTCCCTGGCCAGTTTACCAGGTCCTGCTAAAGTAGCAAAGAAACACCCCCTTCCAGATAGTTCCATTAGAACTATCATACCCAGTTATATATGCCTTTCCACCCTTCTTTTACATAATTTGGCTGCTAGGGCTGGGGGAGGAAGGAGAGAGGCAGTTGGCCATTGGGAATCACACCCACACCAGCCAAAACTGCTTAGTGTCTACCATTAAAGACTATTGGGCAGCCATTTCCAAAACTCTTTAAGTTCTCTATGGGTTCTACCACTCGGTCAGATCCAAATCATTTAGAACTGATGTGGTACTTTTAGCTTCAGACGCCAGTCTTTTGTCTTTTAATGCCGGTCAAGGTTTCTGGTCTGCACAGTCAGAATCGAATATGTTGGGCAGCCTTGATCCATTTAAAATCCTCAGTCTCGATCATAACCTAGCAGGGAATGATCTAAGATTGACTCCTTTGCCTAGTACCAGTTTCGCATTTCTTAATGACTGGGTCATAGGGGAAAAGAAAGCATCAAAACTAGCTTACCCAACTCTCACTGAGAGTCCAAAGCCATGAGACTAGGACTTTTGCTGTATCTTGGGCCTTTCTTAATCATAATTTTTTCTTCTAATGATGTCCCAAAAGTTGCCATCTGGTGGTCCCACTCCATTTTCTCTTCTTTCTATCTGTGCCAAGCCAAAACCATGGCATTCACACACTAGATCTAACTGTGTCAGCTGAACTAGTTGGTAAGCCATTTTTCAGTCTTCAGTAGAGTACCACACAGCAGTGGGAAGTTCACTTTGTCAGCATAACTTTGGCTATCAGTCCTCTACCAAACTGGAAAATTCATCAGTGTAATAATAGGTACTGTATCACAGATATTAAAATGTAATTTTGGGGGTTACAACTAAATTTAATTATGAAATATCTACCCACTATTATTGCAGACCTGCCAACCTTTATGATTTGACTTAAAGTCTTGCAGAAATTACTCTTAAAAGTGAAAGTTACAGAAATCCATTTATTGCAGTAAAGTCATGGTGCCGGCTTGTCTGTGTTTGATAAAGGTTCAGGTTTCATATTAGATTCCAAAAAGGTTGTCAGGAAACTACAGGAGTGTCTCAGAAACTGGAAACTGCATGGTTTCATGGAAAATATCTGCATGTTCAAGCTGTTGTTTATAAAATTTCTAAAAAAGGTTTCCAACTAGTGATACATATTCAAAACAAATGGTACCATGAGCATCTTGTTAAAATAACACATATTACTAATGAATTTTTTCATTCTTGGGGAAAAACAAGCATGAAGGACAACAATAATGTTTATTCAGCATGAAATTTAAAAACAGCGCCAAATGGATTATATCAGGTTGAGAGATAGCAAAAAGCCATTTAGCTCCATAGGGTTTGGAAGTGCAGTTTGTGAAACTGTGCAGATTGTAATTAAGGTCTACCTGTACTTCACAAACTTTTTTGTTGAACATAATGTTTACCATCAATGCTTCAGTCTCTGGTCACACTTCTGAACTTTATGAATGCATGTTTCCATCTTGACAATTGCAATACATGATATTTTGTTACATCTTGCTGAGAATTTGTCCAACTGAAGGCAGAATATTGACTGCTTTATTGAGAAGGTCTTGTTTGGGTTGGCAGATGTGTCATTTCCCAACTCCCTTTCCCTTCCCTGCTCTGATGTCATTTCAGTCTCAGTTCAAGTAAAAGAAAGATGATATTCCAGTCTCAGGCTGGGTTAAAAAAAAATTAATTCTAGAACTCAGCTTGTGAATTGGAGGGGAGAGTAATTACCTTGGATTGGGAATAGCACAAAAGAGATACAGCAGTACAATAATAACAGGTAAGTGTTACATAATAAAAATTGGTTTTACAAACAAACCCAAAAAATATGTTTTACAGAATAACTTTCGTTATAGAGTAAGGTCTTAGACCAAGCTTTGTTCTTGGCTTGCACTTGCAGTAGGAGGAAAAATGTAATGTATAGATTGGGGTCTAAAGGTCAATGGTCATAATATATGTTCTCTTTTATATTTTGACAGCATTATTGCAAAGGATAAGCAGTAATAATATTGCCTTGACCTGTTGATCGTGTCTCACACATATACAGTGGGTAATCAGTAATAATATTGCCTTGACCTCTTGGCCATGTCTCACACACAAAGGTTAAGCAGTAATAGTATTGACTTGGCCTGTTGATCCTGTCTCACACACACAAAGGGTAAGCTGTAATTGTATTGCCTTGGCCTGTTGATCATGTCTCACACACACACAGGGTAAGCAGTAAAAGTATTGCTTTGGCCTTTTGATCATGTTACACACACTATCACACACACACAAAGGGTAAGCATTAATAGTATTGCTTGCACTATTGATTAACACACACACACACAGACTGAGGAAGAAGACATTAAGGTTTTATGCTGTTCATTTATCAGCCTGTCACACTTGTAAGCAAGAGTTTTAAAACTATTGAGCAAGACTAAATTGTAATATTTACATACCGTAAGCTGGTCTGAAGAACCTGTTTGCAGCAAACTTGATTGTTAATTGTTGGTTTTTCCCAATACTGTATTTTGTTCTTTCACTTCTATGCAAATTAAATTATTTGCATTTTTTCAATACCTTTCAGACTGAGTTTGAGGAAATGAAGCTGAATCTGGCACAATGTAAGGAAGTGGCAAAAAAATACCTGGAGGCTGCAAAGAAAATGACCGCCATGGGGCCAGATGAGGAACTCTCAGATCATATAAGACTTGTAAGTGTATGAAATGATTTTAATGCTCGTCTTAACTCAGTAACTGCATACTGCTAAAACTTGTAAATAGAGACTTGTCGGCACCGCAATAAAGCTGTTCCTATAACCCTTGCTTTTGTATTTGAAGTGCCATGTTATTCCTGTACTTTATCTGTCTTCCAATCCATTTCTCTTAACATAGTAGATAAGTTCATCCCAATTTTTTGTATAAGACTACATCATCTGAAAGAATAAAGAGATCAAAATTGGCACTTTGCTTTTCCTGATCTCTCTGTTGAAGACGTTGATATTTACCTTTTCCTGTCATTTAATATTTCATATTTTAAACCAACCTGCTTAATTTTTGTACAGACAGCTCTACTTTGGATTTTCAGTTCATTATTTTTTTATTGATTACTTGGATTTATGTCACGTGCACCCAAAAGGGCATGTGCGATGGAATTAATTCTTTACAAATAACTAAGTGGATAGAAAACAGATTTGCTACATATATTTGTTTTTTAATTTTGGCTCAGTTCTTGTGCCCCCACTATGACTATGGCAGGGGCAGATAACGTTAGGCTTGCCCATATGTATGTGTATACATTCCACAGTTCTACTGGTGTTAGGAATCAGCTGAAACTTAAAGTTCGATGATTTACTCACCATAACCAATGAATTAAAGAATCTAATCATATGTAAGTATTTCCTGTATTACTTTCCATATTGTCAGACCAGTATTGTGAGTGGGGATTTAAGCTCATTAAGTGTGGTTTGAGGTTCCATGGGAAGGTCAGTGTATATGACCCCAAGACACTGTGCAGTTGAGCATAAATTGTCTTTTTAAATGACCCTTTTAAAAACCTCAAAGGGTTCTCAGTTTGTGCCCCCGGCTTTTGATGATTTTTTAGCACATTTATTTTTGACAGAAATTTCAGTTTTAGTGACCCTTGACTTGCCTCAGGCATACCATCCAACTGAGTGTGCCAGATGTGGGAGGTTGTGGGTTCGATCCCCAGCCGAGTCATACCAAAGACTTATAAAAATGGTACTAACAGCTACCTTGCTTGGCACTCAGCATCAAAAGGTTAGTATTAGGACTGGTTGGCCTGGTGTCAGGATAATGTGACTGGGTGGGACATCATGCTACATGTATGCAACATGATGCCCCAGTGCTAGACATCACTATAAACTGCCACATTGCAAACATCATAGCGATATGACTGAAAAATTATTAAAGCTACGTTAAAAATCCAAATCACACCCACACACCAACTGAGTGTGCACTGTCCATAACAAATTTTCTCTATGTGCAGGTGATTGACATTTGCCAGACTGTTGTTTACACCTTATCAGCCAATAATATTTCACTTAATGTGAATCAGCATGAACTGGAGGGAACTAACAGGTCACTGATGTCATGCTTAGGTGTGCATAATTGAGTCAAGGTTAAATCGTTTTGAGATTATCATTAACATTTATGATAGAGGAAGAGGGAATCAGTTATGACTTGATTAAAATAAATTTTGATCAAATTTTGGCATTTGTTTGATTACCCACCAAATTATAATCAATTAGACTAAACTGGAAAATATGGCTTGTGAAACCAGTTGTCAAAGGTAAGTGGAAAGACTTTCGTTGTTTTTTATTGGTGATTAATTTGCTTCAGTCAGCAAAATTTTATAAAATTTGGAATCAGTTATGACATGATTGAATGAACTTTTGATCATATATCAGCATTTGATTGTCCTTCAAGTTATAATCATTTAGTCAAAAGTATGGAACATATGGCAGCTCATAAAGCCAGTTGTCAGAGGTAAATGGACAAACTTGAAATGTTTATTTTCTATTTGTGATTTATGTTTCAGTCACAAACATTATTTGTTTTTTTTAGTTATTGTATAATTCAGTAAGAATTTATGAGATATTATGGTCAGTGGTTTATTTCATTTTTTGGAATTACTTGACTTTGAATAATGAGATGGATTGAATAACAAAATGGAATAATTTTGTTATACTAGATGTATTTGTGAACTGTTAAATCACAATGGCTGAAATTATATTTTCTTTTTTGTCTCAGTATTGGAATCAACCTGCCAGTGATGATCATTCCAACCCTCAGACTCCAATGAAACAGAAAGTTAGTAACAATTCTGAGGATGAAAATAAATCTCCTAAAGTTGCAAGAAAATTTAAGGAAGAGTGGAAAAGTGAATTTTTGTTGTTTAAGAATCAGTAATGGCTATGTCTGTCTCACTGTCTGCTTTTCTATTAGTTGAGCTCTAAGCAGCACTGTTTACTGTGCATACATACAGCAGGTTACAGGCATATATCAAGAAATGTCTCCTATCTCTTCTGTTTATTTTTTCCTCTGTCAAAATTACTGAAAACTGAAAATCATGTTTTTCTAAACAAAACAGAGGTTTAGGAGCCAGAAATTGTTTTGTTTTTTTACATGATACATCATCTTATGGCATTTTCGCACAAATTATCTGTATCTTGTAAGGTCAAATGGTTTTCTTTCACATTTGGCACGTGCCATGATCCTGGTGCAGACCCATTATGTTTCTCTCTTCATTTCTTTTGAGTAAACTGAGTTTTCAAAGCCACCTCTTTCAGGTTGGTGATTTCTTCTAAATGAGTTAGAGTAATTTCATAACTGTTTAACGTGGATTTAAGTGCTTTGTTTTGACTGGCAACCCAGCACACTTGCTGCATGTTTCTATAATGTTCAAAATCTTACATCGCTGCTTGATAGAGTTCACTCCTTTTTACGCAAATAATCATACCGCTTTAAAACGCCTTTCAGTGCTTTCTCAAGCTTAAATAGATATTTCCAGTCTTTATTTGCATCACACACTACCAGTTCTAAATTGTTTGCAGTGCTTTGCACAATAGCTTTCTTACTGTAACATTTCTCTTCATCTTTTGTGCAATCGTTCACCTGTAATCAAATTAACTAAAGAGATCAAACATCCTACAAGATTTACAGTTGCTCAGTCTGTGTTAATACCAGTTAGGAAGGCGCTTGATAAACCAACAAGTTCCATCAATAACTTCTAAAGCTTGTCAATGATAAGACTTAAAATATGAAATCATGCTGATGAAAACAAGTCCATTTTCAAACTGCAACGTCCCAGATCTGCTGGCACATAACTGTGCAGTTTGGTGAGAGTAATCAGTAGAACAAACAACATACTCAGATCTGCAGGTCCATCATGTAATGGCAGATCAGGATTTTTGTTGTTTGCAGTTTTACTTGACTTATAAGCATGTATATATGGTGTTTTTTGAACATTAGGCATCTTCATCTGTAGACCCATTTTTAAGGGCTGGCCCAGTAAAATATACTTCATTCCCAGTGAAGACCCATTAAACTTTGAATAGTCACCTATAGATGCAATTTAGATTTTTTTTCCATTTTCATATAATCTCAGAGTTATCAGAATACACTGGCAAATATTTTTTAAAAACTGCCTTCCCGATGAATGATGTGTGTTCAGATGGAACAGCCCTAAGTACATTTAGAAATCTAGAGTTCTGGGTAATTTTAGATGTTTCCTAGTTCAGCACTTGATCGTTCATGCATTTGACTTTGGCAGGTTCCGTACCTTTAATATCTTTTCATGCTATTTACATTGGGTGGGTTTTTTTGTCATGAAATTTCAATGAATATTTTCTAAACATGCCCTTCAAACCCACTACTAGGGATGATTTTTGTTTGGATATTGATAGATATTTGCCACAAACTTGACAAAATAGCGCATCATGTTCTTGCTAATTAAATTTGGCAATTCATGCAGTTTGCACACTTCTCATGTTTTGAATAATTATATTGCTTTTACTGCAATTCTGATCTCAGCTTGTTGTTTTAGCCTTTTGTCTTCCTTTTTCTTTTTTATCACGCTGACCTCTGTCAAAAAACTTAGGAATATCTGTCGTGCCTTCTGCTCAGACAATCATTGATGACATCAAGCAAGTATATTTCTATGGATAAATGCATGTGAACTCACCTGTTGCATTGGATAGAAGTCAACACATTTGTCAACCAGTCCATATTGTCCAAAACCTTCACACAATTTTCAGATGAACATAGTTATTGCACTAAATCCAAAGCTGTTGGTAACCAGTTATTAAATTCAAAACACTTTTGTTCTTAATGTTGGAAATGATGGAGTATTCCTGGTTTATGGGATTCTTATGTAAATCTGAGCTATGCATTGATCTTTTAAGTTTTAATATTAAATTATGTGAGTGGCTGATAGAGACTCACTACAAAATGGATACAGTGTAAGCAAACAACAGTGAATGTTGTTTCCATTGGTTATGTTATTTCAGCTGAGACAATTACTGACTAAAGGATGCCATGCCATTGATTAGAGAAAACATATTTCCCATTTCTTTGGATAATTGTGCTAGAACTTGTTCTCATCCAATTGGGCCATTGTTTTTCAAACGTTACTTGCCGTCCCTAACCAGCCAAATGTGTAATAAAAGTTTAGTGCAGTTTTTGAGCCTTGCAGTGACAGAGTTTCAAATTCACCCTTTCAATTTGGAGTTTTGCTAACCACTAAACCACTGAGGTTCCTGTATTTAATCTTAGAAAATAATTGGTTTGAGATGATAGGTATAACAATATTCAGATATATTCTATTGGAGTACAGCTGTCAATATACCCTTGAAAATCATTGGAGCATGTCTGGTTGGCTGGAAAGAGAAATTACATTAGCAGATGAATATCCGAATATCTGAAAGAAAAGTAAAAAGGCATTATCATTATGAATGTGCCATATATGCTTACTTTTAAGTCAAGTCAAACTGCAAACAACAAAGATCCTGATCTGCCGTAGCATAATGCACCCGCAGACCAGGGTATGCCTTCTTTGTTCTACTGCTTACTCAAAACAAACTGCACAGAGCCAGGTCTTCCAGTACATTATGCAACAGCAGATCTGCATCTGTGCAATTTTGCAGTTGAGCTTAACTTATGAGCAAGTATATATAGTACTTAGAGGTTTGCAGTTTTATTTTAATATCTGCTGTTATTATACTGCTATCTCTTTACCTGGCAATAGACCCAGTGCAAAGTGATTATTCCCTCCATCAAATAGTAATTTGATTTCTGCCATAAAAAACAGTATGATGCCAATCTCGTACCTTAGTCACCATCCTTCATCCTGAATATTCTTTGTTTTCTTTGGGTATCACAAGGCTCTATGATTTTCATCATTCTTATCGTAAATTGGCATAATTGCCATCAGTTGTATATCATTTTGTGTGGTGCTTAATTTTTTTCTTCTCCCTAGTACAGTCTAACCTGTTCACAGCAGCCACCCATGGGAAAAGGCAAAAGTGGCCTTTGTAGATAGGTGAATGCTAAAGGCAGGCACAGCTCTCAAACTTGCTTCAAGACAAATGTATAACTCTGTAAAATAAGTATTATTAGCAGCAGTAGTTTCATTATTTCACAGTAGTATGCTATCAAGATACATGTATTTAGTTGTACTCTTTAGAAGCATGCAAGAAAACTACAACTGCTTACATTAATTCATTTCTCTCTCTCTACAACTGGGTAGATACACTCCCTCTCTCTCGCTCGCTCTCTCTCTCTCTCTCTCTCTCTAACACACACACACACACACTTTCATCTCATTATCAGTAGAAATTAGTCCTAAATTACTAATTGAAAACTTACCTGAAATTGTGAAACACATGACTGACATTTTGTTAAACTTGAAACCATGTGTCCACAAATTAAACATTTGATGGATTAAGCTGTTACTCAAACTCAGTGAGATCAAAAGACAGCTTTTGTTTGCGACCCTTAATATTTAGTGAATGAAAAGAAGTTTTCTGGGGCTTCTGTTAGTTACACCTAAAATGTTAATTTAGTTTCCTGTGACCGTTCTCACCCAATTTTTGATATTTAGAGTTTTATATTGGGGTGTAAGGTCAGTTGCCCGTCATAAAGTTGGAATTTGCCACAACAAAGCCAGATTCATCAGGTAGAGAACACATGTCAATGTTGTAGTCATGTGACACAACAAAACCATCATTGATATGTGCTCCATTCATGATGAATTTGACTTTTTCATAGTTGCTGCAACAGCGACATTTTTCTGGTCTTTGTTCTTAGAATAAATATGTTGAGAATTATGTGCCCTTTTGTTCTTTTACAAGTATTATGTGATTTTGAGTTAATATTTTCACATTTTTATTTTATAACCACATTTGGATGGGGTTTATTGTTAATATCACGTGACTACATGGACAAATAGGTTGAGAGATTTGTGTAGTCATTTGACTAGCAGTGCAGATGGTAAGTACCAGGTCAGATTTCGTCAACTCTGAAGTTTCATCTCATCTTTATGTGGATTAAAGACATTACAGTTAAAATACTTGCAATTTCTCTCAAATTAAATCATTTTCCAATTGATTTAATGAAGATATGACTCAGTGTAACATTTAAGTTTGCTAGACTCACTGGTTAGTGGCTACCCTATGTCACCAGCACACGGTGGTGGTGAATTTCAATTTTTTGATAGGTAACTGACCCTGACTCTCATCCGAACATAAATATAAAAATATCACACAGGATGGGTAGGTTCAGAGGAGACTTTAATTACTAAACCCTGAGGGATATCACTGGTACTGTATACCTCCTATAAGATTGAAAACTGCCTTGCTTTTGTTGCCGACATGTTGACTCCATTGAGTTTCACTAGATGACGAAGTACAATCGGATATGAAACATTTAAACATAGATACAGATAATATACCTTTATATATACCATGGCTTGCTCATCAAACAAAAGAAGTTTTAGTTGCATACTTGGAGCAGTTACTGCTGATATGCTCCAGTGACTACAGAAGGTAGTGTGAAACCACCACTTGCATAAAAGCAGAATGCCACTGATCCCAGAATACAGGTGACCACTGATTACATGACATTTATGTAGGAAATTTGCCCAAAGTTAATTAGAATGGCCATTGTGACCAGGTAACATCTGAACTCAGGTGACCATTAAGACAGGTTTGACTGTACTTGCATATCTTAAAGCTCACCTGGCCGTCTGTCATGCATCATTAGTCCATCAACATTTGCTTGTTACCTCAATCATACCTGCTAATAAGGGTTTATATCATCAAAATCTCTCACCAGTTCAATAAAGAGGAAGATGGCTAACTTGGTACCACATGGGAGGCAATATTTCTGGTCTGATTTTCGATCAGACCTGGAATTTATGCTTATACCATTAAGATCTCAGTTAAATTAGATAATTCGTCGAAAATCCGTGCATATTAAGTAGGTGATCTTGCTTCTCATTGGCTGTTCTTTTTACAACTCAGGATGCTGTATTTTGTTCTGATTGTGGTTAAACTTTTAATTTTTGCTTATATCATTAAGGTCTTAGACAAGTTCACTAGTGAGTGAGATCTGGATTCTAATGAGGTAATCTTTCATCGAATGTCACCCCTATGGAAGCCATATTTCTGATCTGATTTTGATCAAACATGCACTGTGGGTTTATATCATAAAGATCTTAGATGGATTTGACAAGATCCACAAATATTGTTGAGATTATCTTGCATCCGATTGGCTGAGCTTGTAACCAGTCTTGAAACAGTATTCCTGATAATGTTTTGGTTAGACTTGAAATATATACTTATCTCAGTAAGATCTGTGACAAGTATGGGAATGAGCAAGATCCGTGTATGCATCTGACTGACTTGTTGCCCCACTGAAAGTCATATTTCTGATCTGGTTTTGATCAAACTTGAATTATAAGCTTTTATTATCAAGATGTCAGATGTGTTTAGTAATGAGCAAGATCCACTCTTATTAATGAGGTAATAGTGCCTATGATTGGCTGACTTGGGAGGCCAGGTTTTTAATCTGATTTTCATCAGATTTGAAATATATGTTTATATCATCATGATCGAAGATGGGTTTCGTAATAAGTATGATCCAAGCATATTAATGAGGTGATCTTGCATCTGATTGGCTGATTGTGTTACCTCTCTTGAAGCTCTGTTCTATCAGCAGAATCTTAGACTGTTGCAGTATATAGCAGGATTGATGCATACTAATGAGGTGGTATTTGCATCAATGTTGGAACCATATTTTTTATCTTTCGGGTTTATTATCAAGATCTTGAATGCCTTTGAGAAAAAGAGTCTGCATATTTATTATGCCTTCATCTTTAGAAATGTTATCAGGATAAAGTTAAATAGGTAAAATCAGCATGATATAGAATGTGGGAGATGGTTTATATAGCATGTGTTATTACACTTCTACGTCAACCTTCTTTATAGCCTGACCATTCTTTTCATGGTGCCGTTGCACCAAGCGCTGTTCACCAGGTAAGGTGATTAGTACCAGTATGTGTCAATCACCAGGCACTGGAAATTGAGTAATGCATCATGTAGCGATCAACTACTGTTATCACAAGTCACCAGGCAGCAGGTAAGAAGGGTAGTAGTGGTGGTCAGGTGTCTGTCACTCATGATCAGTCACCAGCTACATTGTACCAAGTTTGGACACTGGTCAAGGGAATGGGAAAGACTGGCTCAAGACCACACTTTCTCTTTGTTGCCTTTTAATCCCTACGGGAAGCAGATTCCATGCTTCCTTCACATCATCAATGGAGTGGGAAAGGGTTCACACACTTGCACACACCCTTTGTCTGTTCTCATTCGACCCTTGGGGATTCCCACAATCTAATAATGACTTGGCCCTGTCTCCATATCCTTGCATGATGCCATGGCTGACTTACCCATGGTCCCATAGATCCGAGATCCAGGAAGGCCGTAGATCAACCCTGTTCCCTCTGACTTCATTATAATGGAGCATAACCGGCAGTTCTTTCCTATGTTGTGAAGAGAGGAACAACAACATGCTGGTAAATGAATGACCCCAGGAGATTGTTGCTAAGGAGGAAATTTGCTGTCCTGCACATGCCTGGCTTGTATCAAATGATCTATCAGCCAGGATAACTTTTTAGCAAAGGTTGCCAGCTGCACTGCCCAGGCTAGAAGGCAGTCAACTTTGAATGTTTGCAGTGCCAGATGGAAGTTTTTCTCTGTAATTGTTGTGGTAGGAAACACTTTGATTATATGTGTTCCCCATTTACTGCAAAAAAAAGACAGTTCAGTATCCACCATTAAGGTCTTTACAAATCCTCTTGGCTGATTCTTTGGACAAGTTCAAGTTCAGTTTGGGCAAGCTTATTTTTGCAAGGTGCTTGCCTGCTGCCAAGTAAGGAAAATAGAGGATTTGTCAGTTCTGCGGGTTTTATGCCCTGGTATCTCATCACTTTACATACATCAACACCTTTATTTTATATGTACTGCAAACTTCATTCTGCATAATACATAACTGCCTGTAGTTTTTTTCTCAACTTTATTTCACATGATATACTGACAGTCTGTCTTTTTCAGTCATTTTAAAGCAAGTTTCAACAAATAGGAAATTAATATTTACGTTTTAACTTCTCAATTACTTTTTAATTGTAATATTTATACATATACAGGATTAGTCAACTTTCATCATAATTATGATATTTCTGCAAACAAGGTCTCAAGGTGGCCTGTTCTGTCAGAAGAGCTTACTATTCTTTGACAGATTTTTCATGAAAATTGAAGTCCATTAGGTATGGGTTGTCAGTGCTTCTTGGACCTTTCTTAATCAGTATTTGTGGATGATATCATGAAAGCCATTTTCAGGTAGTCTCACTCAATGTTCTCTTCCTACAACCTTAGAACTGTGTTCCACCAGAGCAAGAACATTTACACATTAGATCCAGTTGTGTTGTTAGCCCATCAAGTTGTCAAGCGATCCTTTAGTCTGCAGTAGAGCACTCTACTGGCTGCAGTAAAAAGTTCATTTTGATAGCTTATCTCTGGTATCAGTTTAGCCACTACCTGTGGCCAATGAGTCTTGGCTCTGGGCAACTGAAGTTTCTAGAAGCAAGATGGTTTGACCAGTGAATCTTTTCAATCAGATTAATATAGATTTTGTCTATAAATGATATGCAAGTGGTCATTCAAGGCTAATGTCTTGGTATCATCACTGTGGCATTCATATTGTTCACAGCAGGGTACCACATGGCAATGTACATAAATTGAACTTACACAAAATGCAATTGGTCAAAACAAAGACTCGGCCAATCAAAAGAAGTGGTGCTCAGATTATTCAGTTCCAAGTACAGTATGTCAGCATTCTTTCATTTTATACTGGTACATTGCATTTAGGACACATATTTGTAAAACTGAGTAATTTTAAACTTTGTAGTCAGAATTAGAACAATGTCATTATGGTTAGTGTTCTAGTCAATTTTACAGTTGGTCTTTCATTAAAATATTGTATCACTACAGTTTTCAGTGGTTTCTACATTCCTTATATTCTATTATTGAAGATTCTTGAAGTTCATTTAGTAAGAATGTGCCAATAGTGCAAATGTTGGGCCAATTATGTTTATGATGGGCCAGCTACTTTCTAAGTTGAATGACCCTGCTAGTCAACAAATAAGTCTCTTCCTCCATTAGCTTCCCACTTGGCTGACAGGCTCAGCAACAAAGTAATAGATAACGTTTTGCTGCTATTAAGATGCAGATTTTGGGGTGAGGGTAAAGCTAACGATTACAACTATTGTTGCCCAGTTTCCTCCTTGGACCATGTTTTGCTTTTCATTTTAAACCTCCTGGATGAAATAATCACCTTGGACTGGGGACTAGCACAAGGAAAAGAGATACCTATGCTACAATAGCAGGTAAATATTACATAATGACTTTGAACCCCACCACCATCACTTTTAAAAAAGTACATTTTTCTCAGGTACATAACCAGATCACATTATTTAGGATAATTTTCTCTGCTAGGTCCCAATCCCAGTCCTCCAGTTAATTTTCTCTGCTAGGTCCCAATCCAGTCCTCTGGTTAATTTTCTCTGCTAGGTCCCAATCCAGTCCTCCGGTTAATTTTCTCTGTTAGGTCCCAATCCAGTCCTCCGAAAATGACAAGAAATGTCTGTCTGTATATTATACTTGTACAAATTAACTCCTCTTTCTTCCCACAAGGTGGATACTTTTATACCTAAATGTAAGCTGTTTTCACTTTTGCTGTAGTGCTGTGAAGATGTCTTCAATAGAATCCACTTAGTTTTGTACTTCAGTTTTATTATCCATGGTTATTTTCACTGTTAAAGTAAGACAAAATGTAGTTTTATATGGTGCATGCAACATTTTTATAAAAATCCATTGATATTTTGACATCATAAATTTTGTATCACAATTCACTTTTAGCAGCAACCTGCAAGTAAAAAAGAGATTACCAGATCATAACACAGTTGGAATGAAAGACAATTCCAACCAAGAATTGGATTTGCACATAATCTCACTAATGAATAGGACTTTATTGTCATCAAGATTATCATTGATGGATCAGGAAGAATTTTATCAGAATCCCACTGGGGATAAGCCTTTAGTTCCACCCATGAGGCATGAGAATCAGAGTGTCAAGTTTAACCCCACATACAGAACATGAGGGTGTAGAGCCTAACTTGTCTCAGCCTGTGAGGCATGAATGTACATTATATTCTCCATCCGGGTGTGATATAATTCTTACCAAGCATGAAGGCATGCTATTTCGCTCATACACGTGGCTAGCATCTTGTCTCACTAGCCACACATTAATGCATATAGTTCAGAAATACCAAATGTTGACAAGGATATTTCCACCTTTGGCATGACTGCCACATATTGTTATTTTAAAGGTGGATCGGCAAGTTTTCACTGCAACCTCCATGGTAGTGAGGAACATTATAGCAGCTTCCTCACTACTTAACCTAGTGCCCCTGGCAATTGTTTGCCTTGCAGAGATGGCCCAAAATAATAATACCTGGGATTTGGTCAACCTTATCACCAAGTTAGTGCATAGGGCATTTCACCATGAAAAGACTGATGACCTGGTGGCCTCCTGGAATATGGATTTGGTCAGAAGAGATGCACTCCTGCTCTTTTCTTCACTAAAATCACACCAAGTTGCAGCCTTGCACACCTTCCCATTTGGTTCTCCGTTTTGTTCTTGGGTTGAATTGTCATTGTCAGAAAACAGGCGATGCAAGAATTGCCCATTTGTCAGTACAAGCTCTCATATCTGACATTCTGCTCAGGAATCATTCCTGAGAAGGAAGAATAGTCAGCAGGGATACAGTAGAGGGAATTCCCAAAGACAACAGATTAACCTTGGCCAGGCAAATTATAGGTCATACACCCGTACTTTTCACCAGCAGGCAGGGAAAAGAGAAAGAAAATGTATATCCTATAAGCCTCTCACCACCCATCACTGACTTACATTTTTCCCAGCCTATTGCCAACCCACCTGTGGATGCCAGACTCCTTATTTTTCACCAGGCTTGGATCAGTCTCTTTCCACAAACAAATGGGTGATTCAAGTTGTGTTAGAGGATCTCAGAATCTCATTCATCCTGCATCCTCCACTTTACATGTGCTCCTGTCTGATGGAAACCCCAAGTTATCCCATGAAGGTGGACAGATGACTTGGTGGCCTCCTGGAACATGGTTTTGGTCAGAAGAGATGCACTCCTGCACACTTCATACTACAGGAGATACCTCACTTACAGTTGAAGTGGATATTGGAAATTAATGAAGTCTAACAGCAGATGTTGACCTGTAATTGAACTCTACAGACTCATTCAGTTTATTTCTACCCAGAAATTCAAGATGGAGACAGCACAGTTCATCAGTCTTACTCTACAAAGTGATGACTGCACAATGAGCACAGACATGTATGATGCATATTTTCACAGTATAATTTATATGAGATTGCACAGATATCTTTCCTTCACCTATCAGGACAAAGCATATCAATTTTGTGCTCATTCATTTGGCTTTGGCCTAAGACCTTGGGCCATCACAAAATCTTTTGACTATAATCTCAAGGTTCAGGATTACTTCCTCCACAGTAACAGGGGCATACCTGGACATCAGCTTTCAAAAACATTGGGTAAGTTTTTTTCCAAGATATGAACATCATTCTTGTCCTCATTTGAAGTCTATAGTGGATAATAAACATAAAGAAGTTGGACTTTATACCCTCTTAACATTTTCTTCATTCCTTTATGGAGTTTTTCACACCTCTATCTCAATAGTCCCCCCCCCCATCAAAAACACTGTTCATGCATCAGAAGGATTTCAAAGTGTTTATCTTGGCAAGGGGGTTTAACTCCTTGGCCTATTCAATGTGGTGGCAGAGTTGTTACCTCTTGGCCGCCTATATGTATGCTAATTACAAAATCCCTTCTAGCACAATGATGACCTTTCAAGGTCCATCTAGATCAAAACATGATCTTGACCAACATCAAAACCCTCTTTCTCCAGTACCCCTTAAAAACCCACAAGTAGAATCAACGATTTTTACAGATGCCAATCTGTTGTGTTGGGGAGCACACTTGTTACCAGACTTAACGACAGTCTGTGGCAAGTGAAAACTTAAACAGATGGCTCTTCACATCTACCTCCAGGAAATGAAAACAATTTTTAATGTGTCTAACACATGAATGGAACACATACACTGACAAATGGTCAGAATACTTACCTCCTCAAATAGGGCTGGACAGATCACTGGACCTTTTGCATGTATGGGATTATCTTTAATGGTGCGCCCAATACCAGATAAATATCCAGGTCCATCACAAACTTGGACAGCACAGTGTTTTAGCAAACTCACTGTCAAGGAGAGGACATCTGCTTTGTACTGAGTGGTCTCTCATCCTTCCACATTCATTTGAGTCAGTGTCTTGTGGGGCCACATGAAAATTAATCTTTTAAAAGCAAGGTGGAATAACAAATTGTCCACCTCTCCCCATTTCTTGATCCAAAAGCATGGGCTGTCAATGTTCTATTAGTTTGATGGGAGAGAATGTGGACATATTCCTTTCCTCCATCAGCTCTGAGACCAGAAGTAGTTAAGATGAGGGATGTGAACTGCCAGACCGTTTTAATCACTCATATATGATGGGACAAATCCTGGACCAGCAATCTGCTTGCCTTAGTAACAGATGTATCAAGGAAAGTCATAGTGACCCCCATGCTGCTCAAGCAACCCAGGTCACCGATGTTCTATCCATGTCAAGAGAAACACCTCATCCTCACCTGGCTCTTTTGCATGAAGAGGAGCTCAAAACCTGAGTTGTGGAGAGGATCACAATACAGTAAAACCTGTCTTGAAAGACCACCCCTTCTGCCAAAAAATAGTGGTCTCTCAAGACAGGTGGTCTCAATTAACAGGTCATAAAACTATATATAAAATAAATCTGTGCATGGAAATTCAGGTTTCTCAAAACAGGTGGTCTCTCAAAATGGGTTTTACTGTAGCTACAAGGCCCTACACTCTCATGACATACAGAGGGAAATGGCAGGTTGTTAATGACTGATGTCATACCACCTTCTGCCACCATTCCTCAGATGGCCAACTTCTTTATGTTTTGGACACAAGAAGTTAACCCCAGTCACCATAAAGGGATACCAGTCCATGATCTCAGAAATGTTCTGACATCATGGATGAAATGATGTTGGATACAAGTACCTTCCAATTTTAATTTATTCAGACAACACTCACTCATCATAATACCAAAATGAAATCTCTCCTGTGTGTTGCATGGCTTAACTTCGAGCCTCCTTTGTCCACATCAGTTAATTGGCTATCATGCTTTCTGATTGTACTTGCTTCAGCTGCAAAGTGAGCTTCATGCCATCTCCATGGACCCAACCTGCAGCTCTGTCCCAACAGATGAGATATTTTAATGACACAACCTGGTTTTATTGCTTAAAAGAAATTGCTGTCATTAGGCAATCAACAAATAAAAATGTGCTCTACTTTGATTGTTACATTGAGAGTAGCAAAGCTCCAGCATCCCATACACACTCTTAGATATAATTTGAAGCATACATAGAGCATCCACAATGGCCAGACCAGCCCTTTTTTTGTCTCAAGTAGGAATGCAAGACGTAACACCACACACACACTAGCCACTTGGTTAAAGGGAGTTAGGAAATCTGCATTCACTGAAGTCCCAGGAGCATATATGTCTCGTGGAAATTTTGGCTTATCAAATATGGAGCAAACTCCATGAGCATATTAACAAAATGTCTCAATTCGAGAGATAGTTGTCTCAGTTCAAGACAACAGAATCAGATGGCATGCCCAGACCACTTTTTCTAGCTTCCATATGCAGGACATGGCCTTGCAAAAAGAGAATGGAACCACTATGAGTTGTGGTAGCTGCATAGTCGGTGACCTCTTCCCATTCATGTCAGGACAACCTGGGTTCTCCCTTGCACATGTATAAACAGAAGGTCTCTTGTTGTGCTAAACTCACATTAGGAAAGGTTCGTCCATTTAGTAGAGCAGTCATGCTTCTACTTGGTGACTGGTTGAAGTAGGATGCCCAGTATTTTCTCCTCTTCTTACCAGTTCTCAACATGATCAGGTAATGTATTTGTTGGAGAAAGCAAATTCTTTAGTAAATTATATTTCTCTGATAACACTTACCTAATCACGATACAGATAAACCCTCCCACCCTTCCCTGCAATGAGAGCATCCTGTAGATAGGGGAGTTAATCTATAACAGTTGCTTCCCTTGAAATTTTTTGTTTTTTTTTTTGTTTTAATGGCAGGGCTATATTCAAAGGTAGCAGAGAAAGTTATTCCAATATAATGTGATCTGGTATTATCAGAGAAACATATTAACTTTAAAATATGTTTTCTTATCTTTTTTTTCTTTCTTTTTCAGTCATTTGATGGGCTTCCAAACACACTTGAAGAGATTGATGCTAAAATTCATGAACATCAAGTTAGAGCAGATTGCACATTTCAGGCAGATGAACGGGTAGGTTGAGATTCTCGCCAATCACCATGAATACCATATTTATGTGCTATTGAGTTGTATTATTTTTATGCCTTTCAATAGGCAGTTCATATTTTGTTACATTTTTTTCTGACATCTGTGTTTTTTCAGCCAGTGACACATTAGAGACCTGCTCCAAACTTTGTGGATGACTTGGGGAAAGGGCAAAGCAAATTGACTTTGAAGTAAAAATGTCATAGGTCCAGATTATTGTGGCAGTCTTACTGGTAGTAATCTCATTCTCCATCATTTACTTTCACCATATTTTATGGATGGCTTGCACTTAGGATAGGGAAGAAACCATTGATTTCAAGGTGAAGGTTAAAAGGTCACTGTGACAAATGCTTTCCACACAATAACATTAGTTTGACATCACATTTTTAGACCAAACTTTATGGATGGTTTGCACAAGGTCAGAGAGGAGGCCTATCTATTCCGGATCTGAGTAGCCAAGGTCACTGGCTGAAAAAACACAAATGGTTTCCATGCAGTAACATTTTGTTACACATTAGAGACCTGCTCCAAATTTTGTGGATGACTTGGGGAAAGGGCAAAGCATATTGAATTTGAATTAAAAATGTCATAGGTTCAGATTATTGTGGCTCAAGGCAAATTGGTTTTGCAGAACAACTTTTGTTCCAGAGCAAATTCTTTCACCAAAATTTGTGGATGGCTTTCACATAGGGTAATAAAGAAATCTGTTGATTCAGGGGCTATAGGTCATAAATAAAAGTGATGGTAAGTCTGATAAGAAACTAATGGTTTCTATGCAGTTACTTTATTTGAAGATTGTATACCTTGGCCAAAGGTTGAGATTATTTTGACCCATCAGTGAATAAACTCCAGAGTTGGCTATGGCCAACTATTACCTACATAGAGATCTATTGCCTACTAGAGATCTATTGCCTACACAGAGGATGGTTAATATTGTGCAATTTACAGTACTTTTGTACTTCATCTTAATTTTTTTTTCTCAAGAAGATTCATTCAGAAATAAAATTATGTATGTTTCCTTTCTCACCATCAAGTGAATGACAGTATGTATAAACATTGTTTCATTTGTTCCTCAGATTAATAGTTGACAACCTTCAATGGAGATAATGTGAACATAAAGTTACACTGTGAGTCTGATTAATTTCATTATAAATGTAAAACTGATGATCTATTACAGGTTGTACAAGAATACAGGAAGAGGAAAAAAGAAATTTCTGTCATGGAAAAACAGTTGGAGGCACGGCTAGCAGAGAAAAATCATCATCACCAGGACATAGAGGAGGCGAAGGCACACTGGATTCAACCCCTTCAGGAACTCATTAGTCGGATCAATGATAGCTTCAGCCATTTCATGAAGTGCCTTAAGTGTGCTGGAGAGGTAGACCTCAGTGTACCAGAAAACCCGGTAAATGTTGCTACAAGTTTTGTCAGGCATGTCAATTCCTTCAGCCCACATTAGTGGAAGAGTAAGATATGGCATCACTTTTCTGATGGCAGCAATAACAGCATCAGTATGATTTACACCAGTACATTGAATATGGGCTAGACATACAGTCCCTGGCCTTCTTGTCTTTCAGTCGAGAACTCCTGATTCATGGGTCTGGTTCCCGTATGAAGCTCATTAAGGGAAATGCACTCAAACCCATTCTAACAACTACTTGCATAAAACTGTCATCTGCCCATGGAGATCAATATCAGCCCCTTCCGAATTTTCCAAATAGTTTGCCTGAATAAAATGAACACCTACTCAACACAACCCATGACCACAAGTTTTATGTCATGTGGACACTCTTATACTGCATACATTGACTGGTGATACTTGGGCTACATACTTTAAGAGCATCTTCATTTGGTGATATCATTCAATCCCAAGAAGCTAATTAGCGAAATTGTTAAAAACTCATTCATTGTAGGCAAATGAAATTTGGCAGGTATATTTATGTACATATGTTTATGACCTGTTAGATTTCTTCCTCAGGTATGTTACCCAATCATTACATTAGGCATAACATCTACAACATTAGAAATCCAGACTTCCTGAGCTTAGAAAGATGTGCATCACATCTAAAAAATAAAGGGCTCGGCTTGCCAAGACAAGTCAGACAAGTAGTCACCCCATGGACAGAAAGATTGGTTCAAATCTTGTCAGTTGCCAGTGAATTTAATTAGTATACTGCTACAAGAGGTCTCACTGATATTGTATATATTCCCATGTTTCTGCTCCCAATTACAAGTATAAATGACAATGTGCAGGATTAAGCTGAGGAATGTGTGACAGATTTAAGCTGGATGATAATCTCCTTTCCTAAATAAACTGGGATGTCTGACAGATTTAAGTTGCATGATAATCTTCCTACCTAAATAAACTGGGATGTCTGACAAATTTAAGCTGCATGATAATCTTCCTACCTAAATAAATTGGGATGTCTGACAGATTTAAGCTGCATGATAATCTTCTACCTAAATAAACTGGGATGTCTGACAGATTTAAGCTGGATGATAATCTCCCTGCCTAAATAGACTGGGATGCCTGACAGATTTAAGCTGCATGATAATCTTCCTATCTAAATAGACAGGGATGTCTGACAGATTTAAGCTGCATGATAATCTTCCTACCTAAAAAAACTGTAATGTCTGACAGATTTAAGCTGGATGATAATCGCCCTACCTAAATAAACTACAGTGTAATTTGAACCATACTTGCTACATTTACTCTCACTGGTCTGAAGCGATATGAATGAATATCATGGTCAAGCATCTTCTGGGTTAACGAAAGTCAAGAAACACTCGTACAAGGACAAGTATGCCATCAGCTCAAATAACAACACCACATCAGTTACTAAGTCCTCTTGACCGACTGCCTTGCAGAAGAAAGCTTGCCATTTTAGCAAAAGGCATGTCCAACCTGGACAGTCCTGAACATTTCACCAACACATGCACACTCTTATTCTGGCTCAAGCTATTATTCCACTGAATGCCAATACTAGACTGTAGCAAAAGATATCAACCAGCCACCTCCACTCTGGCTCAAGCTATTATTCCATTGAATGCCAATACTAGACTGTAGCACAAGATATCAGCCAGCCACCTCCACTCTGGCTCTGGCGCAGTCTCAAGCTACACCCTCTACTAGTGGAACTGGGACACTGATGTCTTTACAGCATACCCAGTCCCAAACTACAGATGCATACAGCATCCATTACCATTAATGCCATTTCCAGTCCTATTTCTGTTATTGATACCCATCATAATTTGACGCCATGTGCAGCAACCATTCTCCCATAATACCTAGACCCTTGGAATACAGGTTCAATGAAAGTCCTAGATTTATTGCGACCCTACCCGCTGCAGCAACTTCCCATCTCAGACTTTTGACAATACTCAGTGTGAGCACCTGGAGATCACAACATGGACACATTTCTTGCCACATTCATCATCCCCATCTATGGGTTTCAGCTGACATGTGAAGGAACATGTGTCGACAGACCTTTATTTTTACAGTGGAATTTTGCAAGACAAGTACATTGGTCTTTTACACTTATGTTCAGCTGTCAAACAAGTAAAACTGAAGGCCTTTTCATTGCATTTTAGAACACAAAAGCAGACCTGCCAACCCTTGTGCAATGGAAGTGACCCTTTTAATACAGACTTTTGGAATAAAAGCACAAATTATGGAAATATAATGCATTAAAAAAAATATCCAGATGCTGGCTTGTCCATGTTTGATTTGGGTCTTGGTTTTATATTAGTTCCAGTGGAGTTGGTCAGGAAATCAGACTAACTTTACAGGAGTGTCTCAGATGCTTTAAACTGCACATATTTTTCATGCAAAACATTTGCATGTTCAAGCTGTTGCATGTTGAATTTTCTAAAAATGGTGTCCAACAAGCTATACATTTTCATGATGAAAAAAGCAGAAAGCCTGTGCAAATAGTTGTAATAGCACCAAAGAATAAACAGGAATATTCAGATTCTTGGGTAGAAAAGCAAGAAGGGCAACAAATACATTTATTGGACATTATGTGTTGATCTGAGTTTGTCTCATGGTTGGAGGAATTATTGCCATTGCCACGTGAAATTGAAAAGAAGCCCATCAATTACATCAATTCAAGATATAGCAAGAAATCATTGAGCTCCGTAGGGTTCAAACTGTACTTTGTGAAACTGTACTGGAGGTAATTAAGGTCTCTGTGTATTTTACAAACTTTTTAGTTGAACATAATTGTTCGCTGATGCTGCATCAGTCATCAGTAACACTTTTGAACATTTTAAACACGTTTTCTAATTTGACAATAGTAGTACATGATATATTGTAACACCCTACTGAAGTTGGTCTATCTTACAGAAAAAAATGCTTGCCTTAGTGAAGTCTTGTTAGGATTGGCAGTGTCAGAGGAGTTGATTTCAGAAACAAACTTTTCAGCGTGGTGTTCTGGTGCATTCTCATCCTTGTTCAACACACTCAGAATTCTTTTACTGGGAAGTTACATACATTGTAACTCCTACCAGATATGTTGACGAATATTAATTCTATTCCTGTTTATTTGACATCTACTCTTTACAAATTATCCAGTAAATATGCTATTAGAAAAATTTGTGGGTTTTTTTAATATATTTTATTTATTGTGATGGCTTGTATTTAAAAGTTGGATAACTGGAAGCAGAGATTATAGACTGTATGGTTATTTCTTTTATTAATATTGAAGTACCCACATCGCATTGGATATTTTGTTAACATCTTTATCATCTGATTTTTAGGAAGATTATGGTCGTTATGGTATACGTATTCGGGTGAAGTTCCGGGATGGAGAGAGCCTGAAGGAGCTGACACCACATCACCAGAGTGGTGGCGAAAGAAGTGTAGCTACAGTACTGTACATGTTGTCATTACAGGAGTTGGCCAGGTGCCCCTTCAGATGTGTGGATGAGATTAACCAGGTACAGTAGTCTATTGACACTATTTGTCAGCAAAGGATGGTTGGATGTATATTGGACAAAAAGTGTTGTTGTTGTTGTTGTAGGGTTTAATGCCATTTTTCAGCACAAGAGAGGCTGTACATGGCGGCCAGTATTAATGGTGGAGGAAGAACCCAGGAAAACCCTGGAAAGAACCACTGACCCACGAAAAGCTGCCGGCAAGCTTTCTCACATATCCACATTGGCTGAGCCCGAGACTCAAACCAATGCAGACAGAGGTGAGATGGCAGTGATCCGTGACGGAGAGCGCTTTAGACCACTCGGCCACTTGGGGCCCTGACAAAAAGTGTAATATGTCTTAGATATGAATAGTGTGCTAGTGTCACAGGTAATTTCTAATATTTTTTCTGAAATAAAAAATAATGCATTTTATCTGTATTGGCTGTAAAGACCAGACCCATTATTGTCTAAACTTTATGCATGAAACTAAAATTCAATATCAGATCTTTCAAATATAATGTTATGTATATCTGATTTAATTCATATTTATTTTAATTTAATTGTTTGTCAGTTTTAAATTTTTTATTCTATTACTGTATTTACCGCGTATGTTGGGACACCATATTTGTTGGGACACCATAAATTTTAAAAGTAATTTTTTTTGTGCACTGTATGTTCTGGGACACATTGTTTTTTTTGAGTCATAAGTTGTGGTACACCTTTTAAATCATTCGAAAATTACATGTCGGAAATTGCAATCCAACTGAAATTTTATTTTTTAAATATAAAACTGTACTTGAGATAAAACTCTTTAATCCACTGCAGCAGCATCTCATCAACACAACCCTTCTCCTGCACACATACGGTCTATTATTTTGGTACATAAATACTTTTTTAACTTTCTCATACCGTGAAAAATTGTTGGAGGCAACACACCACATGAAGTGGAAACTGCAAGAACAAAAGGAAGATTTTTTAAAAAATCTGCACTAGTCTTGCTAATTCTCACACTTTTGATGCCCATCTTATCGTCAGTCCACCCAGGAATGCGATCAAAGTACACTAGAGTTTCATCCATGTTAATGATCATATTGTCGGCGAAATGATCTGTTTCTCTTCTGGCCATCACGAATTCATCACGTGATTTTATTTTCTCCAGATCTTCTGGATGATGCTGGGTCATCGATGTTCGCGCATGAAGCACTATATTGTGCAACTTTAAAAACTGTTCCATTGTTTTACTTTATTGTCAAATTTTTGTGAATACTGTTGAAAAGGAACCAAAGTAAGCTTCCATATCTTGGCCGTCTTTGTATATTCAAAGCTAAAAAAATAAATCGGCACAGTTAAAAGAATCCGTTAGTTGGCATCTGAGGTCAGCTTGCTTTGCAATAAAATAACCATTGTATTGATATCCTTTTAAAAAATCGGCTTCCGAGTCCAAAGTCGGCTTCCAATGTCTGCTTGCTTTGTAATAAAAATAACCTTTATCTTTGATGTCCTGTCGGCAAGTTCAAAGAAGTTTACTGCTGGCTGCCAGTTGTGTTTATTTACCACCAGGGCTTATATGTGCTTGGCATCTTTAGTAATAATTAATACAAAGGTGCACAGATGTCTGCGGGTAAATATTAATGACACTTATGTAACCCACGCTGGCGAAAAGATTGTCATTTGCACTCAAGTGAATGTGTTTTAAAATAATGATTTTTATTTACGAGATACTGGCATACAGTATAGCTCTCTTCTGGCCTTAACGAATTCATCACATGATTTTATTTTCTCCAAATATTCTGGGTGACGCTGGGTCATCGATATCTGTGCACAAAGCACTATATTGTGTCACTTTGAAATTTGTTCCATTGTTTCAATTTATTTTCAAAATTCCCGTGAATACAGTTGAAAAGGAACCCAAGTATGCTTCCATATCTCGGCCGTCTTTGTATATTCAAAAAAAAAAAAAATCGGCTCACTTCACAGAATCCATAGTCAACTTCCGATGTCGGCTTGCTTTGCAATAAAATAACCTTTGCATTGATATCCTTTACAAAATAAAGTAACTGGGGTCAGCTTCTGAGATCACCTGCTTTGTAATAAAAATAACCTTTTGTCTTTGATGACCTGTCAGTAGGTTCAAAGAAGGAGTTAACTCCTTGCTGCCAGTCGTGTTTATTCACCACCAGGGCTTATGTGTGCTTGTTATAGTAAGGATAATTATGTAACCCTAGCTGGTGAAAAGACTGTCACTTGTACTCAAGTGAATGTGTTTTCAAATGATGATTTTTTTTTTTTTGCGAGATATTGTCATACAGTAGACCTGGATATAATTCAATCTTGATTATTTTGCACCCAACACCATGTCATGCATGAATTCAAGATATCTGTTGACTATTTCCCTCTTGTATGCGATTTTGTTGGCTCCAGTTTTCAGTCGGATAACCTTTGAGCACAACCACACACAATTGTTTCTCAGTGTTCATGTCAATGAACAACATTGTGTGTGGTATCGGACATAATTGATACACGCTACAGTATGGAAGCCTACGCTACTTATATGGATTTCGTGGAAATGTTTTATTCTTTAATGCTCATGTTGAAAAAAAGGAATAAATGATAACACAAGGTTAGTTTCTTTCTTTTTATAATCAATTAAGCGTTTTATTTATCTATTTTATTGCGACGTGCAGTTGGGGGGGGGAGCACAAATGCAATATCAATTTATTTCGTTCTTAAGTCTTGGGACATATGACCAAAGTCAAAAAATGTTTCACCGTAAGTTCTGGGACAGGAAAAAAAATAATTATTTTTTCGTGTCCCAACATATGCGGTAAATATGGTATATGCTGTTATAATGAAATTTATTCACTAGAGATGATACTTTTTCAGAAAATTGATTGACCTTGACTGTTAGTTTATAAACACCAGGTGTTGATCAAAATTCTGACCTTGTTTCAGAACTTGTAGCTACTGTGATAAACAAGTTTTATTTTATTTTAAAATGATTGGATGTTTCCAAGGTTGTGATGGGACTACATTATTTAAGACATAAACAAATTTTTATTTATTTTATTTCTTGAAGTAAAATGGTTGGTTTGTCGTCAGGGTCATTTTTGGTGTACGTGACATAAACACAGGGTTTTTCCATTACCCTCATTTGTTAGTTTTAATAGAGATGCTTTGAGAGAGATTTCTCAGTTTTGGGCTTTTTACACTGATGTCAAGTTATTTTGTTGTAGCCAGATTTATAGTTCTATTTTTCTTCAGATCAGTTGAATTTCAAAAGAATTCTTTTTTCTCTGGAAATATTTTGAGGAGTGCTTACACAGAAATTTTGGAAAGACATTGCTTACAAATTTAATTTGGATTTCCAACACCGGAATGCCATTATTTGTATTTCTACAAGGAACTGTAGATAAGCATAGTACTGACTACAGCATACGTCATAATCATCCGACTTGGATTTTCCATCAGGATTCGAACTTGAAATTTATTACTAGGACTTTTGCAATTTAATTTGTGGATTATTCTTAGATTATTTTTGGATTTGATTCTTGAAACCGTAAGTTCCTCTCCATTTTTCATTTTTACAGAATTTTTCTTGGAAAATAAATCATTTCTTAAATGTTGAAAAGCTTGTTGTTTTCACTCTTTCTGTGTTGCTGTTTATTCGAGCCTAAACACGTAACAATAACACTTCAAGTAATCAATATCACTGAAAATTTGCTTGCTAAGAGTAACTGAGGCTGAGAGGATCCTGAAAGATGTATGATTCTAACTTTATTCAATTGAAATGAAAGAAATCAGAATTTTTAGACTTCAGCTCTATCTTGGGTTTTATATTCACATAGTTTTTAGGATATGGGCCATGTTCCAAATCAGAAATATTATGCAATATGCATATTTGTGGTTTGGGTCATGTTATTCAAAGGGAAATTAAATGTTGAGTTTTTTAGTCTTTCATCCCACTGCCATGACACACTTATTATATCAACTACTGTCAAGTGAACTGCTCTGGTGGCCTAAGTGGTTAGAGCATCCGCCACGGATGAGGGAGGTTGCGGGTTCAAAACCCAGCCAAGTCTACCAAAAACTTATAAAAATGGTACTAACGGCTGCCTCGCTAGACACTCAGCATTAAGAGGTTAGTGTTAGGACTGGTCAACCTGGTGTCAGGTTAATGTGACTGGGTGGGACATGATACTACATGTTTGCAGCATGATACACCAGTGCTAGACATCACTATAAACTGCCATACTGCAGACATTGCAGCATTGAAGCTACATTAAAAATCTAAATCACACAAATCACTGCGGCTAAGTAAAATTCTTTATATACTCGCTTATGCTTACCATCCAATCCCATTTTTTTAAGGCTACAAACAAACAATTTCTTTTTTACCCTCATATAGGTTGGAGTGTATTTTGCAGGTCAGATCTGACTGAAGGGGTGACTCTTCATCAGTGAGTCAGAGTTGCACTTGTGAAAAATAAATAAGCTAAAGTGGATAGATAAATAGATAGGAAAAATAATTACAAGACCAGCATAAAATACAGTTATATTACTGAGTGGAATATATCACAAATAAATTTACAACTTACAGTTTGTTCTAATTAAATCCAGTAAAATCCATAATGCTTGACATTTTAAATCCATTTTTATAATCAATCCATTTCACATACTGGTTTAAAAATAGTTCAGAATGATCCAGTTCACAATATCCCATAATATGTTAGTTCCACATATCTTACAAATAAACAGTGTTAAGTCCACATTTTTGTGATTCACAGAATCCTATTAATGTCAGTATCTGATGTCATCTGTTACAAAGTCCACGACGTCCAAGAATCTATCCTTAGGTTCAGAAATCCTCTATCATTTAGTCATTGTAAATATCGACCAACCTCATTTCCTTGGCTAGGCTGTTGTATGTGGGTGCTTATGTACAGACTTAGCTTGGGCTGTATAAGTGACACTTTGATTATACAGCCTGCAAAATCTATTAAAGGCTTCAATTGAACACATGTCATTTGTGCGGCAAGATCACAAGGAGTTCAGTGAGAGAGTTTCAAACTCATGGCTTGATCAGAGAGATGTGATCTTGGAAAAAAGAGGGTGCTGTTTCTACAAACTGGGGGATTAGGTCAGGCATTCTCTGGAAGCTGTAGAACTCTTCTTGGCACTGAACAAGTACACATTAAATTAAAAAGGATTGTCAACTTGAAAATAAAGTGAATGTTACCTTTACAAGCCAGTTGCTTGTCAGCTCACATGCATTGGCAGAAAATGTGAAATATCATATGGGAATTAAATCTGACTTATGGAGAAGAAAAATACAAATTAAATCAAAACTTGTATTTCATCAAACTCATTGTTTATACAGATGAACACAAATATTATTAGAAATAAAAGAAAATGCAAATTTGAAATGTCCAAATCATGTCATACATCTAAATGTAATTTCAGATCTGTGGGACTGTAAAATATTCAAATTAAAGAAGGATTCCAATACTCACATTGTGTTTCTTTTTAACCTTTTTGGTGTTGATGACAGTGGCAGCATCAGTATTAATGATTCATGTTAAGAGTTTTGCATGTCTGACACAGAAGGGATACATCATTGCATAGATGATGAATCCAATTTTGGGGAAATTTGACAGTTGTTGCTTACAAAGCTCTCTTGTCTGCCCAAAACAAATATGATTTTGGATGAAATTCAACCAGGATTTTTCATCGACAACTCAGATGGACGATTGTTCATAGAGATGGAGCGTATCTTGCATGGCTATATAGTGTTGGACAGCATTGTGAATGATTTTTTTTCCTGTTACCATGGCAGATCTTGAAATTGCACTAAAATTTCATCTTATTTTTTAACAAATTGCCTTTGCTGTTCTTCATAATTTCAAAAATCAGCAGTAGCTAAGTCATGGATAAGTACCATATTCAGATACACTATGATTATCAAGGTCAAGTTTGCTTCCTTCCTAATATTTTTGCTTGATATGTTGAGATCGTACACTAAAATTGTCTGTTATACACAAGAAAATAAACTCTGAAATGATGTATTGCAGTTAAATGGTAATCTGTTCAAGGAACAGTATTTGGCATGGCGTATGTCACGTATCAGTTGGTAAATGTAAGATTATATTTCTTTTTTAGGGAATGGACCCAATCAACGAGAGAAAAATTTTTGAATTTGTTGTCAGGACTGTCTGTAATAATTCCTCACAGTATTTCCTTATCACACCAAAGGTAAGCTGCATCCTAGAACTTCATTTAAAGGGCATTCAAAATTTAACAATGTCTGAGCCACATCAGTTAAACATTTTCTATTCTTTTGCCAGAATCCATGACCAGTCAATAGTTTTACCTTTTTATCCTTTCATTGGCAGGTCATTAGAGATTTACCTTTCTGTCATTTGACCATAATCAATGACCAGTCAACAAAGCTTTATCTTTTCTATCTTTCTTGGCTAGAATCAATTACCAGTCAACTGAGTTTTACATTTGTATCCTTTGGCCATAATCAATTACAGGTCAACGGAGCTTTATCTTTTTATTCTTTGACCAGAATCAATTACCAGTCGTTAGAGTTCTACCTTTCCATTCTTTGGCCATAATCAATGACCAGAGCTTTACCTTTCTGTCCTTAGGCAAGAATCAGTTACCAGTCAACAGAGTTTTCCTTTCTATTCTTTAGCCATAATCATTTACCAGTCAGCAGAGCTTTTCCTTTCTATTCTTTGGCCATAATCATTCACTAGTCAACACTTTTTCCTTTCTATTCTTTAGCCATAATCATTTACCAGTCAACAGAGCTTTTCCTTTCTATTCTTTGGCCATAATCTATTACCAGTCAACAGAGCTTTTCCTTTCTATTCTTTGGCCATAATCATTTACCAGTCAACAGAGCTTTTCCTTTCTATTCTTTGGCCATAATCATTTACCAGTCAACAGAGTTTTCCTTTCTATTCTTTGGCCATGATCAATGACCAGTCAACAGAGCTTTTCCTTTCTATTCTTTGGCCATAATCATTTATCAGTCAGCAGAGCTTTTCCTTTCTGTTCTTTGGCCATAATCGTTTACCAGTCAACAGAGTTTTTCCTTTCTATTCTTTGGCCATAATCATTTACCTGTCAACAGAGTTTTTCCTTTCTATTCTTTGGCCATAATCTATTACCAGTCAACAGAGCTTTTCCTTTCTATTCTTTGGCCATAATCATTTACCAGTCAACAGAGTTTTTCCTTTCTATTCTTTGGCCATAATCAATGACCAGTCAACAGAGCTTTTCCTTTCTATTCTTTGGCCATAATCATTTACCAGTCAACAGAGCTTTTCCTTCTATTCTTTGGCCATAATCATTTACCAGTCAACAGAGCTTTTCCTTTCTATTCTTTGGCCATAATCATTTACCAGTCAGCAGAGCTTTTCCTTTCTATTCTTTGGCCATAATCATTTACCAGTCAGCAGAGTTTTTCTTTTCTGTTCTTTGGCTATAATCAGTGGCCAGTCAACAGTTTTTCCTTTCTATTCTTTGGCCATAATCAGTGACCAGTCAGCAGAGCTTTTCCTTTCTATTCTTTGGCCATAATCATTTACCAGTCAGCAGAGTTTTCCCTTTCTATTCTTTGGCCATAATCATTTACCAGTCAACAGAGTTTTTCCTTTCTATTCTTTGGCCATAATCAATGACCAGTCAACAGAGCTTTTCCTTTCTATTCTTTGGCCATAATCATTTACCAGTCAACAGAGCTTTTCCTTCTATTCTTTGGCCATAATCATTTACCAGTCAACAGAGCTTTTCCTTTCTATTCTTTGGCCATAATCATTTACCAGTCAGCAGAGCTTTTCCTTTCTATTCTTTGGCCATAATCATTTACCAGTCAGCAGAGTTTTTCTTTTCTGTTCTTTGGCTATAATCAGTGGCCAGTCAACAGTTTTTCCTTTCTATTCTTTGGCCATAATCAGTGACCAGTCAGCAGAGCTTTTCCTTTCTATTCTTTGGCCATAATCATTTACCAGTCAGCAGAGTTTTCCCTTTCTATTCTTTGGCCATAAACATTTACCAGTTAACAGAGTTTTTCCTTTCTATTCTTTGGCCGTAATCATTTAGCAGTCAACAGTTTTTTCCTTTCTATTCTTTGGCCATAATCATTTACCAGTCAACAGAGCTTTTGCTTTCTATTCTTTGGCCATAATCATTTACCAGTCAACAGTTTTTCCTTTCTATTCTTTGACCATAATCAGTGACCAGTCAGCAGTGCTTTTCCTTTCTATTCTTTGGCCATAATCATTTAGCAGTCAGCAGAGTTTTTTCCTTTCTATTCTTTGGCCATAATCATTTACCAGTCAACAGAGCTTTTCCTTTCTATTCTTTGGCCATAATCATTTACCAGTCAACAGAGTTTTTCCTTTCTATTCTTTGGCCATAATCAATGACCAGTCAGCAGAGCTTTTCCTTTCTATTCTTTGGCCATAAACATTTACCAGTTAACAGAGTTTTTCCTTTCTATTCTTTAGCTATAATCAATGACCAGTCAACAGAGCTTTTCCTTTCTATTCTTTGGCAATAATCATTTACCAGTCAACAGAGCTTTTCCTTTCTATTATTTGGCCATAATCATTTGCCAGTCAGCAGAGCTTTTCCTTCTATTCTTTGGCCATAATCATTTACCAGTCAACAGAGCTTTTCCTTTCTGTTCTTTGGCCATAATCATTTACCAGTCAGCAGAGCTTTTCCTTTCTATTCTTTGGCCATAATCATTTACCAGTCAGCAGAGTTTTCCCTTTCTATTCTTTGGCCATAAACATTTACCAGTTAACAGAGTTTTTCCTTTCTATTCTTTGGCCATAATCAATGACCAGTCAGCAGAGCTTTTCCTTTCTATTCTTTGGCCATAATCATTTACCAGTCAACAGAGCTTTTCCTTTCTATTATTTGGCCATAATCATTTGCCAGTCAGCAGAGCTTTTCCTTCTATTCTTTGGCCATAATCATTTACCAGTCAACAGAGCTTTTCCTTTCTGTTCTTTGGCCATAATCATTTACCAGTCAGCAGAGCTTTTCCTTTCTATTATTTGGCCATAATCATTTACCAGTCAGCAGAGTTTTTCTTTTCTATTCTTTGGCTATAATCAGTGGCCAGTCAACAGTTTTTCCTTTCTATTCTTTGGCCATAATCAATGACCAGTCAGCAGAGCTTTTCCTTTCTATTCTTTGGCCATAATCATTTACCAGTCAGCAGAGTTTTCCCTTTCTATTCTTTGGCCATAAACATTTACCAGTTAACAGAGTTTTTCCTTTCTATTCTTTGGCCATAATCATTTAGCAGTCAACAGTTTTTTCCTTTCTATTCTTTGGCCATAATCATTTACCAGTCAACAGAGCTTTTCCTTTCTATTCTTTGGCCATAATCATTTACCAGTCAACAGAGTTTTTCCTTTCTATTCTTTGACCATAATCAATGACCAGTCAGCAGTGCTTTTCCTTTCTATTCTTTGGCCATAATCATTTAGCAGTCAGCAGAGTTTTTTCCTTTCTATTCTTTGGCCATAATCATTTACCAGTCAACAGAGCTTTTCCTTTCTATTCTTTGGCCATAATCATTTACCAGTCAACAGAGTTTTTCCTTTCTATTCTTTGGCCATAATCAATGACCAGTCAGCAGAGCTTTTCCTTTCTATTCTTTGGCCATAAACATTTACCAGTTAACAGAGTTTTTCCTTTCTATTCTTTGGCCATAATCATTTACCAGTCAACAGAGCTTTTCCTTTCTATTCTTTGGCCATAATCAATGATCTTTCAACAGAGCTTTTCCTTTCTATTCATTCTTTGATTTCTTTCTTTATTCATCCTTAAATGTCCTTTTTTATTGTTCCAGTTTTGAAGACACAAGTATGTAATGTCATTTTATCCATCTGTTTATCTGCTTTGTGGGTATCAACATATGTACATGCATACATGTTTGTGGATATGCACATGCATGGATGCACTCTAAATTATTTAAACAAAGGAAATTGTATTTAAGCATACTTCATTATTATGCGGTATGAGCTTATTGTATGTCCCTGTGCCCATCACGCATCTGTCAATTAGCAATTGCTTGTAACCTCTCTGGAGTTCATATACCTGATCTGACTTTAATAGAAATTGGAATATGTGGTTATATCATCAAAATCTCAGATGGGTTTGATGAGTGAGATCCATTAATAATAATGAGATGGTCATGCATCTAAATGAGTAACCATTTTTCCAGTCTGGAGGCCATATTTCTGATCCAGTTTTGATCAGACTTGGAATGTATACTTATAACATGCATAATGTGTGCTTATAACATTGAACGAATTTGATGAGTTTGGTCAATGCTGTTTATTGTAGTCTGTTCAAATTTACAACAAGTTGAATCAAGTGCAAATATTCATTATACAGAGACTGTATCAGTCGTAAAAGATCATGTCATTGAGTAATACTGACTATTTTTTTCTCCAGTCCATAGTTTCACTGCATGTATGAATTTGCTTTTACAAACTTAAAGTTGTCAGTTGAATAGATGAGTGATATCTGACCCATGTGGACCTCTTGTTCAAGGACAAGACATAGCAAAGTAAAGTGTGATTAGTTAGACTTGTTAGACATTATGTTAACCATGTGACAGAATCTCATGGGTTTGTGGTCCTTACTTTTCTTGTCTCAGTCTGAATGTTTTGGGTCAGTTGTCTTGTGGTATTGTGATAATGTCATAATATGGTACCATGCTGTTGTAATGACATGACAATGTTAAACATGATTTGACAGTTTGCACCAAGCAAGTCATTGATGTTATTGAATAAAAGTGAACGATTCATTTTCTATCCTGTATAAAGAAAACAAAATGCAGAGAAAAATAATCAGCATAGGGCTGGTACCAAGACATACAACTCCCAGTCTTGCTGCCAACCCCAGCATAAATTCTGTGTAATCTTATGGGAGTTAAGCAAGATGCAGGTGTCACTTTTTTAAAAGGAATTCTGGTAATAATGGCTCTTTATCTTAAGAACTACTGTCGTGAGTGTTTTTGCTATCATATCCAGAGGCCTGGCATAAAAGTTCAGGTCTTAAAAAGTTTTTTAAAAAAAGAAAAATTTCTAATAGTTTTCTTTTCGAAATATCATGTACTATGTTTTATGTTTGTTGCTTTTCTTATAACTACCTTTGAAAATGTTCTTTTTTAAAAAATAATGTGCCTTTGCAACTTTTCTACAAAACTACAAAATGATATCAAGAGTTCGGTAAGTGACTGATTAAACTTAGCACATAGGTCAGCTTCTTTGAGACTGCTGTTGTGACTTATTAAAACTTTATCTGGTTATGACTAATTTATTAACAAATTCTCATGATGCTACTTGTCTGCGACATAATGCCCCAGTGCATAGACATCATTATAAACTGTCACACTGCAGACACCATAGCGATATGACTGTGTGCGACATCATGCTACATGTCTGCGACATAATGCGCCAGTGCTAGATGTCATTATAAACTGTCACACTACAGACACCATAGCGATATGACTGAAAAATTGTTAAGCTGCGTTAAAAATTTCATAACACACACACATAGATGGTCCATTGCAATGACACAGAGACCAGGAAAGTTCACATGGTGTCTGGTCAGAATCAGAAAATTGTTACCAAGATTGCCATTTGATAAGGACAAGATTGCCATTTGATAAAGATTTATTGTAGGTCACACATGAAGAAACTCAGTATGCACAGTGTGATGAAAATTTAATGGCAGCATGATGTTGACTCGAGTCTAGAAATACGAATACATATATAAATGAATGATTGTCTTAATGTTTACTCTTGTTTCCATGGTAATCTGGCCATGACAGATCACCACAGTAAGTATTTTGTAAAATTAGGGATTATAAAAGGATTTGCAGTAATGAATTATACATTTGATGGGTGCAATAAATTTGGGAAACTAACATTTTCACCACTTACCTTATGGTATGTGCATAGTATTTTTTGTGTGCTCTTATAAAACTTGGTTTGGGGATTCGTTTGTAAATTAATTATTGTAAATAATTCATTCATTTTATAATTGATCATTTAAGAATAACAGTCATACATGGTTGTGTAAACATCGAGCAAGCACATGGGAACTCTTGGGCTCAGGATCTTGCACTAGCAAATGTTCACACAACATAAACCCAATATTACCTCTGTTCATATAGTTTCCTGTCAAATTGCAACACATTATTTTTTCAGCTTCTGCCAGATCTACAGTATGCTGACAATATGACAGTGTTCTGTGTTTACAATGGACCTTATGGAACATGCCACACAGAATGGAATCTAAAAAAATTCTTGAAAAGACGAGGAAAAATTGAAAATTAGAGAAAAGACACTACTGTGTACAAATTGTTTTTAACAGCTAATGTTACTGGACTGATTTTTATAATATTTAAATAACAGACTATTTATTTATATATGTGCATGAAAGAGAAGAGGATTTTTCTTATTAAGGCTGTTAATTTTTATATGTCTACCATAAACCACAGATTGTAATTTTATGATGTTGTTGATCCATGCATCAGCCTGTCACGTTTTCATGTCCTCACTATATCTCAGGTTGTCAGCCAGAGTTACCAAACTTTGTAGATAGCTTACACTTGGGATTAGGAAAAAACCTGTAGATTTGAAATCAAAAGCTTGAAGCTCATGGTAACTGAAAGGAAAAAAATGGGTTCCTCAAAAATACTTGTTCTCCATGATCTACAGTTCCAAACTTGGTGTATGGTGTGCATTTTTTGTAAGGAAGAACCATACTGATTTTGCTTCCAAAAGTCAAGGTTACTGATAAAGAAAAAAAAAGATTTTTGCATAGTAAAATCAACTTTGCGTAATCAGGGGATACCAATCTTTCTGGATGTCTTGAACTTGGGGTAAGGAAGAAGGCTGTTGATATTGGGGTCCAAACGTCAAACAACAAAAAATGGTTCTGCAAAATTTAGTTTTGCAGCACATGCCTGGAGAAAACTTTCTGGATTGTTTGAATGATGGGAATGAAAAAACCTATCAGTTTTGGGGCCAAAATCCAGCATCATTGTGACTAAAAAGAAAAATTGTTTCTGCACAGTAATATTAGTTCTGCATCGCAGACCTGGACCAAACTTTATTGATGGTTTACACTTGGGTGAACAAGAAATTTACCAGTTTTGGAGTCAAATTGCTTCTGGATTGAAAGAATAAAAGTGATCTCTGAACTGAAATTTAAGCGATCTACACAGATGACTATTAAACACAGGGCAGGCATATAAAGTGCATTTCAGGGTACCATATATATTTCTTTCAGTTTTATTATACATGTCTGATTTCTGTGGCAAAATTATTTTATTAGCTGCTATTTTGTTATCCTTCTACGAACTCTTTTACTTTAATAGGGATCAATTGTCAAGACTTGCACACATTTATATTTTTGTTGACCATACACTGATGTGTACAGTATTGTATTTATGGCAAAGACAATAGAAAATTCAGGCTAGGAAGCCACAATAATTGGTCTATTTTAAATGTTTTCTGCAATGATTGCATGGTTCATGGTAGTATGCTGTTTTAGTCCTCAACCAATTTGAATCATATTTACTTCTGATTAGTGCATTTACCTAAAGAATAAAAGGTAAATGCAATCATGCTCTGTCTACTCTCATCCTTCAAATCCCACTCCTGTCCCACTAAAACAATTTTATTGTTCCATGAATTTCAGTATGCTTTGAGACTTCTGTTAAACATGTTCCTTTCTGTGCTGTTAGTCCAATTGCATTTGTTTGTTTGATGACACAGCAGGTTGGGTGAAAATGCAAATTCTATTTGGCCTTTGATCTCTAAAAAACATCCTGTACTATCTCTGAACCATAGGCATTTGTTTTTAAATCCAAATACGTTGCAACTATCAGGATTTCATATTCTCGATGCCTATGATGCAATATTTGTAGTCATTACAGGGTAGACACATGAACCAACAATTCATGTTTGCTTTGTTGCAAATAAAACAATTTTCGCACCTTGTGGTGACAGAAAAGAAACCATGTATCGTTTTAAGGCGTAAACTGAACTACATCCCTTTCTGTTATCTACCTCTATTTCCTTTCCTGCACAAATTCATAATTCACTTTCTGCATTGTACGTTTTTTTTCCCCACTGGTCATATGACTTCCATCCATCTGTCAAGTCTTACAGCATTCATCCAGCTGTCTGTCATATGACATCCATCTGTCTGTTAGCACAAGTTTGTTATCACTACTGCTAAACTACTTGGAAGTAAATCATAAAACTTGGAATACAGTTGCATCCTGCAGTCTGGTTGTTCCTGCTTATTTTTTATCAGTTTTTTTGGAGTAATCAATAGAAAAATAAAACATAGATCCTGATCCACTGGAACATTATGCAACAGCAGATCAGGTTATATGTTATTTGAAGTTGGACTTGACATATATGCGAGTATATGCAGTAAATGATTGTATTCTTTATGGCTATTAAAAGTTTTGTCAAATCTGCTTGCTCATCCAATTCAACTTTTTACATTTTTGTTAAATATTTTGTTATGGACTCAGTTTGGCTTAGTAATGTAGAGATTTTGAAAGCAGTACTATTTCACCTCAGATTGTAACATGCATTGAATTCAGGTGATTGTTCCACCTTTTAATTGGGTCTGTTTTACTTTCTGAGGTAGAACATGTTTTAAGTTGGGTACAAATCGTTAAATGTAGGCACTGGGATATTGAGAGCATGTGTTTGACACTTTGTATTTTGCCAGTCGTAGTGTTAACTGTGTTGGAGTGTTTCCAGTTGTGTTAGCAATTCTGGTTGAGTACATGACACACAATAATGGAAATGACCTTTGCTCATTTACACATTGTATGCCTCACAATGTGGATCCCTTTGCAGTTTTCTCTCTTTTTCTTTAATTTGCTTTTGTTTTGCAGATTTTTTTGGTCCATTATTCTTTATTGGAATAGCCACAACATTGTACCATACTGTCATCTCAAGTTTTGATTATTATTTCTGTTGGGAATACTCAATTGACAGAGTAAAAGAAATACCTCCAAAATATTTCAACAATTCATTCTTAATTTGGGACAAATGATCTTTGAAATTCTGTGTCCAATACCTTTGTCATAGGTGGATGAAACAGACATATACCTGATAGGATCTGCTATTTGCTCAACCTATTTTTTTTTAATGCGGTCATGTTGAAAGAAACTACCATTTCATGTTTTTAAAGGAAAATGTACACAATTACACAGTGTCAGACATTTTCTGAGTTCTTTGAGTGATTGTACAGCTACTGTGAAAGTTACAACAGAAATGGTCTGACTGTAACATTTAATCACAGAATTATATTTCTCATATTCAGAGTTCATAGCCAGTGTTTATTTATTTCATCAAGATTCATTTATCTTTGTCACATTTACAAAGAGACCACCTTGTTTATTTTTTGTATACTTCTGTATTCTAAATAAGTGATTGATTTTATTTTTAGTTGGAAACTTTTAGAAATTTTTAATAAATCTTATTATATAATTTTTGTAATTGAAGATTACAATCCAAGAGACAGGTGGTGAGTCTTTGGGCTGAATTATTTATAAAGGATCTTTCTTCGTCTTACCAGTGCAAGTATTTTCTTTTATTATATACCTATCATTTTCGCCAAAGAATGTGCCAGAATTTTACCATCAAATCCAAAAAGTAGGAAAATGATACCATTGTTTTCTGATCCTCTGTGACTATACTCTCATACAAGGCTAGAACTACCTAGGTTTCCTGGTTACAACTGAAATAGCATGAATAACCATATCATAGTCTCTCTTGAAATACAAATGGAAAGAGTAGCAATGATTTGCTCAGTCAAACTGCAAGCAACTGTCAAACATAATGCTGTCTTTCTCATGCCATGTCCCTACTGGAGCCTCTCATAATGTCCTGCCAGAAACAATTCAGGTGCTATCAGTTGGACCTCGGGCAGAAACTTTTTCAAGTTAATTAGCTGTTGAAAACTTCTGGGATTCAACATCTGACAGCTGTATGATAGGTGTAAATCACATGCATGGGCCTGCTGTCCCCATGCACTGAAGAACTTGTGTTATTAATATATGTTGTTATAGTAGTGACACTGACTGACTGATGTTACACACACTTCGTTCATTAAACATTCACGCACATATCAGCTGTAAAAAAAAAAAAAATTCAGTTTATGTCTGAAAATGAAGTTTGTTTCAGAACATTTGAATTGTTCAGCAGTTTGTCTTTTTTTAATTACATTTTGAGATTTTATTAATTTATTTAAAAATAGATAGGTTCATAGTTAGAATATCCTTGTCATGGTAATAGTGATTCTATCTTGATTGCTAGATTCTGATGCTGACACCTTGATGTTTCTCGTGGGTCGGTGGTTCTTTCTGGGTTTGCCCAGGTTCTTCCTCCACCATTAATACTGGCTGCCATGTATAGCCTATCTTGTGCTGAAAAATGGCATTAAACCCTATAACAACAACAACAACAACACCTTGATGTGATCTAGCAATTAAGAGCGCATTGATGTGATAATAATGTATGTGTAAAATAAAATTAATGATGTTCTATGAGAATTCAGTTTAGTCATGGGGGAGGGTATCTTATTTTCACAAAACAAGCCAGCATCTGTCTGAACACTAACTCAGTTAAATATGTCTGTTTTATCAGACACCCTGAAAATTGATAGCTTGAGCTTTTTGAATATGACACTACAATTGCTAGTAATTCTATCTGCTTTTCTTTTATATCAGCAAATAGATAAACATTGTGGGATGCATGTGACAGAGGTGCTGTCTCATTATTCATGCAGCTTCTCAAAACCATTGGGGGAAGGTCATACAGATTATTAGTGGTTGCCACAATTTTGTTGTACCCAATGCATGCTTTTTATTGTTTCATTTTAATCAAGACCGCTGCAGTGGCCTAGCAGTTAAAGCATCTGCCACAGATGTGGGAGGTTGTGGGTTCAAACCCCAGCCAGGTCATACCAAAGACTTTAAAAAATGGTACTAGCAGCTGCCTCACTTGGCGCTCAGCATTAAGCGGTTAGAGTAAAGACTGGTTTGCCTGGTTTCAGGATAATGTGACTGAGTGGGACATGATACTACATGTCTGATGCATGATGCCCTAGTGCTAGCCATCAATATAAACTGTCACTGCAGGCATTGTAGTGATATGACTGAAAAATTGTTCAAGCTACATTAGAAGTCCAAAACACACTGATTTTTATCAAAGACAAAAATTATAAAATAATGGTTTGTCAAATAAAGTCTTAGTCCTCCATTTAACCGGTGATCTCAATCAAGCTATACTTAGGTAGATACAGTGTTTAAATACAAGCATCTATAAAATTGAGATTGACTGCTGTTTTTGTAGCCTGGTTCCTGGCTATACTACCCATAATGTGTAATTATATGTGCATGTACAACAGGAGACCAGTCTATGGTTTCTGCAGAAACTATCCAGGGCTTCCAATTTTGTTGTCCCATAAAGGGGTATAACAATCTGATCCACTATTCAGCCATAACAGATTTATTTAGTGTAACAAGCAGGGAGTTTACTCATGTTGTGACTCAAAATGCAGATGTCACACAAACTGATAACACAGAAATAGCCATCACCTCATCATCAGGGCATGTAGAAGAGGAACTTGAGGCTGAAAAAAGAGGAAAAAATAACCAAATTTCCAAGACAAGTTGTTGAGTACATACAACTGGTTAAGGAAAGAACCAAGAGGAGGGATTTTATGTTTTGTGTCAAGAACATAAGAAATAATCAATTTACTAGCGAAAATGGTTGCACAAAGTTTCAAACATCAACCTTAACACAGCATATAGAATCAGCAGATCATGTCCAAACACAGAAAGTGTGATACAGAAAGAATTCCAGTTAGCAGCGGTACACACAGTTAAAAAAAATGGCAGAAAAAAGTGATGCTGTCATTTGTGCCATGTGAAAAGCATATTACATTGCATTTGAGAACCTGCCAGTTGCAAAATAGTCTAGTTTGACCGAGTTGCAGAAATTGAATAGATGTGAAGCATTACAGTCCTTAAAATCAGGGCAAAATGCACTCTGTGAATCTTGCATAGAATAATGTTGTTTCCTATCAGCTGCCATTCAGCAATCACCCCCACCCACCCCAACCCCCACCCCCCGCTCAGGAAGTAGGTATGCTTGAATCTCACTAGCGTTTCAGATGTTGGAATCCAGTGCTCCCAACCTAGGAAGTTTGAGTCCCCTATTTTTAAAAAAAGGGTGTCCCAGTCATAAAAATGAGGATTGCCATGAATTGCATCATGTGAAATGTATTGGTCTGCAGTATATACCAGCATATAAGTCAAGTCTAACTGATCTATTGTTGCATAATGTGCTGGCAGATATGGGTCTCTATAGTTAAGAGTAATCAGTAGAACCAACAACATGGACCCTGTTCTGCTGGCACATTATGCAACAGCAGATCAGAGTCTATGTTGTTTGCTTTTGGACTTGATTTAAAAGCGATTTTATATGTTAAGCACAAATTACACTGCAGTGAACAATGTTGTAGCCCATTGTCAGCATTCTTATTAAATCCAATTATTAAATAAATTGAAATGCATAAATAGGATGCGTTTAAGTGAGACCAAAATTTTAGGTAGGTGCCATCAGTAACTAACAGTGTGCTATGAAAGTTAGAATCATTCTGATGTTCCCCAAAGCCACACATCATTTGGGATATATAATGAAGCATTAATAATAGTGATAAAAAAATTAAGTTTTTAGCGATTCTAGGTATGGTATATAACATGGGGATTAGAAACTAGATAGGGCTACCAGATATCTGTTCCCTTTTGTTATGTAAATAAGGTTCTCAGTTACAGGTTGACCAATATGATGACTTAATTAGACTGCATGATATGAGTCATGCTGAGCTTTTATGAGGTTGCAGTTAGCTATGTAACATTATTCTGTTGGAAAGCAATTTATATTTTCTATATTTCTTATATTTAATTAAAGATTTAAGATTTCGTTATATCAGTACAAAAGAAACCTCAACTTTTCCCAACCATTTTGATAATTTCATTTTAGATGTCACAAAGATAAAGTCAGTAAAAAAAAAAAAATCTTGCTACTGTTACCACCAGCATATCAATGTGGGGAGGGGGCTGATTTATCAGACAAGATCCCAGTTAATTAATGGAAACTAAATACTGGCTCAAATGTGAATTCACTAGGCAAATCTTTGAGCAGCAGAGAGGGCAAACAGACCTCTTGCTGGTAAGTCCATTTTTGAAAAATAAAGCTTTCAACAAAAAATGAAAATAAAAGGTCAATAACGTCAAACCAATGCCTCTAACAAAAAACCGAGAGTTTCTCTAATTGGGTTAGTTTATTTTGTTATTCTGTCTTTGTTGTTTGTGTTTTTCAAAATTTGTTTACCCAACAATGCATTTATTTGTGGTTGCACCCTCTCTGCTACAGCAGTGTGTGAGTAATTAAATCATTATTATATCAATGGAATCTGCTAGATTAGCTTGAGAAAGATTAAAAAATATCTTCCTGTTCGTGATGCTGTCAAACAAAAACTGCAAAGAACATCAAGAATCTCGGGTGAAATTTACAGAAGGTACAGAACATATATTTAAACCTGTTAAAAAGGTTACTGAAAAAGTTGCAGAAGCTAATGAAGGTCTTCCCATGTTAAAACAAACGGCTGAGCAAACTGAAAAGATGACAAGAAGAACTAAACAAACAAAAAAGATTTTAAGGAATCTTCCAACTGAAATAGCTACTGCTCAACCACCTAGTAGAGAAGAAGAAATGCTTGAAGTTATTGGTGAAATAAAGAAAGATCTTTCACCAAAACCCAAAGTAAAAAAAAAGAAAGCATTGAATTGATTAATAAATTTAGAGAAGGTGTTATTGAAGAACTAAAAGAAAAAGTTAAAGAGGGAGATTTATCTCATACTGCAGCGATGTTTTTTTATGTTGAAAGTCTGAAATTTTAAAACCTGCATATGTTAGTGTAAATGTTGATAATTTTCTTAAATGGATATGTCTTATATATTACAACAAAAACAGGCTAGAAATGATGATCCAAAACAGAGAATATATTGAAAAAGTCAATAAATTTTATGAGGATTTACATAAACAACAATTCAACCTGAGCCACAAATTCCTCAATCTGAGCCACAAAAACCACAAATTCCTGAGCCACAAATTTTTAAAATCACAAAATTCAAAAACAACCTCAACCACAATCTTTTAAACTACAATCATCTAAACCACAAATTTCGCAACCACAATCTCTACAAGTAATTGATATTAAGAATAAATTTACGACTAAGGGTTTAAACAATATCGTGAAATCAAAATACATTGATGCAGTAAATATTGCCGCACAGGGATACAATCAAACAGAAAAATGTGCAAAACCTGAATATGTTGGATCTTGGACAAAAGATGATTGAGTTAAAGATGTATATTCCATATTTGCTAATAAACTTGCTGAATATGATGACACACTTTTTTAATAAATTTAAAGATGATGTGAAAAAAGAAAAACAAAAAGGAGATCCTCCTGGCTTTGTTGGAAGTGTTTTTTTTGCTCAAGGAAGTGGCCTGATTACTTGTTCTAACAGTGTTCTTTCTGATGTTGAACAATTAGAAATTTTTATTGGAGAAAATGAACTGGAAATAATTCTCCAGAAATTATTAATGAAATATCTGATATTTGTCGAAGATTATTTACAGACAGTATCGTGGACATTAATGTTTATTGGTCTCTCATTAATGAAATTTCAGTGATTGAGGGTGTGTAATTAGATCAGTGACAATAAAATAGGATGATCTTACTTAATGTTCAGTGTGGACCTGTAATGGTCAGAATAATAAATTCTTGATTACCAATGTACAAAGCAATCTATGGACATGGGCTCAGTAAAGTTGTTCAAGTTTTATATAAGAGAATAGCTCCAAAAGCAATATCGATTGCAAAACAATTAGGAATGAAAGCTGTTGACGTTATTCGAAATAAAGATATCAGTGCTGTTGGTAATGTTGCTAGTAAAACATTTTCAGCAATCAAAGATAGATTAGCATGATTAATATGCAGATGGCAACCAGTAAAACCACAACCAGTAACATGACCTAGCACTGAAATTATGCCTGCAAAAGTCAGTAAAATAATAAATCAAGCTGCAAGTCAAAAACTAGCAGAGTTGGCTGATATACCACAGTCAGAAAAAGAAAAGGAAAAAAATATAAATGCAAGTCTGATAGCGGAAGTGGTCATCGTTTTAAATGATAATAAATATAATAAAAATGTTTAGACGTATATCTGATCCAGCATTTGATTTGGATGCACTGGTTCTCAAAGTCGAATCTGTGCATAATTATCAGTATTATTCTTATGAAGCATGACAGCCAAATCAACGTGCACGAATCAAATTACAAGTTCAAGATACATGTTGATATTTCTTACCTGCTGAAGCGTTTATTGAAGTAGAAGGAGAACTTGTAACGGACGTTGTCGCTAATACACCATATGGAGTTGATATCAGAGCTGGTTTTGTTAAGAATGGCATCATGGCATTATTCAGAAGTGCTATATATATGATTGATGGAAAAGAGATTGAATCAATTCAGGATAATGACGTTGCCACAACGGTAATAGGCCTAGAAGATATTCAGATGATTATACAAGATCAGCTGGTCCATCAATGATGTTTGCTAATTTTGACCAACCTGATGACAGACCATATAATATAAGGTGACCAAGAAACAATGACGACACTGCTGATGCTGCTGTGTGGCCGGTGGTTTATGGAGCCAACCCAAATTACAACTTAGGATTTGCAACACGTCTATTAATATTGAGAGGTAATTGTTAAAGATTTTCATGCTCAATTCCATTGTCTCATATCTTTTGATTTTGCAGAAATGTTAGAAAGGTTATTTTGGAGCTAAATATAAAATTGTGCTTGTGAAAAAGTGTGATGATAATGATGCTATTTGGCATGAAGATGGCGCTGGTGTTGCTGCTGGTAAAGTAATATTTAAACTTTCGTTGTGGATGACAGTAATGACTCCGTCGCTTGCTGAAGAAGAAAAACTTTTATGAATTCACGTGGAAAATCATTATCAAAGTTGACGATAGCTACAGATAGTGTTCAAAGTGTAGTTGATAGTTTATTTACATGGCATATAGCATCACAGCAAGGTGTTTCTGCACCAAGACATATATTTATCGCTTTACAAAATGCTGCATGATTAAACTCTCAAGAACAAAATCCAACGGTATTTGACAGACTTGGAGTTAGTGAAGTTTCCTTAAGGATAAATGGACATCAGGAACCATCTGAAGACGTGTTGCTGAATTTGGATCAAAATCATGTAGCGCATTGTATATCATCATTAGTTGACGTTTATGGGGTGTGATCAAAATGTTGACACTGGTTTACAACTATCACAACTAGATTTTACAAATCTTTATCTGATTTTCTCTGGGACACCTGGATTTTATTAGACAATCAGTCATTTTTATTCATTTTCGAACTTGCCTAAACACATCAGGTGGTGTTAATTATAGAGCAATCACAGTTATTCTTTCAGACAAAACGCTGTTACTTGAAGGTATTGGTGGATGAATGAGAGTCATTGACGCTCCAGTTGAAAATATGTAACCATTAAAACAATTAATTGTTATATAAATGTATCATCATGTTAGTGTCAGTCTGACTCCTGGTCAGATTAAAAATCATAACAAGTTGACGGTGGTCAAAATAAAATATAATTCACTATTTCAACTTAAACATTGTAATAAAGCTAAACAATTAAAAAAAGGAGTTAAAATTACTCTTTCTGCTGGTGCAGTCAAAGACTCAGTTAAAACAGGTGGTATATTTCCACTTCTTGCAGCTATACCAGCGTTAATAGCCTCAGCGGCTCCAGCTGTTGCAAACGCAGCTGCACTTGGTACTGTTGAAACTGCTGGTGAAATGGGCATTAAAGAAAGCAGCAGGACAAGGAATAAAAACTTCTAAAACTAAAAAGGGAAGGGTTCTAAGATTACCATGAACCCCTCATTGGTACGGAAAAGTCTGAGACTTCCAGGGACACTTCGCTGATTCTTCCTATGTCAAATTTTGATTTACTTAATGTTGCTAAAAAAAATTAAATAAAAAATTTCAGAGGTGTTTTTATGCGCCAATAATTACCGAAACAACCAAATAATTTTGAAACCGGTATTATTAATCTCGATTCAAATTCCGATCCTGGTACTCACTGGGTGGCATATGCAATTGATCCACGTGGATTTTTTTAAAAAAAATTTTTATTCGTATGGGTTGGCTCCACCAAAAGAATTTTTAAATTACGTAAACACAATAAAAACTCCAGTCTGGTGTTCAACATTACCAACACAGATAATAACAGATCCGCCAATATGCGGCCGTGAAGTAATTGCTGTACTCGACGCTGTGTCATCGTTAACAATACCACCTCAAAAAGTCGTGCACGATTATACAAATAGACGGACCGTCGTTTTAAACAGATCTTAAAGTATAATGGTTGATATTTACAGAAGATCTTCTAAACAAAAGCAAACAAAATGACGGAATAACCCATAAAAATGTCAGTAAACAGATTAGTGATGAAATATCTGAATTATTAAATCTTGCAAAATGTAGATCCTAACGTAGTGGTTGTATTTCAAGATAAGCAAGGAAACTTAAAAGCAAGCAATCGTTCATGACAGATATTCTCGTTAAAAATTAATGAAATAACTGAAAATAGCATAGATGTGTTTGATAGTAATGGAAAAATTAAACCCGGTGTTATTATGTCAACGATATTAAATAATATTCGTGGTCGAGTGCAAAAATCCGGTGATACAATGACTGGTTCTCTCAAAATGAATAATAATAAAAATACTGATCCTGGAGAACCAAAATCAGACAATGACGCTGAAACGAAGAAATTCATCCTTTCAATGATGAACTCGTTAGTTTCAGTTAATAATGAAATGACCTCATTTAGAACTGATTATTCTAATCATGTACAATTATTTATGAGTTTCATAGAAACAGAAACATTAATAAAGTTTTTGGAAGTCCACAGCCATCAATATTAAAATCTCCGTCATAAAAAAAATTACTGACAGTGTAATATATACAGTAGCGTCTGGACAAGCATTATGGTCACCACTCAATAAATCCATTAAACATCGCGCTGAGGTTACCGGTATATACAGGCTCTCCGTACATGGTGTTACAACATTTACGATATCTGCCACAATTTCATGGTGTTATCCACTGACTCCGTCAGATGAATGTCCTGGAAATATGTTAGTGATGTTGGAGCAAAACGACGAGGAAACATTTTGTTGTGGAACCCGAAGTAAAAACTCGGCTTGATTTATTACTGATGTCTTGAATTAGTCGCTAAACACCCACCTACTTAAAATATAATGAGCATTCTGATTAACGTTCAACGTTTTAGATACAATCAGGCACATGTATGGCAATCCAAACTGAAAAACATCGTTGAGGAGTATACAGTAAAGGTAAAAAAATATCGCAGACGTGTAGTTGTTGTTGACATCGACGCTGGCATATTCTAAATTATCTTCGTTGCTATCATCGAGTCTCGGCGATGGAATAATATCAGATTTTGAATTTACACAGATGATTGGAATTTACAAAAAGTAATGACTAACTAGAATCTACGTCTGATTTAAATAATAATTATAAATAATAATAATAACAATAATAATAATAATAATAATAATAATAATAATAATAATGTCACATGGTGACATGGTGGGAAGGTGTACATTTTTGTTCAAGCTCGAACTTGGTGTGGACCCCCACTTTTTTAATGCAAAATATCGCCACCGTCGACAGTTGTCAGTCACGGGATTTGAACGCCGGATCTCGAGCATGAACCTTGAATGCTGGACCTAAATGATATATGTTTCAGAAATTATTATAAAGTTACATTCGCTGGACTCCTACAAATGATCATTACAATAACCACGACGTGCATGCATTTTCCATTTTCTAGAACACATCGTATAAAAATAATCATATATTGTATATATTTCTGCCTTTGACTAAGTCAGGTTTAAAACACACGTATTTCTGTATAGTATCGAGATCTAAAAAAAACCTAATGTTTTACAAAGCTGGCGACTTATTTTCTGTCTTGACTTTTTCAAGGGAGACGAAATAAGATTAAATATTCTTTCACTAATTTGAACTATTACAAAATTATATTACATCACTGATAATATTTATCACACAGATGGTTAAATTAATGTATATTTGTATATAATTAGTTACGATGACAAAAAATAACGCGGTTAAATACGCAGTAACAAGCGAGATAACTACTTAATTTCTCTACTTAATAAAATATTATTTTTTTGTTTATACTTCTTCAAAAAAGCCGATCTGATAATATTAAATGCGACACCTTTTACCGAACGCGAGTAAATATCAAAATATTTTCCAGCTGTATTCATTGACTCAAATATTATTTCTTCGCCACTTTCTGTATTTACAGACTTAATACTTTTTTGCAATTTGTGAATTTTTCCCGGTTTCTCCAAATTTGCTGTTCTGACTTTTTTAACAGCACGTAAATTATTTACAGAGTTTTCGAGTTTTGGCATTGATATGATCAATCACATGACCCTTTTCGATTAATTGGCGAAAACACTTGTAAACGAACCTGTGACTGAAATAATGTTTATTCCCCTTAGTATTGAACATGAGATAACCAGTTTTAATGATATTACCAACTGTTTTTTTTAGTCGCCAGTTCCTGAATACACTGTAACGACATACCTCATAATTCTTGATGAGAGGATGCTTTACAAATTCTTTTTGCTCCTTTTTATATAATAATATTATTTGTCTAAACATTTATTTGAAAAAATTGCAAGATAATCTTCAGCGATTTTATGACCGTGTCATTATTATCAGTGTTTTTTAAAACATAATATCTCTTCAGCTCTCTGTATATTTTACCACAACATTTCACACAACTGCGATTTTCCTCTAACCCCAACACATTTCAAATACAGTTTAGGTCCCAAACTCCCTCTCCGTGCACTTTGTAAGCGAAGCCCACATAATTCGTTTACGCAGGCTTTGTTACAAGGAGTTGTAGAGCCTATCATTAGCCATCTATCTATCTATCTATCTATCTATCTATCTATCTATCTATATATATATATATATATATATATATATATATATATATATATATATATATATATATATATATATATATATATATATATATATATATATATTTGTCTTAATTATAATATGGAGGAATTTGAGATGTTATCCGCGATTAAGCTTTAACCTTCTGAAGATAGATCTGATCTTGATAAAAGAACACCTGACGAAGACGAGCTCTGGTTGATTCGACGGAAACTCTGATTGAAAGTATTTGTAATGTTAAGGAAGAATTTCGCGACGATGGTGCATCTCATGTGTGGTCAATATTCAAAATTATACGCAACACAGATGGTGTCGACGATGTTATCGATGCTACAATGAACGACCAACGAGCGGCGACGATTATTAATTATCTCGACAATCAAAGATATTTTTTCAGAGAAAAAGTTATTAAGGAAGTAGACGATATTTGGATTTTCAGTGACAAATGTGACCCTGTCCTTCATGATGAAAAAAAATCGTCGTAATGAATACAAATTCCAAACCGGGAATGTTAACTTGTATTGACAAACCGTATTATGAGCGAGCATATCCTGTAACCGCGGTTATTTTGCAATATATCTGCTGAATGAAAACCCCATCTTTCATGATCTAAAACCATGAAATTGTCAAGGCTAAATTGTGTAGCGGAACGAGTAACGGAACATTTTACGATTTCGACTCATGCAAACGGTTTAACGGATAAAAGACGTAAAATAATAAATGATTGGGCAGAAATAGTTAATCATACCGGATCATCTATCAGAGACGTCGCTGAGCTAGGAAAGAAATTAAAATTTCCAAAAGTGGTAAAAACGATAACCGGAGACATTTGTACAAATCGAAGTATAAATCGAAATGAGTTTCGATTCAAATTATTGATCATAATGCGGATGCGTGGAGATATGCAGTAAAAATATTATCACACAATCGAATGGCTAAATTTACCAAGGATATATATTTGATTTTATGAACGAAATAAGTAAGGACGATCCTGTATCAGTATGATGGAAACTATGATCAGTTTGTACGACCTAATGGAGATATTTATCGCACAGAATCTCTCCACGAAGAAATGAAAAATATTGCATCAAAATACACCCATGACGATGCCATGCGTGAAAAGTTGCTCAGTAATTGTTTTACGATTCTATCAGTCTCGGCTCATTTTCCTAGAGAGAAACATCTGTGGAAGTCTACGAGGTTTGGTTTTCTCAATGATATAATATCGAGTTGTCTGACGGTGGATTAAGGAATACCAGATACGTTATAAGAATGTTATCTCGATTGATATGGTTGCATGTTATACCCGGACGTTTTCTTGGAATGGGAGAGTGTTCTAAGTATTTTGAGCGATTTTTACATCCAACGCACGAGATGACCAGATTATCGCTAAATGGACCATTACCAGATCTTGACCTGACTAGATTCGCTTGTATAAAGTCATTAAGTTTGCCAAAGTTCTTCATCCGATTTGTTATGTCTGGTTCGGCAAACATTTTTTAGAAAAAATGTGGGCTGCAACAGTATCATTACGGTATATGCTCGATGCAAAAATACTGATATCGTTGATTGTAAGTGAAGCAATTATATCATATCTTACTTAGAAAATGGTTGGTTACCACATCAAAAGAAATATTCTGATTTTGAGGATAAAATAGCAAAAGATCTTGGCAGAAAAATAATCGGTAAATTCACCCAAGGATTATACATGATCATGAACGACATTGAAAAAGATTAATTATAGATGATGCTTAACTCGATTTTATAATTGCTGATATAACGAATATAAACACATTTATAAGTCGAAGTAATGTCAATTTATCAGGCGGAGCGCAATTAGGTACAGTTATGAGTTATATTGATGGTGAGTCACCGCACTTTACTCATTTAAGATCTTCAATGCTCGCGTACGTTTCGATAAATCTATTATCCATAATAAATAGAGTTTCTGAGTTTGCTGTCGCTACGGATTCATTTTATATCAATAAAAAAATATAGGATTGCTAGAACAACTACATATTGGCACTTATGCATCATGGGGTGAATGGAGAATGAAACAAGAAAATATACTTAATTATTCTGAATCCGCCGACGTTGAAATTAAGGATATTTGTCACCAAAAAATTAAATATTAAAATCGTCATCTGCGCCATCGGTATATGATCCTGTAGCTAGATATACAACAGTTTATCTCAATGGGCCTGGGGTTCTGGTACAACAACTCGCGTGATTGATTTACTTCGGAATTTTGATATAGTTATATTAACACTTACACACAAACTTGCAAGAGAAATGAAAGAAAGAAATATTAAATCATGCACTTAGTACAAATTATTTCGAAGGAAGGGAGGTAAATGTGCTCATGAACGAATGGGCGAGAAATATATTCCAATGATTATTGTCTGGGATGAAAAATGCACCGTTTCATTAGAAACGTTAAAATATTTCTTGATTGGTTATTATATAAAATACTGCTGTAATGATGTTTGGCGATCATGGTCAATCATCCCCTTTTGTTGGATTGTCTCCACATAAATGGCTGAAAAAACATGCGGATTATTATGAAGAAATAACTGATGATCATAGAGCGCTTGATCCAGGATAAAAGAGAGTTTAAGAAATTAAACGGACTACGATCGAAAAAAATTCAATGTCAAATAATGCGTGAAATAATATTAGAAACTCCGATAAACAATTTTTTGAATTTATGGAGACCAGCTGATCTGATAGTTGCAAGTAGAAAGATAGTTCGTGGTACACTTCAGCAACAATTATTTCAGTTGCATAAAGAATTTTTAAAAAATCTAACCGTACCATTGTGTTATCGACCAGCAGATACGCGACGACAAAATATTGCAGATGATATACCAGGATCGTCAGAGAAACAAAATCTTGTGTTAAATTATATTGTTTTAGTTGCTGTGAGTGCCCTTGAGAGCGCGTTAACTATGAACAAAACTCCATGGACGCTAGGATACGCAATGATAATTCATTCATCACAAAGATTAACCGTCTCTGATACAAATGTTTGGATCGTCGATGATCGTATCGAATGGTCAAACAGTTTATCTCGTAGTGTCTCGAGTCAGAAGAATATCTCAGTTGCGGAGGATTATCATATACTTCACAAAAAATAATAATCAAATTTAGTAAAAAAAAATTAGTTATGAACAGTGTGACAAAAAAAATAAATAAGCGCGACTTTGATCTCGATGCTGAATTTATCATGACATTGAAACAACGACAGAATAATCATTGTGCGAGCTGTAACACAGTAATGTTGTGGCAATATTCAAATAATCCAAGATAGTTTACCGTTGATAGAATTAATAGTAGACTTTGTCACACACGCGAAAATGTGATGCTGACCTGTCTTGAATGGAATCGAAATCGAGGTGCTAGTTTACGAAAGTGAATGCGGTGGTTATTATGTCTTCAGAAATTACTTGTAATTGTTAACGTACAAATCCACGTTGAGGAGCAGTTGAATACAGTCTGTAGATTGCCGGTATACCTGTAGATCTTACCACGTTGGAAATTGTATGTCTTAATACTTCAAGTGGGATCAGCCGCTCTTTTTTAACCACCTTCATGTTCACCGGGTTCATATAAATATTTCACTGTCACATTACCTAATACTAGTTGTTTTGAAAGGTCATGTCGTTGTATTGGTATATGTTTTTTTCTTTAATCGCGTTAACGGGTTTTATAGAAATCACAAAAAAGTTATTTCATTATTTAATGCAGCTATCACACTTAGTAATATTGCAACCCATTCGCGAGATCTCAGTCTCTCTGAATTATTTCATTTTCATATTGCATCCAAATAACCGCTCAGCAAGTGTTCGATTAAATCGTTCAACAATTGCCTGATCACGATGAATTGCAGCATTTCCTCGTCTGATGTTGTCGTTATGTCTTTTCATTAGAGATGATACTGCACCAAGAATTTCTTACTAGGATCAACCTGTAGCAACTGTGGCCATCGCAAGGATCCTCGTTGATACATTCGTTCAAAAGCAGATACAACTTCAGCTGCTGTTTTTAGTTGATAGTTGTTCTGTTTCTTTAAATCTACTTGAAACGTCAACGACAGTTAACGCATGTACGTGATTGACGTCTACCAATTGCAATAGTACCGTGTGGTAAAAATAAAATATCTGCTTGACGAACTTCATTAGGAGTGCTGACATCAAAATGTGCGTACTTAATCTGTTTAGGTGGTGGTAGTCAAATTTGCCATGTTGCCTGTCGTACTAACCAATTTGCTGCAACAGAACGTGTAACATTTGCTGCATCAGCAAGTTTACTAATCGCTGCTCTACCTTTCCAATATCATCTTGGTCCATAATAAATCTATTCCCTTATATTTTGATAATCGCTTGATTAATTTCCGGCTCCTAATACTATTTTTCCTTTCATCGCAGAACTTACAAACCATTTAGCTAATGATTCTCTGAAAGATTTATTTTTTTATGGAATTTAACGAGTGAATCAACTTCACATCTGCAATATGTCATTGTTGCAAATCCTTATTTTTATAAGCTACATCATGAACGTGACATGCTCAGTCAATAGTATTTATTGGATACCCTCCATGTCTTAGTTTATCTTGCTCGTCAAGTCAAATGTCAAGTCAAGTTTCAGGACCACAATAATTATATCCAGAAAGATGATTTTCTCTGGGTATTTAGCCCATGAAGCTCCTGGTAAATTTCCTAATGAAGCAGCGATATCACCACCTGTCTTCATACGAGACGAAATAAATGTATATTTATTTGTACAACATTTCACACTCTTGCCTGTAAGGGCTTGCTTCTTCCTTTTTGTTGTTATTATTGTTGTTAATCCGTTCGTGGGGTTGGATGCTCTGCATCGAACACAATATAGATCCATATTATTTATTATATTTGTACTACATGGATGTTATTGATTTCTCAGCGTTACGAAATCAAGAGCCAGTAAAACATCATCCAGCGCTACCGAATTCTATCAGAGCAATTATCATAGGTTCATCTGGGTCTGGTAAGACGAAATTACTACTTAATCTGATAATGAGATGGCTCAAATGGGATAAATTATATTTAATTGCACCATCTGTAGATGATCAGAGATGCTACGATGTGCTTAAATATTTTAATGAAAATGCAAAATTGTTGGACGAAGATGGTAATGATATTAATAATGTTATCACCTATATTGATGATATCTCCATCTGTAGATGACCTCGATGAATTTATTAATAATCTCGTAGTAAATGATTATGTAATGTTGGACACACAATCAAATCCAAGTCAGATATTTTCTCGAGGCAGACATAAAAACACTGATGTGATTTATGTTACTCAGCGATATACACAAATACCTAAAGTGACAAGAGATAACTGTAACAATTTAGTTGTGTTTAATGGAGTCGATACACATGCTCTGCGAAACATTCATCAGACTTGGCGTAGTGGGGATATGGATATGATTAAGTTCAAAAATTTCGTTTCAAAAGCACAATATACCCCACACGGATTTATCACGATAAATTTACATGATCCTCGATCGCGATATCGTATAAGACTTGATAAAATATTTGGTTGAGAGATTGATATAATAATGATTTAATAACTCACACATTACAGCAGCAGAAAGAATGCGACCACAAATATGTCACGGTGGGTAAACAAAAACACACAAATTCTGAAAAACACAAACGACAAAGATAGAATAACAAAATAAACTAACCCAATTAGAGAAACTTTTCGGTTTTTGTTAGAGGCTTCGGTTTGACGTTATTGTCCTTTTATTTTTTATTTTTCGTAGAAAGCTTTATATTTCAAAAATGCACCTTCCAGCAAGCGATCTGTTCACTCTCTCTGCTGCTCTTTGTTAACAATGAAAGTAACTGAAATATTTTATATGCAAGCAACATATTTATTCAACCTTACTTGTCTAAATGTATTCATATAATAAGGGAAGGGATTAAAAAATTTCAACCTGCTACACATGTCTGAGTTTGTACTCTGCCTCCATGTGCATGATTTCGACAATTTTTATGGTTGCCCGATGTATATTGTGTTTAAGGCATAATAGTAATAAAATTAGATTCTGCTTAGAACAGGAAGCCGAATTAACATTTTAGCTTTAAAATATAACAAATAGGTAACTAGATGTATAATTAAAAATCTTTGCTGAGTATTACCTTTGAATACAAGTAATTTATATAACTATTAGCATGTTTTATTTTGTTTCTGTAAATTGCATTAAATGAGGTCACATTATCAACATGCATTAGCTCTCCTGCCCGTATTGCAACGATCTTCCAATTCTCTGACGTTGACATTCAGATCGTGTTGTATGCTGTCACTAACCCAGATAATAGTCGATAATAAATTGACTCATCATTGAATAAAATGGCAGTGGGGATATTAATGATGCAGAGGGTCCGTAACAATGTGTATTATTTCCTGATGCCATCAGGATAATACCATAGAGAAAGTGGTATTTTGTGGTGTCTGACCCAATTAGTAAATTATAGAATTAACGACATAAATTACAACCAAAATGATTCATCCCGTTTTTGTCAGCAGATGTTAATTTAACAATTTACCAAAAATAAACATCAAAATGCGTCTTTTAAAATTTACTAAACCAGTTAGAGTGTGAAGATAATTAGCACATCAAAAAGTCAAATGCAACAGAACAAATGCACATTAACAATTTCAAATTGTACATCATAAATAAATACACATACTACATTTTATTGAATAAAGCAGCTTCAAAGAGGCAGTGCAAGTATATTTGAGTTTCACATGAAATCAGCATCGTCAAACTCAAAATTTACTCCCTATTTGCTGATTAGTTTGGATGGGATCAAACTATGATTAAAACCTGGTTATGTTCAAGAATTACATTCAAAAGAATGAAAGTGTTCATTTGTTCTCTTCTCCAGTGCTTCAGAAATTCTGCAGATTTACAAATTTCATACAACGCATACAACAATGATACTAGTAGTGTTTGAAATAAGCAGCATCAGCCATGATAGGAAGATGGTTTAAACAGTGATGTATGAAAAAGGAATGTTACATATTTGATGTGGTGTGTACACAAGTTTGTATTTGGCTAAATTTATGGTACAAGATGAAGATCTTCAACATTAAGTAAGCAATCAACAATGATTCAACAAAAGCGGAGATAGAATTTATAGAGGACAAGGATTTAAACAATACATGGTGACTTAATGTCTGAAGAAACTTTAACAATCAACCATAAAGATGGTAAATCTAAGTCATTAATGTTTCAAAGGGCTGAAAAAATATTGCAAATTACTGAAAGCAGATACGCCTATTTTAAATGGTATTCTGTTTGTTTTTGTTTCGAATGAGATCAGTATTTAAGAAATCTATACTCCAATGCAGACGGTCAGTTTGTTTTCACAGGATCCACAATAGTTCAGTAGCTAGGGTCCCAGACATGGGACCAAAAGGATGTGGTTAAAATCTCGCAAACATATCAACTCTGTTCGACTACTATGTTTTCTCTTTGAGAAAAGCACCTGACTCCACTGCCTTGGCGCTAAATAACTTTGTGTTGCTGTGCCATAAAATGCTAAACAATGGTTGCTTTCAAAAGTGTCAATCAAGAAATGTAAGAAGACCCTGCCCCCAAACAAAAAAATCAGAAAAAATTGAAATAAGACACAATTTCCCAACGGAAGACCTCGTGTATGTCCTATGGATGACATGCAGCCATGTAACAAATACAACCAGATATATAAATATATTTAGATTTTTTTTTTTAAAATTATGCTGACTGAAAATGTTAGGAATGGGAAAGAAGATGACATACGATGCTTTTAGGGAAATTTTTAAAATGTCTAAAACCGAAAATAATTCTGCTCTATGATGAAAACGAGGTTTACAACAGTAAAGCTTAAGATTTTTTAACTTGGAAATGTTTTACAGTATATAAAACTAAAAAATGAGCTTACATTTTGATAAAGACATAAATCCAGCTGAAGAAAGTGAGAATGAAAACTTTACAAAATTATTCATTAACAAACTTGGATACTTAACACAAAAACCCATTCATTTTCGAACATCTAAATTCAAAATTGGTGAAAGAGAATTTAAAAATGCAAAACAATTTTTAAAGGGCAATTTACGTTAATATTTATAGTCAGGCAAATGGTTTGCAAAATAGAAGACAGGAAGAGGATATATAAGGTATTTAACGGAATGGGTATTTATATACAACAAACAAGATGACATGCAAATTTGAAAAAATCTTGCAGATCAAAAGAATGAATATTGAAAAGGACAAGTGATTGATATGGTGATTCATTTAAGTATTTGGGACCAGCTGAAAACATTATTACAGTAAAATAAACGTTCTCCAAATGAAGGAGGAAGCGTAATACATGCATAATATTTCAGTCCATGATCCGAAAACATGCAGCCTGAAGGACTAGAAACTGGTGTGAGATTATAAAGAAAGTAATGGGTTTGGATACAAATGGTAATTTAGTAATGAGGACATCTAAACTTAGGGGTTTATTGAAATTGTTACAGTGCTTTACATAAGTACACCCCCAAGTGCATTTTTACATGAGAAAATTCTTACGAGGTACAATTTTATTACATCCATGAGACTTGATGTTGCAAATAATTAGTGCTAAATTTATGTAAGTTGATAGTGGACGAGTTTTCTGCATGGTTGAAGTAAACACCAGTATACCTTGTAGAGTGTGTAGATGTACAAATATTAAGAGATTTTAAAAAATAAGTGGTGATTTGTAAAATGTTATATACAAAATTGAAACTGACAGAGGAAATATAAAAAAGTACGATATACTTTGAATGTAAAACATAAAATTTTAAAATGGTATTATAGTGAAGGAAATTAAAAGATAATACAGAAATCAACATAAAATTTTATGTGAATGATAAAAAATAGTAAATAGGGGCTCAATGTATTTGGACAAGAAAAGCCAAGCATTAAGCTCTTGTGCAAATATTTTAAGGAAATTTCTTGTAGGGTTTCCCGTTGATACAGGTGGAAAATATCATGATGCTGGTGATCTTTACTTAGCTGTTGATAACGAGGATACATATTGATTTTAAGTTCAAAATTCACTACGGCTGAGAAATGATTTTTGCATCAGATTTTCAGTTCTCAGTCACGTATATTCAAACCGTATGAACAGCTTATACTTTGGGTAAGAAGAAACTGATTGGGTTTTGTGTCAAAAAGTCATAGTCAATATGACTCAAAGAAATATGTCGACGAAAATATGTAAAGGACTCACCCTTAAGGTATGCAAGAAACTTGATTTTCGGATCAATTGGTCATTGTGACTCGAAGATAAATTGGTTTTGCACAATGAACTGTTTTATAGCAAGTTTCCTGAGCAAACATTGAAGATGGCCTGATATGACTGTAATAAAGAAACCAATAGATTTTTTGGCTATAAAAGTAAATGGTCAAGCTCATTTAAAGTCTAAAAATTAAAATATTGTTTCTGCAAAGTAAGTTTAAATCAAACCTGCACGTCCGGATCAAAGGTCAAGGTAATTTAGACCTTTTGTATAATAATCACTTAAGTCATCCATACCCTTCTAGGGTCTATATAGAGGATTATAAAACACAGGAAGGACTTATAAAGTACCGTTGGCGATACTCCATGTTGAAATATGTAATTAATTTTTTTTTCTTAGATTCAATGACTCCACCTTTAATCAAAAATGAAAATAGCAAACCCACTTAATGCCAAATCAAGTAAACTAACATTTTCAGCTCCGAAAGAAATAATTTCACCCACATTCAAGCAACCGACCTAACACACTTCCAAATAATTGGCAATATTTATTCAGGCTCATTTTAATTTTGTCGCCGAACGGATCACATCTATCTCCATGTGAATCGGAATATTCTCTGTTACCAGTTATGGCACTTTTCACAGTGTTATGCAATGGACAGAGCAACAGTAGATGTAGTCTGCTTTTGGAGCGGCTATCGCCGTTATAGTTATATCCATTTCTTTAAATAATCATTGAGGTATTTCTCAGTTGCAATTTTTCGCTGACCTTTGAATGAAATTTTTGTTCAGAGTTTCTAAAACAATTTCCCCAGCTGTGTTAAATGTATTCAGACCCTTTCCATCTATAATTGCAATATAGTTTTTTGTTCAACTTATTGATTTCTTTTCTTAACACTTCTGTCTGTTTTACATATATTTCAGCATCAGCTTTCAAAGATTAGTTTTTGTCTTCTCAAGCATTTTCATAACCCTTAAATTCATTTTCATCCTGTGTAGGGAATATTGTTTTTTCAATGCAGGTGGAAATTCTTGATTTAGAATTTGTCATGGTAATCTACGAATGTATCTTCTTCCTTTGCTTATTGATCAAACGGTTTATTTATGTCTATTATTGGCATACCTTTATTATACAGTACCGCCATTGGTGGTCTTTATTCCATTGTTGTTTTTAATGGATTTTTAAAAAATACTTTTGTGTTCTGCTAGAGAGTTTCCACCGTTGTGATTGGCACAGGCATTAACGACGTTTCCGTTTCTCTACGTCATTAATGAAATGTGCTAGAGGTGGAAACAATTGTTCTACTGCTTAAATCCTCGAAATGTAAACCTCTAATAAACGCCGATCCTCTGGCTTGCATTCCTGTTGAACTAGGTACTAACTGTTCTAAACCAGCGGCTTAAATGTCCGACCTGATTGGTTATAGTTTCATGGACAGTTTTACGTGATCGTCCGTTATATATCATTGTCATCGCTGTATCCATTTATGGCACGTTTTATTGATGCATTCGTCGCTTTATAAACAGACTTTCCAAATTGTCTTCCTATTTTACGTCCTTTTCATTGTGTAACTTCATGTTCAGAACCAAAAAACATCTTAGACTTTGATCTTCAAAACCACTTGCAATAGTTGCAGTATCATTAAGTTGCATTTGATCTTATAGATTATTTCCAAAAGGATCACTACTTTCAAACTTTTTTCCATACCAAAGATGTTATCGCTATAGATGGACAAAGTCGTGCTGAAGATAATATACCAGATATACAGTCAGCTGAAGCGAGAACTTTGACTGGTTTATTTTTAAGTGTAACAAACTATACCTCTCGTTCACATTGCAACGCATGATCTGCAGAATTTGAAGAGTACAAACATGACTTGAAAAAAACTATTTAACTCAAAGAGTTTGAAAAGGCGAATGCACGAGATAATAAATATTTTTCAATGCTATAGCTTCAAAAATTTTAAAAATAAAATTGTCAGATTTTTTTTATTTATTGAAAGTTGTAATCTCAAACGTGAAGTTGAACTTAAGATTTTCTTTTCTTAATCTTTCTCCTTAATAGGTAGCAACGATTTTATTTAGAAACAAATGTTGATTGAAACATAAACAAAACATTAATACAATTTATCAAGCATCATTAAACTGTGCTCTTACTCTTTCAACGGATATGCTTTTGAAAAGGCTTTTGAAGTTTTCGCCATTAAATATGCATTAAAACAAGTTGTGATGCAGATTATTCCAAGGTATTGTTATTATTATTAATATTGGTACGGCTTATAATTTACTACCTAATATCATAGATTTTGTATAGGGATGACTGTGCACTTCTGAACAAAACAATCTTCTTTGATACACATCCAAAGCAGACCATAAAAATGTGAAAAATGTGAAAAATACAACAGCGTACGTAAAAAAGGGTTATTAAATCTGTTAAAACTGGAAACCTCAAACAAACGCACTTTGCACAATCAGAGCTTTTTCATAGCTATGGACCAAGTCCAACGCTGCCACTTGACAATTGTGTTAACCCGCATGTGGAAGTAAGCTTCATAATTTTAAGACTGAAAGAAATTAACGGGATCCGATAGTATTCCATTGGTGAGATGAACACTATAGAGGTGTTAGAAAGAAATGTAGCATGCATATTTCTGAAGTGCTTTGAGTTTTGCACGGCAACAGTTTCAAGTGATATGTAAATAAAAGCACCTGGATTAACTGTTGCATGAATATATCTTGGCATAGTTGTTTCTTCGACTTTTAGTCTGTATGCTGAAGCATTGATACGATTTAATACAAATAGTTTCAAGATAAAATTATTATATATTACATTGTTTTTAAACGTGTTGAAGTAGTAGCAACTCTCATTAGTACATTTAACACTATTGACAGCTGTTATGTATATTTTATTTAATTATATCTGATTTAATATCTATTTATTTCAATTTAATTGTTTGTCAGTTGTTTTGTTTTTTTTAAATTTATTTTTCATTACATGATAGTGTAATCTAAATTTATTCACTAGAGATGATACTTTTTCTCACAAAATAGTTTGACCTTGACTGTTAGTTTATAAACACCAGGTGTTGATTGGTTGTTTTCGAGGTCATGATGGGACTTTGTCTTTATGATGTAAACGAATTTTTTTATAAAATTTTTATTTCTTAGAGTAAAATGACTGGTTTTTGTCAGGGTCACACTGGGTAAATGTGATCTGTATCTAGTACTTGCTTCTATAATCTTCCAGAATTTGGTCACGTGACCCTTTGTTTATCTTTTAGAAAGACCATATAACCCATTTTTTTGGAGAATTGATCTCAGTAGAAGCTGGGCTGTTAAACTGTCAGTTGTATGTTGTGCTGTTTGGAGCTATTTCAAATTACTTGTTTGGAGTTATCTGAAATTACTTGAATTCAAAAGGATTAATTCTGTTATTTTTCGGGAAAATACGTGTGCTCATGTAATATTGTGGAACAAGAACGGTGTTTTGTAAAATTTTATTCAGCTATTAGAAACCGGATTGATAATTCTTGTTTCTACAAGGAACTGTAGACTTCAACACTACTGATTGCAGCATACATCATTGTCTTCCATCCTGGATTCTTCGTCGGGATTCGAACGTGAAATCAGTAGAACATTTTGTTATTAGGACTACTAAAATTTCGTTCTTGGATTATTCTTTATTTTGATTTTAAAAGACCGTAAGTTCATATTTTTTCATTTTTGCAGACTTTTTCCAGGGAAATAAATTATTGTATTTATTCAAAGCTTGGTGTTTTCACTCTTTCTTGTGTTACTGTTTATTCGAGCCTAAACAAGTGACATAAGAACAACATGATAGAGCAATACATGGCAATAAATTAAGCATGATGAGCTTGTATTGTTTATCAAAGGAAGAAGCGGGTTCAAAATCCCTACCGGCTACCTCAGTATGCCCTTTTGAACGGCACTGATCCATATAGTCTCATCCTGATGAAGCCAATAATGTAGTCCAAGTGTATTTAAAACTCACCAACCATCATTATATTGATATCAATGAGTACATTAGTTATAAAAAGATTTTAAAGAATTACACTCACGAATAATTAATATTTTACAGAAAATTAATAAACGTTTTTAGAGGAAGCAAACAATTGAAGGAAGCGCTAGCGAAGTTACATTTTGTAGAAACTTTTCGCAAAAGGTACAATTTTCAAGTTATATTACAGTCGATAGCGCCATGTATTCAAAAGTCTGAATGACTCCCCAAATATATCTCAGTAATAGAATCAACAACAAAAATGGTGGTCAATCAATAATGTTACACAAAGTACATTTTGTTTTTTGGCTATCACAATATTTTAACAAACTTATAAACTATATTTTACTACAGAAATGACCAAAGTGAAACAAGAATTGTTGTGATTTCTGCTAAAGATGTACACAATTAAAGTCGATGACGGAATGACGATAATTAGTGACAACCAAAAACGTAATAATATTGAAATTTTGAAATAAAACTCTAAGGTTAAAAGCACCCAGATTAAGAAGTACACAATGTATATCACTAAGAAAAATTGGTAAATCGGCTGGATTCAATAGCCACGCATCTGTTGTATTTGATATTGTTTGTGGCTAGAGGAAAAACATCCAATTTACACATTTGTCTTGATCATGCCAATATTATTAAAATGTGTTCCTATGGTAAATAATCGACTTCGTTAAAGCCTTTTCCTTTTTCACGGATAATATTTTCCTTAGTGTTAATTTTCATGACAAGCAATTACAGATTGGCACAATTGATAGATTAAATATTAGCATAAGCAATGAATATGAAAATTGTATTTTCATCACATGCCTGAGAATAAAGAGATACAATAACATGTACGTTAGCACAGACAAATGTTTGTCGTTAGACAAATGTTTTGCAGAGGAAACCTATTATTATCTCTCTCTAGATTTTATGACAATGGTAGCAGCAGGAGTTTTGCTGGAGAAAACAATAGATAACAATCTAGATAACAATCTAACATTTGCTGGAAGAAAGTTATCTAAATCAAGTGATCTTGTTGAATCGGAAAAAGAACAAAAAATAACACGAAGAATAAAGAACTAGAGAGAAACTGCAATTCAATGAGAACAGAGATAAGACAGAGGGTTATACTTGAAAGATTGAGAAAACAAGGTTTGGTCACTTAGTACTTGAATGACTTGGATGCTGGTTTTGATATAGATGAATCTATTCGTCCTGATATCATTAATTATCCAAGTGCGTCTACTCTACTCACTCACAAAATAAGATAAAACTTTTTATAAAAACAAAAATAAAGAGCGGTTGTAGATAAGCTGAAATAAAGCAAAATAAGCAAATGTTTAATGCGTCTATGTTGACCTTTGATATACGGGTTGTTAGTAGGATTGATATGCTTACGTGTCCGTAAGGTAATGCATTTATGCTGCCAACAGAAAACCTCTTGTCATATTTAAGCAGTGCTACTTTGTTCATGTTTATGATACAGGTCAATTATGCCGAATAATTGTATTTGATCTCGGTTTGTTCATCCCGTCTTTATTTCTCTTTTCAAAATAAAAATCAATATATTTAGAATTTTAAAGTCTTTTTATTACAAATTTGTTTACTTTCATTTAGAAACTTTTTCTCGTATTCATCAGTCCTGAATGAAACAATTTACCCCCAAAAGTTCTCATTGAGGACTGCTTAATTAATTCTTGGAAAGTTAAGTAATTTTCTGTTTTATTTGTATGTTTTCCTTTTAATTTTGTTTGCATGCACGGAATACTGATATGTATTAACGACATACAAGGAAAAGTGTATTAATGCGTATACACGGTAAATCATGATCAGTGGCGAGTAGTCTCATTCTTTTTTCACCTTATTTATTGTTGTTGATCATTTACATCAAACTTTTAACATTTCTAACGCTGTCAAAATGCACTGTAAATTGGTTTTATTTATTTATTTTCTTGTCTGTCAAACTAACATTATGTCATCGTTAATATTTATTCTCCTTGCAAAGGATGAATCTTTAAAGTATTTAAAACTTTGGTTTTATCCGTACATGTTTGAACTGTTGCTCATTTTCCTGAGACTTTCCACTTTTGCTTTCCAAATACAGCGTTAAACATCCCTTCGAAAAGGTATCTTTCAAATCGTCTTTTTGCTTTCTATCTCAAATTTGTATTCATTTCCGTGCATAATTGTAACCACAGTTGTTGTTCACAGAAGACAACTCTGTGTATGTTTTCCAAGTTTTAAACAACTTATATTAAGTTAGTCACTGTGATTGCTATATTTCTCTTTCTTTTTCATTGTTCATAACGTGTTCAGTACAGTTTGTTTCGGACCCTCATGAAGTATATCTTTCTTCAATGACAATGACGAATCATTTTCTTCCGTATGTTTGGTTTTGTTTTGAATTCATGGATAGCCCATAAAAGATCAATATAACTTAATATCCAAACCCACCTTTAAAATTCAACCAGTACAACAGACGTCAGATATTTCCAACTGAGTTTGTCCCATCCTGTCTTGCACTGGCTCCACCATCCATCTATTTTCTTTCATCAGATACCGACATATATTTGAGACGCCCTGCATCTTGTTAAGATCTTTGGCATATAGGTACATAATGAACAACCTCAACCTTGATATTTTGTACTCATTGTCATTTCTTATCTGGGAATCGTTATCAAGGTATTTTTCATCGTTTGCTTTAGCCGCTAAAATTTAGCGTATCCATGTGGTACCATGCTAATGCCACCTCTTATTCCACGCTCATTCATCACGAACAAGTTATAGTCTTTTACAATTTCAAATTCTACACCTCACATTTGTAATGATGTATCATCTGCTTATACAGGAACATTGTAATAATGAGCAATGTCTAGTTTTTTAATATTTCTTACGTACTGTTGTAAGTGTTTACCAAATGTCACCTAACATCCGTAAATCGTTCATGACACGATAGTCATGAAGTTCACCTACTTCTGTAAGGGTGCATCATTCAATGACATCATGAACACACTTGGCAATCATCATTTGATTTCTTTGAATCATTCGGTGATGAGAAAAACGTCTTTGCGTGGTATAAGTGTTTCCGCAAATATCCCCAAACTTTCAACCACCTGATGCATCCCATGGTGATGTTCCAGCTGAGAAGGTCTGAGACGTTTTAAAGAGTGCGGTTTATATCATTGTTTGACATTTTATTTTAAGGATTTTACCATTTTTGTTCTTTCTTGTTTGTTTTTATGCCCTTTTTGAGGTGTCTGACTTACTCTGAACTCCTTCTTAGTCGTAGTATGCATTATTTGCATGATACATCTTCCTGATTAATTGATGTATTTAACACATATTCACAAAGAATTGATGAAAACTTTTATTAAAATTCACTCTTTAAATTTATGACTTTAATCGGTACCTTAATTTATGACAATTTTACAAATCAACTCTATTCAAGCTTAGTTGTAGTCGTGATAGCGGAGGTGTAACACTATAGAAATGTAGTTATTAAATTTGTCTTGCCTTTTTCATTTTGAGATTGGTAATTGAAATGAGTAATTGTAGGACTACAATACCCCACCCTTTATTTTTTTTAAAAAATCTAATTATATATTATTTTTCTTTAAAAAATGTTTAGACTGTAATCCAGCCTATCATTAGGTAACTGCGTTTATCATTGATTCTGTGCAAATATTTGCGCTGAACAGTTTCGGAGATGAATACTTTACACCTTTCAGGATGATGGGCATTTGTTTGGTGTTATGATGGGTATCTGCTTGGAGTTATGATGGGTATTTGTTTTGGTGTTATGATGGGTATCAGCTTGGTGTTATGATCGGTATTATTTGCTTGGTGTTATGATGGGTATCTGTTTGGGTGTAATGATGGATATTTGTTTTGGTGTTATAATGGGTATCTGCATGGAGTTATAATGGGTATCAGCTTGGTGTTATGATGTGTATTATTTGTTTGGTGTTATGATGGGTATCAGCTTGGTGCTATGATGGGTATTTGTTTAGTATGGTTCTAATAAGGATTTGTTTTTGTGTAATGACGGATTTTTGTTTGGTGTTTTGATGAGTATCTGTTTGGTGTTATGATGGGTATTTGTTTGGTGTTATGATGGTTATCAGCTTGGTGTTATGATGTGTTTTTGTTTGGTGTTATGATGGGTATCTGTTTTGGTGTAATAATGGGTATCAGCTTGGTGTTATGATGGCTATTTGTTTCGTATGGTTCTAATAAGGATTTGTTTTTGTGCAATGACGGTTTTTTGTTTGGTGTTTTGATGAGTATCTGTTTGGTGTTATGATGGGTATTTGGTGTTACGAAGGGTATTTACTTAATGTTGTGTTGATTATTTGTTTTGTGTTTTACGCGAACATCAGCATAAGAGGCTTATGTCGTAATGACCCAGTTTGTTTAAAGTTCCTGACTGAGGGACTCACTAAAGCAAACTATCCGATTTGGTGCGGGCAGGATTCTAGCATGCGCCCTTCTTGTTGCGAGTCTGGAACTTTACCCACTTATTCGCCTCGGCTCTCTGCTTAGGGATGAATATAGGCGCTATCAGACTAATATACGGAATTCAGACGGAGCTTGTATGCCTCTCTGACATCTCCTATTCGAGACTGATACAGCCATATTTCTTACATATTTGTATGCAAGGTTTTCTCTACCTTTATTACCATTACTAGACGTATATCACCCATTATGAAAGTAAATGGTGAATATTTAACCGCATAGCAAAGCCTATATCACAATGAACTGACCAATATGCGTCCCATGCATATTATTCATTTCCAAGTGATATAGGCTTTGCTATAGGATAAGACGCGTTGCTCTTTCTTGGGGGTGATGCTACTTTCAATACATGCCTTAACAAGTCATATACTAGATCAATAGCCGCTGAATACATACATATTCTGTACTGATAGTGGGTACACTAAAAATAAAAAGAATTGTTCTAAAGGATTTAATTTCATATATCAATTGAAGAAGGGTTATACTTACCATCTGGACACAAAGATCGATCAAAAAGTGTTAATAAATTAGTACCGAACAGGCTAATAAATAATCTGCCAGAATAACAAAACTTTTAGCTCTAGCACAAATCGCCTTCATACAGTTGTTCTCTGCCACAAGTTATATCAGAAAAAAGGCTGAGAACAACTTGTTGGTCTACCTGCTCAGTGTAATTATAGTCTGCCTTCGGCCAATTGTGAAACATACCCCACCTCCCGTCTTCGACAGTACTTACCTGGTACAATTACAATGTAGCTGACGATTTTAAACCCTTCAAACCTTACAATTTTAAACCAAACCTTGTTCCGTAAGCTCGAACAATTAGAGAGATCTGTATCGAATTGAACATATGGACAAACGGCCGCCCATAGACGTGGGGTGCGATTAATAATTGACCGGAAGGAGACTATAGTAGTATCAATGTTTTTTTTTTGGTACTGCCCCCTGATGTGCTTACATCTTCTGCAGGAACCAAATCGGCATTAGAGCCGATTTCATGTATTGGACACACACTAATTGTCTTGCGTATCCAGATTCTCTTAAGTTTAGGTAGTCAAATTAGGGGCATTACCTAAGTCTTCTATTTAGAGGACAATATTTAGACAAAATATAATGACAGATTATAACATTGCTATAAACTGGGAAGCTTTGTTACTTAATAACGAAGTTAAAGACATATTATCACAGTCAGATTAATTCAATTCAGATGTTATGAAATAACGCATACTTGTTGTTTTACATGCACTTCAATTGTTTAGATATTCGTGTGGCCTTCCCATATCATTGCCACAATCTTAGGAATCGGATAGATTATTATATGAAAGAAATTGTATAGAATGACACAGTTTAATCATGAGATTTGAGAATTGTATTTCCTTGTAAGGACTGTTGGTAATAAGAATTGGCGTAACGGCTGGGTGGTACAGTCAAATATCAGTTATTGTACGTAATGAGTTTAAAGCTATGTATTATTAACTTTAAAAGTCTGTAATTTAAATGTTCGGGAGAAAAATGTTTTACGGAAAATGTATTTATATGTATTTTAAGCGTAATAGAGCACGGCATTGTGATAGTAGTTAGCTACTGCATTGTAATTATTTTGTTGCATGAGGACTAGTCAAGATGTAACGAGCGTTACATTTCTGTATACACTGGGCCTTGCGTACAATGGACGTGCCTATCATCACGATACCAGCTAACGGGGGGCTGCCATATTGGTCTTCTTCCAATCAACTTGAGTCTTAAATCTCGTACATTTTGTCTTCAGCCCATTATTAGGATCCCAAGAAAGTGGATGGAGATTTAAACTTAAGATTGGATTTATGGCTCCAAATAGAGATTATAAATTGTGATAGAGTGCTCCGGTGGCCTAAATGGATAGAGCGTCCGCCTCGGATGCGAGAGGTCGCGGGTTCGAACCCCGATCAAGTCATACCAAAAGACTTATAAAAATGGTACTAGCAGCTGCCTCGCTTGGCGCTCAACATTAAGAGGTTAGTGTTGAGACTGGTCGGCTTTGTGTCAGTATAATGTGACTGGGTGGGAGATTATGCTGGATGACTGCTCGTGATAACCCCAGTGCTAGACATCACTATCAACTGCCAAGGTCTAGATGACATAACCAAATGACGGAAAATGGTTATAGTTACGTTGAAAATCTAAATCACACACACACAAACACACACACACATTGTGATGGCTGGACTGGACAGTTGATTATACAAATACATCACTGTGATATGCACTAAAAATGAAGTCCTACACGACATTTGTTTCGACAGACTTTCCTTAAAAATAATTTTGTAAGTTATTTTTCATAGACATCCGTCATCGTGGTCCTATTTTCAATTTGCCTATACAGCTGGTTGCAACTTCAACACTACAGAAACACAGATAATGCAACATGAGATGTAAACTTGTACACCGAGAGCGTAGGTAACGCAGATGGATGTATCAAAATCGTACCCTGCTTGACGAACCAGATGTCAACTTGTACAGCGAGAGGCATAGGTAACGCAACAGAAGATATCATGGCTACTCACGGACACTTGGAATATCTCCGTGCTGTCATGAACAAGACCGAGAGATCTTTCTTCAAGACAGTTATAAAATTTTGAATTAAGTTGATCTTCATAGAGTACAACTAAATGTTTGAAGTTTGCATTAATAAAGAATAATAACTACTTATTCTTTCCTTGCTACATTTCTAAAAATATTCAGTGTATTGCCGTTTGTTATAAATATGTAATGGATTATTCTATTCTTCAGTTTTGTAATGACGTATTTGAAGCATAGTCAGACATTACACAGAAAACACTAAAAATTAGAAGACACATTTTTTGTATACAATATGTCAATTGTAAAGAAATTTATTTTAGATTATGCTAAGCCATTAATTACTAGACTTTCCTTAAAAATAATTTTGATAATTCGCTGCAGAAATATTTGTTCATTGCCCTTAATGGACATCGTGTCAACATTATTACATTTCAGGAAGGTTTCGACGCTTGCTTGGTCTAGTGATAACAATGGTCGTATCGCATGCAGGCGAGCAAAGCTCAAATCCTACAATGTGCATATATTTCCTTTACATTGAATTAGGAATGTGAATTATGTTACTACTAATTCTTTCTGTGTGAATATACACAAAACACAGCAGATCATAAACCGTTGACATTATCGCGAGGGACACCGAAAGAAATCTGATAGCCAATCCGTTTCAGAATAAACAAAAAAGAAAAATTGCTTGCTCCGAGCAAATAATGGATATATTTCATCTCTTGGGCGAAGATTCGAGAATTTTCACCCACTTGATGAAATATATGCGTGATTCACTCTTTTGAAGCAAATATTCTATATATAATAGCTAGATGAGTTTACTTAAATATCTTTGATACTATCCGCTCAACGCGAACAATAGAAAATATTTGAAACACTCTTAGTATAAGATTAATTTTTCTTGACTTCGAAGTACTCAAAACAAGAAATGCAAGGGAGATGTTTTATATATTGGATAATAAAGAAAGATTTTATAACAATTTAACTGAGCAAAAATTAATTTTGTTTATCGTACAAAAGGAACACTGCTACTGATAATATAATACAAGAAGAAATTAAATTAATATATTCTCTTTTTAACGAGTTTCATAATAAAGAAATTTAATACCTTCGTTTTAAAATTGTACAAAGGATACTTGTGACGAAAGTATTTTTAAGAGAGTTTGAATTACTGAAAATAATGCGTGAATTTTGTAATAGAGAAAGCTAATTTATTTCACATTAATTTCCTCTTGCATTAAACTTTTAGAAAAGCATGACAAAAGTGTTTTTTTGTTTTTTGTTTTTAAATAAATAGACACTGTAAACATTCACTATAACGCTGCAATTTAACTTAAAGATTATAGCCTGTAGTTTTAAGAATACAAAGTTATTAAATGTCTTTGTACTTTTATAAAACATTACATATACCAAATAAAACATTACGTATACCAAATAAAACATTACATATACCAAATAAACCATTACATAAACTAAATTAAACATATACCAAATAAACATTATACATACAAAATAAAGCAATATGTATAGCAAACAAAACATTACATATACCAAATAAACATATATAAAAAGTACATATAACAAATAAAATATTACATATACCAAATAAAACATTACATATACCAAATAAAGCATTTCACATACCAAATAAAACAAATACATGTGCATTGATCTTTCACATGTATTCATAAACCACATTTAATCAGAAATGTAGGTATAAAGAAAAAAAAACTCTTGTAAAAAAATTTACATGATATATAATGTCTTCAATCAACATGACTTTTATCTTCTGAGCAAGTAATTTGATATAATATATTATGCAAACTTATTGAAATGCTAAATTGCATACATGTGAATTTTTCGGGAAACTTCGGACATTTTAAAAAGATATATACATGTTGTGACTTTGAAAAGTTATGAATCTGTGTTGAACTTTCTTGCTTCATTTAACAGTCAATTCTGCATAACGTGTATTTTGGATTATTCATTGTAACTGATTATGCGAGATACGCCTTCAAAACATCAAAATAACTTGAAAAAGAAACATACAGGAAAAATATCCATAAAGAGGCAAATGAATGAAATTGCATATATTCATAGGATTCGTCTTTTTTCGTTCAAGAGTAGACCTAAGACGACGTTCCAGGCCGTTGCATATGCTTTATCAGTATCGGCACCGTCTTTACAATATTAGTTTGTTGGCTTAAATGTTGCATATTTCCTGTATATCATCGGCTCTATAAGATACTTCTTCAGGTTTTTCTTCCCATCATGCATTCTGATCACTATACTCTTTATAAAGAATTTGCAATTAGGTTACAGACAAACATTCTTCATGTTACTCCATTCAATAAAGGCAACGAAACTTCATAACAAAGGCATGCGCTTTCATGTAGTTTAATGACCCATGAGCTAAGCTGAGAAAAATGGTTTATCTTTTCAATTAATTATTTACATACATGGATACGCCCATCTGTATCATTGTCGTCTATACTCTATACAAAACCATCAGTTGGCTCAACAGTCGAAGTAGATGAAACAATTTCAGGATATAGCAAAGCTGACTTCTCGCAATGATTCAAAGAAGGTTAGAGAGTTAGCCCTGTTATGTAGATAACTTATCATTATATTTTTTCAAATGTTATGTTTTCTATCAGCGGTCTGAACAGTTTTTTCTTCAATATTCTTGGTATTACTGCATTACTGTATAAAACTTCGGCAAATCTGCATATTTAAACAGCTTTTATTTTTGTAGACAGTAGAGCATGGGTATATGGTCCATATTTGAACATACGCTTAATTTGTCCAATAATTTTTAGTACCCAACTATTGCATGAACCAGACAAGTTCAATTAAACAACTGAAATATATACATGATAAGCTATGTGTATGACAATCCCAATCCATTATTAATAGTATAGTGCACATATGCTGTTAAGTCTCGCCAGTGACTCTAAATCATTGTGTTTTAGCCTCTAGTACAGGACCTCACGATCATAGATGTTTATCACTAGAACATTCATTCTGTCATGACTACAGTGCAGAGTTTTATCTTGGCAACCAGCTAAATATAGATTGTGGATGAGCCATAGTATTCAAATTATGACATGGCAAGACTGAACACATTAATTAACACACGACATGCTTAAACAAATTAGAGAACGTCATACTGTTTAATATGGTAATAATAAATTTGTCTTGAAAGAAAACAGACGCAAATTTTGAACAAACAGTTTTACGCATGGATGGGTGTTTTATCTATGTTGATTGGGCATTACTTTCACGCCTCAGTATTAATGATAATGGTCTGAAAATATATAATAATTAACTATATGATGTGCACATGCAATCTCTAATAAGTATTGTCTATCATATGTGAAAAAATATTTTGAAGAATGATTAGAACAAAATAATATCTTTTTCGATTTTGCCACAGAAGCATTACTTATATATTGACTTATTCGGTCTATTATTTTCGCTTTCAGTATATAAAGTAGATACAGGGAATAAATGTATGGTCTATGCAACATGTTTATGAAGAATACATAAAACGCATGACAAGCACATCTGGAAAACAGGCACACAAAAATGAGACGTAATTGAAAATGCAAAATAAGTGGAAAGTCCAGTCATTTAATGATCATTCTGGATTGAACGTTACAACAATGGTCTTTGTCAAATGCAAAATTTGCGATTTCATGCTTGCTGCTTAGAATCCAGCGCTTCAGATCAAGGAGAATGCATGTCGTGAGTTGTTCATAGCTGTTAAATTACTACTGCATGGGAACATGTGTGCTTCATAAAACAATTTATAAATGATTAGAAACACCGGGACAGGAGCAAACGCTGAGGTTCTTGTAATCAAATGAAGCGATCACTTTTAATTAGATCACATATTATACACATGTATATCACAAATACATGAATATGCATATCACATTTGGGAAAACTTATACAGACAAATACATATGTTTTAAGGCACTAAGGCATAACCACAAAATGAAAAGATCGCGACAGCACTCATCAAAATGAACAATAAGAAAGCAATTGTATTGAATAAGTTAATCAATTATGAATACATACATATAATTAAAGCATCAACTTGAAGTCGCAGTGAAATGTATGAATAGATGCGTGCAACTTAAAGTATACAAAGACAATAAATATGTTACGGAATGACAATTTCGTGGTGCTCTTCAACCTCTCAAACAGACTCTGTCATCCCAGAACAAAATATCTGAATCATTGCAATCTTCACCCCATGGGATGCATATTGGAGCACCGGCAGTAATGTGGGAAGGAGACAGGTACGAAACTGACTGGCGGACTGGTTGCAACTCGAGGATCGTAGACCAAAACCCACTGGAAATTATTTGAAGCAGCGCACGAAATACACGACGATGTCATGTTGGTCCTATTAAGGAAAAGGGCAAAAGTATTAGTTACGAAAGTATGGACCCGTATATTGGCACGAATATGACTTAAACATAAAAACTACACATAATTATTTACACAGGAAATTGTGTCATGTCGTTGATATGAAAACATTTGTAGTTCCAACAAAAAAAAGTCGTTCCTACCTTTAGCTACATCTTTTCATAAAAGCTGCTGTTGCGAATCATGTCGTTTGTATAATTTTACTACTAGCATTTATAAATCAAATTAATCTCGTGTATACGAAATAAGAGTCTGATGTGCATACTTATTCCAAGTCTGTATATTTTGATATTGTGGATATTCTAAACAGTATTTCCCAGCAGTCCTCGGTAATGTAGTTGGGAGTTTATGCGTCTGGCAAAGTGTAAGCGGAAGTTTATGCGTCGGTAAAGTGTGACCGGAAGTACATTCTTCCCGAAAATGGCAGAGTCGAAAACCAGTACACTTCATAGTGAAAATGCTATCTCACTAATCCTCTGTCTCGAAAAACTGATTAATAACCTGGCCCCGTATTCAGAACACTCTTCAGCCTGAGTGCAGACTCAAACTCAGTGTATGAAAACTGATAATTCTAATACGCTTTATCATACTATTGTTTTTCAAGATTGCAAATTTATTTAAATTGATAGTAATGTTGAATTTGGACAATTTGTTTTGACAACATGAATTAATCATATGTTTATGACAGATGAAAATTTAGTTATTGTCAACAATAAAGATCCGGAGCTATGTGAAATGGAGTCTGATCACCAACGACGTCGAGGTGTGAATCTGCCAAACTCTTTCTGCAATAGTGTCAGCCAGTCAATTTTACGGACGTATCTGCTATCTATATTTAGTATAAATCGGCTTATGCTTAGCATAAGGCGTCATTTTTTTTACTGATTTTACATTGATAATGGTACACTTAAAGCGGTTGTCAGTCTGTCTCTCTAACAGAATGGCTCATAACATTTTTTTCTCTGCTGCCTCGATGTCTGCCCACTCAGCTCTTTGTTCCTCTGGCTCTGTTCAGCCTCCAGTTAAGTCGAACAATATCAGAAATATCACATATCACTATTAGTATATTCGGCATTTAATTATATTGTTTCTTTCCATTTTCCTGTCCGTTGTACAGACATAAATCATACATGTATGCATTTATACATAAATTGCGTAAAATAATAATTCTTTTTATAAAAAAAATCTTTTTTCAAAATTGAAATTGCTAATGAATTTATGTCCTTTGTTGCGTACTCTTTGTTTTGTCGTTTATAGATGTCTTTTCATCCTGACCTATCCATTAGGTAGAATACATATCTATAGGTTTCGTCTAGTCAGTATCAGTTTCTGTCACTTGTGCTGTTTCGTTGTTACTCTATTTCGCCCTTTCTCTCATATAATGCCCCGCAAAAGACAATTCGCGTCAAATTTATGTGAGCAGACAAAAAAATAACACAATAACAAAATATTCAGCTATGTAATTATTGTCTGCAAAACATCTAAACGTCTCACTCTCGACCGTACATTTAACTGCTAAACAGATTAATACTAAGTTATATTTAGATATCGCTATTTGTGCCTCCGGTAAATGACGATGAACGATACATTCAGGGTGTTGATAGTGTACCAGCGTAACTACGTTTTTATGGTAGGTTAAATTGCAAATAAACAGTTGAGGTGAATACTAAAAACAGGTGCCCATCATTAAATGTGTCGATAAGTGATCGATGCAGATGAAATCTTCCGAATCCGTTCATTTTAAGCAATTCTTGTCTCCCATTTGTATTGAAAGTGACTCGTGCGCACACCTACCTGCAACTTCCTTGTACTAGGATCTGGTTGGAGTCATTCGACAACTGCACCACATTAAAGGTCTTACTGTCGGATTCTACCGTCAGGGGCATTATCACTTGCGGCCTCCTAAAACGACAGAAAGAGGTTGCAGATCAGGTCATACGCTTTTGGTATTTGACTGTATGTCACGAGCCTCAGTTTTCTAATGGGGTGATTCAAAATGAGGCATGGTCTGTTGTAACAAGTTTCAACCATAAAAACATTGAGCTTCTGAAGACACAAAGGTATCTCAATCATTTTATGGTTGAAACTTGTTACAACAGACTTATTTTCTAATGGTTGAAACTATTTACAACAGACCAGACGTTTATATCAATTTACCTTGATCCACACCGACAGGCGAAAGTAATGAAGTATAAAGAATACGTAACTTAAGTTGCTTTTCCCCATGATAATCCGAGGAATATACTAAATTACGCCTGTAAACGATAGACTCCAAAATGAAACACCCGTCTCTGACCCTTAAACTGACCTCCGGGATAAAGGAGGGTCGTTCTGCCTATTTTATTTGCAATTGTGTCATACTGAAAAACATTTTAAAGGTTCAGATCACGGCAAAAGTCAATGCTTCTTAAAACTTTTTTTTTGACGGGGCGGGATGCAGTAATATATATTAATTAGGTGCAAATCAAAGTAAATTGCTATTATAAAATATTCGTTGTATCTTCATAAGGCTCGTTTCTCCTGTCGGGTGCTTCATGTCTTATCGCGTGTATTATCTAAGCTTCCTAAAGCATGATAATTCAGTCTGGTAAGGGTTTTTCGGCTAATTAGTGCCAAAAATCTTTTGTTGCAAGATCTTAAAATCGAGCAACAATATGTAACTTCTCATTTTGTACCGCTCTGCTGGTTTTTCACAAATCGTAAGTTTATCAAGGTTCCTTGTAAAAGGTACCGAGCAAACAGTGCGCCCTGCAAACAAATAAAACATGAACATAAGCAAACAGGAAAAGAAAGAAATCTGTCTTCGGCTGACATACAGAAGAGGGTCGTTTGTGAATAATTATGTTATAAACTCTTAAATCAAAATCACATCGCTGGAACATTTGGTGATTTATCCATGAATATACTAAGACAATAAATAACCATGTCAACAATATATCAATTTTATTGTTGTATTAATTATGTCTGGAATTATTTAAGGTGATATTTAGCTTTATTCATGACTAGCTATAACATGTACATTGATCTACGCCGTGAAAGAAAAAATCCATGAGGTCTCGTTTGTCCACTTTTCGATACAGCGGAACCGGACACAGGAGGAAAAACTGCTCTTTCTTCAAATTCGATGAAATAAGTACTATTTGCTGTTATTTCTGCTGCGATTTTAGCACATACATTTGTCTGGAAATGGTTTATGCTTATTTTCATTTGTATATTTAATACCCCAAACTACTCTATGGCGAAATTTTGAAACTGTGTGAAATCAATGTAGCCAATCGTCTGAGTGGAATACAATGGTTTCTGTTAGGTACATTCTAAATATTGTTATGTTAAAACCATCTTGATGAGGAAAGGGAACCCAAAGACTTCAATTTACACACAAGATAAATATTTATCGTAATTCGTTTCAGCTAAGAAATAAAGGAACACACACTAATAATATGTCAATCAAAATAACTGGTGCCAAAACAAATTTTCGAAAGGGGTGAACAAGAATGTTTTCTTTACAGTTAAATAGTTAAAATTATGACATGTGGAAATGCTTAAAATGCAAGAGCTACTAGAGTTTCGCGACATATGCCCCAGCTAGGGCTTTTGTTCCCTTGACTTCTCGTCTAGCTGTCTACACTCCCCATCCCAACGATATTTTTTGGGATCCGCCCCGTGTCTGTGCTGTTTTTCGATCGAACTATGTCTCTCGTTTTATATGGCACATGTGTTGAAGTTTGGGTTCAACACAGTGTGTGAGTTAGGCAATAAGAGTATTGTTTTCGACAGGCGTAACAATTTATCACGAACCACATAAGACGTTCTTGCAGTGCACGAATAATTCATACTTGTCAGTCTATGAAAATATCCCTACAGATTCTACCGTTGTATCAATCAAATTACTAATGAAACTGAGAGGGATGACAAATATTGACTGACTGAATCATGAATTTACTAGGACCCTATTGTCGCTGAAAAATATGATTTGACTAACTAATGAAGATATAAATTTAATTATGACTCTGTAGGCAATCCATCTGCATTATGTACAGTGCCATGTGATAGACGTGGCGCTTTAGTTTATGTCAGATAGAATGACAACTTTTCCTTTTTGATGACATACACTGACAATATGTTTAGTGATAAAGAGATGACAATCCATGTAAGGTTTTCCCATAATATACGTGCGAGCAAAGAGGTGTGTATACGTTTCTCGCGGTGTCCTGAATGTAATTTCAATGAGGAAGTAAATATTCAGTCCAAATGATTTCATCTGCAGACAACGGCCGACATAAATTATTCTCAGTGTTGATGTATTATTGCATCTCCGCTGACCTGTTTTCAACTCTGCCTGATTTCAAACAAACCGACAACCCGATATACCTTGAGCAAAACTATTGATCATGTTTTCACGATACATTTTCAAAGAAGAGCTCTTCAGCCATATGTTGTTGTTGTTGTTGTTGTTGTTGTGGGGTTTAACGCCATTTTTCTCTTCAGCCTTATGAATGAGTAGGACCTTTCTATTATGCATTATTGGAACCTATCGATTATGAGTGTGTCCTTTCAATTATGCGTTAGTGAAACCTATAATTTATGCATGAGTGGAATTTTTCATTTATGCGTGGATGGGACATTTTAATTAGTAACGAGTTGGACCTTTCAATTATCGGTGAGTAGGACCTAGAATGCAGACGAAACATTTATCATTTAGTTGTCAAAAACTGTTGCATAAACGCGATATATCTGTCCAGAACATGTCATGTAGACTAGTGTTTAGGATTGATCGTATCAGTGGCTGAATTTGTCAAACATGAAACTGAAAAATATATCAAATCTTCTCAATGCTCAGGTTAATTAGGTCACGCTTCGAAAAAAAGGGAGCAGAATTCCCAAAGCCTACGATTTACAACTAGTGTTTGCCGTCTGTATTTAAAATTAAATAAACTAATTTGTCCATGGAAGAAAGGATGAACGTTCCTGCAATAGGAACTATACTCCATGCAGTCTATCCACTGGAACAGGATTTCTAAAAATACTATATCAAAAAGTGTCATGTCGATGCAATACATTCGTGCTCGTTTGCCGCGATACGGCAGTTACAAACGCCACTGTTAATCAGAAGTCGGTAATACACACTACTATCTCCATCGTGTAATATTACAACGTTATGAAAAACATTTGGAGCGTCCCCTACCACAACAAAGTCAAGTTTTTTGGTTAGCATTTCATTATTGCCCAAGGGTTTTGTACCTTATTTTGTATATTTGCAGGCCTGCACTTTTACTCCCGTTTATTATTTCTTCGTTTGTCTTTTAATCGGTGTTGATCAGAAACTTTTCAAGCGATAAATAATTATTTTGTTATTAACAAATACAGATACTATAATCTTTCTTTACAATGTGCATCTGTTATTCCGAAATGGTAAACTGGACAAGATATTCACATGACCAGGACACGCAGCAATACTTTAATAATACAAAACATACTTGTGTAAAGGAGAAATCATACGGGGTTATTCAATTTGCTTTTGCAAACTTATTACGTTATTGGTCACTTATTGAGAAAAGATTAACATCTCATTATTTCAAAAAATAAATTTGGAATTGTTCTGAAGCACCGCTCGCAAGCAGTGTTCTTCCTGTTACTGAACATTTCAACGTTTTACCTTTCAGTGGAAATGTATCTACTAAGCATGCACGAGTTTTTATTATAATACCGGTATTTATAGGTTAATGCATTTCTGTGGGAAAATATGAACTAGTTTTTATCTTAATAATACTGCACGATCTTTAGGAGTGAAGTGTTATTCCGAGAAAACAAGTTTATTTTTCCCATACCAATGCAGTAACCTTTTTCGATATTACATACTTATTTTGTTGTACTAATTAAGGCTTATTTATATATAAAACATACACTACAAGATATAAAGTAACTGACTTTTTGCTCTATTCCAAAAAATTACACAACTGTAGATTCATCGATTCACAATAACAATATTAATGCATGCGCACATAGCACCGGCCAGCGACTTTTGAAATTTGTTTAAGAAAGAAACGTCATATTGATCTACTATAAATTTAAATTTTGGAGTCATATTGTGAATGAAGGCACATTGCAACAACTTTTTCAGTTCGTCTGGAATGAATAGAGTTTGGCTCTTTTTGTCGATTCTACTAAATTCTGCTGGTTATGGACTGAC